>WOVY01003932.1:0-341324 GCA_013436015.1 Rhipicephalus annulatus | reverse complement strand
CACGCACAGCAGTCTGATGAACATAAGTGCATACTACTGCGACAGCCTTTTCGTGACGGAGGGAGAAGGCAGCGGGTGGCTACGTCACGGATTCTGCTAGACAAAACGGGAGTCAGAGGACATTCATCCTCAAAAGCTTGTCAAAGAAAACTAGCGTGGCAAGGTAAAAGATCCGAAAGGATTACTGTAGGATCATTTGGAGGAGGAGAGATGGAACTAGACATTAAGGTCGTCGAGGTCAGCGTGAGGAAGGATACCATCATCGGAGCCAGTCACGATTGAGGCACTGGAGATAGAAGTTATATCCTGTGACGTGCTACCATCGCCACCATTGACAATACACGAAAGAGCAAGATCGATGGAAATTCGTTTGGCTGATGACAACCAGAAGAAGGACAAAGAAAGAAAAAATATGGAAACTTCTATATTAATTGGAGCACATTATTACTGGACTGTCGTCACTGGTCGCATTTGCGAGATTCATCCAAAAGTAATGGCAATAGAAACAATATTGGGATGGACGGTCCAAGGTCCTGTAGGACTTCATTGTGTGCCGCTGAAATCATCGACGGTTATGGTACTCAAGGTCAGTGCCAAGTCGGACACGACTGCGGACCAACTGCAGAGATTCTGGGACTTGGAAAACATGGGCATCAAGGAGAACCCAGCAACAAAGATGAACGATGAATATGTGCTAGACTACGTCCGACAAACAATGGAGTTCAAGGCAGGAAGATACCAAGTGCGGCTACCATGGAAGGAAAACGTGACATTGGACGACAACACCACCATTGCAGAGAAGAGGCTTATCCAGGTGACCAAAAAATTATGCAAGGATAAAGATGAACTCCTAGCCTATGACAAAGCTATTCGAGAGTACTTTGAGCAAGAAATAGCAGAAAACGTCGAAGAAGATGCTGGATCCGATATACAGAACAAATTTGTATACTACATGCCGCATCAAGCAGTAATCAAGAAGGACCGAACAACGACAAAAATACGGATCGTCTTTGACGCATCGTCAAGCCAGAATCCAGGTGAATCCTTAAATGACAACTTGGAAAAGGGGCCAAACCTAAACCCCGACATCACAAGCTTGCTGATGAACTTTCGACATCACAAGATCGCTATGTCAGCCGACGTGGAAAAAGCATTCCTGCAGATCAAGATACATGAAAATGACCGAGACGCACTGCGATTCATATGGTGGGAAAGAATACCCAGCGAAGATATGCCAACCCCGAAGATAAAAACGTGGAGGATGACGAGGGTTACTTTCGGAACTACACCAAGTAGCTTCCTTCTAGCGGCCACAATTCATCGGCATTTGGATAAATTCGAAGAAAAATATCCTGCAGTTGTGGCGCAACTCCGGAAAGGAATCTACGTCGATGACGTTTTACTAGGAGCCGACGAATACTCGACATCGACAAAGATATACAAAAAAGCACGAGATATTTTTCGCTATGCGGGAATGAATTTAAGAAAATGGATTTCAAATGACGCCGAGCTAAGAAAACACTTTGATGAAGAAGGAGAGGATCTGGATCGAGGGATAAGAAAAGAGGGACAAATCAAGATTTTGGGGCTGAAATGGAATTTCGTAGACGACGTGTTGAGCTTTCCCGACACTACATGCGAAATGACAAGGACACGAGACAACTCTCAAAAATACAGGTTTTGCAGGACACGGCAAAGCTATATGACCCTTTAGGTTTTTTGACACCATTTTCAGTCAGAGCAAAAATATTGCTGCAAAAAATTTGGATGGATAAACTGAAATGGGATGACCCGTTACCAAGCCAGCATAGATAACTTGGAAGGACTGGTCGGAGGAGCTTCAGCACTTAGATGACTTCACCGTTAACAGATGCTATGACAACAGACAAGCTGAAGTGAAAGCATCGACTCTGCACGTGTTCTCCGATGCGAGTCCAATGGCATATGGAGCAGTAGCATACATTGTAACAGAATACTCAGATGGAAGCAATGAAGCAAATTTAATCATTGCAAAGGGTAGAGTCGCTCCAATCAAAAAGATCACACTAGCAAGATTGGAGTTGTTGGCGGCCACAATATCAGTCAGAATTGCCAGTCATATAACCGAGAATTTCATCAGGAAACTGAGGAATGTGAAATTCTGGACTGACTCTCAAATTGTGTTATGCTGGATAAAGTCAAACAAGACGAAATATCTGTTTGTTCACAACCGCGCAGCAGAAATTAAGAGCAAGTCCAATGAGAGTCAATGGGGTTATGTTAAAAGTGATGAAAATCCTGCGGATTTTATGACAAGGGGGATGAAGATGAAACGTTTGCTGGACAGTGAATTATGGTGGAAAGGCCCCACGTGGATCAAGAATGAAAAACAAAGCCCTGATTATGACATCACGCATGAATCGGACAGTGATGACAACAAAGACGAAGAAAAGACAGTGGCATGCTTAACTACCACCACGAGTGAAGAAAAGATAATTGATGTGAGCAGATTTGGATCATACAAGAAAGCGTTACGAGTTACCGCGTGGGTGATGCGTTATATAGGAAACCGACGAAAAGAAAGGAAAACAGGTTCGCTTACAGGAGAAGAATTGGACAAGGCAGGGTTTGTGCTGATAAAGCAGGAGCAGAAAACGCTACAAAATGCAGTGACACGAATATAGGACAACATGAATCTGTACGGCACGAACATCTTCGAAGATGATCAAGGTGTCCTGAGAGTAAAAGGGAGGCTTCAGTGGAGTGATTTGAGCTTTGATTAGAAGCATCCTATTATTTTACCAAGAGAAAGTCACTTTTCAGAACTCCTAGTTCTAAACGCGCATCAAGTAACAATGCACGGTGGCGTTGCGGCAACATTGACACATCTAAGAACGAAGTTTTGGATTCTGCGTGCCCGACAGATGGTGAAATATGTGATAAAGAAATGCATCACATGTAGGAGATTCAATTCTAGACCAATGGCACAAGAAATTCCACCTCTACCAGCTGACAGGATTACACAGACGAGGCCATTCGACACTGTTGGTATAGACTTTGCTGGACCGCTAAATGCTCGAGAGGAGAAAGGCGGAAAAGTTACAAAGTTTTACATTGTGATATTTACGTGTGCAGTAACAAGAGCCATACAACTGGAGTTGGTCAAGAGGATGTCATCAGAAGCGTTTATACAAGCATTCCGAAGATTCGTAGCTAGAAGAGGATTGTGTACAACTATTTACAGTGATAATGCAAGAGCATTCAAAAAATCTGAGAAAGAGATGAACAAGATATTAAAGATGGAAGATGAAAGGGTTCAACAGTATACCAGTAACCTGAAAATAAAATGGAAGTTTATTGTAGAGTTAGCTCCATGGTGGGGAGGATTTTATGAAAGACTGATCAGAAGCTTTAAGACATCCATGGCAAAAACTATAGGTGCTCGACTTTTGGATGAAGAAGAACTACGGACTGTCGTTGTTGAAGCAGAAGGAGTACTTAACAAACGGCCTCTCACTTATGTGTATGACGATCCTAACGAGCCACAACCCATCACACCGGCGGACGTTATAGGAGGCAGGCAAGCAATGAACAAGCAGGAAGAAAACAGACTCGGAGAATACAGTTTGCTGAATTACTGGAGTGCAAGAAAACAGGCTATGATAACATGGTGGACCAGATGGAAAAAGGAGTACCTGAGGGAGCTTAAGTGTGCCAGCAGAAAAAACAGAGCGTCACGCAAATGTACAAGAAGGAGATGTACTTCTGCTTGGAGAAGCGCGAAAAAGAACTCGGTGGAAACTCTGCAAGATCGAAAAGATTTTTCCAGGCAAGGATGGACTAGTGAGAACATGCTTGCTTCGTACACCTGAAGGAAAATTAGTCAAGAGGCCGATTCAACTGTTGTAATCGCTCGAAGGTTGCTTCGGTTGAATCTGGCCGGCGGGAAGATGTAGAAAACAGATTGAAGATGGAGCTCGGAGGCGAGGAAGAAGAAGCAGCCAGGGTCACGCTCTGCACATTTTTTTTTTCTGTTCTGTCAACAATAAACCGAAGACGTATCGGTTATGCGGTCTCTCTGGTCCTTCTGAAACACTTAGTAAAATAATCACACCGTATTTGACTTTCGCCTTCGAGTCGTCTTAGGCGAATGTGTGGCATTGTGCTCGTTTGCTTTGTGTTTTCTTGCTGTTGCGCCTGTTTGGTGAGCATGTTGTGAGAATGTTGTGTTGTGTTCGCATATGTCCATGATATTAAAAACAAGTTATTACATATATGTACACACACGTAGTCTAGCGTTCGACGTTCAACATCCTCACCCCAACCTTTCCCCCAATACACACGTACCGTCTTCTCTTCCTTTTTCGCGGGTATTTTGTGCTTCGTGCTTGAGCTGTCTGTTTTACTACTTTGGCCCCACTGAACTGAACACGAGTCTATATGGGTGTTAAGGCATCACACATATTCATGCGGTGCTATCTCACCCCAGTTGCCTGCCGCTGTTACCAGCGCACACAATGAACTTAAAACAGCGCGTTCTGTATCTTGTATTGAGAAGGAGGACAATGCTGGGTCACGGGTAAGCCGCGTATTGTGGTATCTCGACAATCTGCTTATAATAACATTCCATGAGAAGCAAGCTTTGGCGTCACCATGGGTGCGCCTGGTATTTTACTACCTCAAGGATTATTATTATTGTTTGCCACAGACTAGTGGATGGCCGGAGTTTTCGACTGATTGACTGACTCGTCAATAATAAAACATGTTGAAATTTTGATTGTTTGGAGCTTCTGGCTTCTTCGTCATTGTTCTGTATGATCATGCCACGTTTGCTGATAACAATGGCAATCACTTAAAACATTCTTCTCTATTTGCGAATGAATCAATTGTTGAATAAAAATTCAGCAGATCCCGCGCATTTTGAGAATTAACGTTATGCGAAGCATGCGAAGAAAAGGTGATTGTGTTGTAATTTTTTATTGAGCAAAAAGTTAAGAAATGACGCTAAAGATATGTACAAATGTCGTGCGCACCACAGACCCTTTTTCGCCCTTTGCAGCCCCAAGCGTAGAACATCTGATTGTCATGCAGAATGCTCGGGTGTGACTCCTGCTAGGACCATCATATTCATTCTATGCGTTCATTGGGTCAACGCTGCTGATGCCAGGTTTTATGGGCGAAGCTTCTTAGCACCGACTCAGTTGGCATTCATCACGCCCCACAATACACAAACCGAAACTTAACACCTGCACAACAACAACGACAAAAAAACGAAAAAATATATGTGTAAATGCGCGAATTTATGTGTCATCAACTATACGACAACACAATACACCCGTGCCGTCCGTCTGTTCATACATCCGTGAATCTGTTCGTTCGTGCGTCCGTCCACGCATCAATTCATCCATCCTGCTATCCGTTCGTCTGCCCATCCGTGCACCCTATCCGTGCATACGTCTACCTGTCCGTTCGTCCTTAGGCATGCACAGGTTTTCCCTCCAAGGCCGGGTGGGGGGGGGGGGGAGGCTAAGGTTTGTCGCAGCACGCCCACACCCTATTATGTCAATGTATGGGGGCTGACTGCGCCCCCCCCCCCCGAGTTACTGCACCGCCCCTCTCTATTATGGCAACGCCTCCCCCCCCCCTGCCCTCCTTGCCCTCTTCTTGCGCACACCCATGCGTCCGTCCGTTCATTTGTCCGTTGTTTACACTAGTCGGCGACTTCAATATAGACATTATGGACCTTCGGATTCACCGCTTCGCCCACTTGTAGTCACTCACATTGTGGACATGAACTGATTTTTCTTACCGCTATCAAATTAAAATTACCTATGTATGTTCGCGCAGTTTCTTGGTTCATTTAGGCAATCAATAATCGTCAGTAGATTGCACTTACCTACAGTTGATCTTAACCCAATGTGACGGCCGTGCCATAGGAGTACGTATGTATTGTTTATTCGATCGAATGGATATTAGTGCACCTGCTATAGACGCTTCGCGAACATTATGGTCTATTTGAAAAGCAGTTGCGAGACCTAGCGTGGCTCTGTGGTAGAATACTTGGTTGCCTCGCAGAATGCTAGGTCTTATTCCTGCTGGGACCCTGACATTTTTCTTCACATTCGCGTTAACGCAGCCGATCTCGGCCTTGTCTTAGCGATCACGCGTTGAAATTACCCATATTTGTTCTCGCCGTTCTTGGGTAGATATCAAGTGTCAATCACCTGGGCACACACCCGCCCACGTGTGGTATATAGTCGCCCGCGGGTATGTGCCACTGTCTAGCGGAAAGTGTTTGACGGTGTACATGACAGAATTGTGACATTATTCATGTGATGACCAGTGAGTAGTATTTGTCGAACCATCTTACCCTCTCATGCTGACTTTGGTTCACGCCAAGATAACGGGGTGATCATGAGAACACCCTGACCAGACGTAGATATAAATATTTATAGACGCAGAAGTGCTTGCTGTACGCAAAAAAAATGCTTCGCATTAAAAAAAAACAGCAAGACTGATAACTTACGTGACGAAGGTGTTAATTTATTTTATGGGCTCTCTTGATTTTTGTTCAGGGGAAACCCAGCGTAATTTTCAAGACGGTCATGATTATCCGACCTCTTGTACATGGCAATGCTTTGATTGATATGTGGGGTTTAACGTCCCAAAACCACTATATGATTATGAGAGACGCCGTAGTGGAGGGCTCCGGAAATTTAGACCACCTGGGGTTCTTTAACGTGCACCCAAATCTGAGCACACGGGCCTACAACATTTCCGCCTCCATCAGAAATGCAGCCGCCGCAGCCGGGATGGCAATGCTGCCGCTATAGTTAGCATTTTCACGAGTGTTTCGCGACCTTTCATGTGTTGTCAGATTATCGTGCGGAGCTCTCATGCGCACAAGTTAAAGTAACCTTTCATAGAACTTTAGACACACACACACACACACACACACACACACACACACACACGCACGCACGCACGCACGCACACACACACACACACACACACACACGCACGCACACACACACGCACACACACACACGCGCGCGCACACACACACACTCACACACACACACGCACACACACTCACACACACACGCACACACACACACACACACACGCACACACACTCTCTCTCACACACACACACACACACACACACATATATATATATATATATGTATATATATATATATATATATATATATATATATATATATATATATATATTTATATATATATATATGGCTGGTTATTTTTTCACCCACTTTTCTTTCTTCTTATTTACATTCCATTGGTTTTAATACCTTCCCCTATACATTCCTTGGCACTACTGTCTGTTAGATCTCATTATTATTGTGTCAAAACACGAAAAAACGAGCCCTTAGGTATACACTTCTTTCCCTTATTCATTAACGAGGGTCTCGTACTGGCAGACTTGGTGTCATTAGGCTGTATACGTGGGACTATTGATCAGCTGCCCGCTCGTAAGAAGTTCACGTGCTACGTGACGACGCCACAAATGCGCACAAAAGAGTGTTTCGCACTCGTCGCTTGGCTTAGAGATGGCGCTGACTGACACTCCTACTTCTAAATTCACCTATAAACCCAAAAAAAGTGGATGGAGGGAAGGCCGCTATGATAGCTCAGTTGTAGAGCACCGAACGCGTCATTCGAAGGTCGCAGGTTTGAATCCTGCCCACGGCAATTTATCTTTTCACCCACTTTTCTTCATATTTACATTACAGTTTAGTCTAATATTTTCCCTATACTTTCCTTCGCATTATTGTCTGTTAGATCGCATTATTATTTTGTAAAAACACGAAAAAGCTAGCCTTTAGGTATTCTCTTCTTTCCTTAATATATATGTATATATATATATATATATATATGTATATATATATATATATATATATATATATATATATATATATATATATATATGTATATATATATATATATATATATATATATATATATATATATATATATACATACACTAAGAGAGGAACGATCGTATTTCATTTTGCTGGTGGCATTATACGGCACCTTTTGTTTGGCGAGCACTTGTGCGGAGACAGCGAATAAGCTGTATTCGTAATGCCTTTGTTATGCACGCAACACTTTTTTGCTGTCCATTTCAAGTGCCTCAAGTCAGCAGAGATGAGTCTTTGAGCGGTGTGGAGTCGAGCGACAGCCGAAAAAGTATTACTGGACCACTGCCAGTTATGACAGTGAAGTAACACATCAAGAGAAACGGAGGCTGCACTAGTGGATGCTTTTTTTTTATTAGTATGCTGTAGAGTGGTTCATAAGTATATATATAAGGAGAATCACGCAGATCCGCTAGCCAGTTATTTCTACTGTTTTTATTTTGTTATTGAAACCACGGTTGCTTGCGACAAGTCCCATTTGACCGTTCGCAAGGCATTTGTGCACCCAGTGGATGTGGCTTCCTGTTTCTATAGGCAATGCCCTCTTCCGTGGCTTTGACGATAAGAGAAGTGCCGGGCGAAAGCCTTTCTGGATCGGCTTTTGTGTCACCCGATACCACTATACGGTGACTGACACCACCGCGCCACATGTCTCGCCCATCTTTTTGTAAGGCAGGCAAGTGACCTTTTGGCGTAAGGCGAGCTGCATAAGCATATTTCTATGTCTGCTTGTTGTCTGAGAACGTTTTTTTTTGTTTATATCTGTCACAAAGGGCAAAAAAAAAGAAGCACAAGAGAACATTATGCGATACATGCAGCCTATGCAAGTCAACTTTGCCTAAAGTCAGTTTTTTCGTCATTTTCACTCGGTTCAACGCATAATGCTATGCTCGGCAGACTGAGCAAGGTGGCTGTTTCCCGATATAGGTTTTAATCAACGCACATTTGTTTCGGTGTTTTGCCGAACAAAACGGTCAATGCATATTTTCTCCCGCTATGCTTGTAGAACGTGCAGTGCTTTCCCAACAGCGTGATCTATCTATCTATCTATCTATCTATCTATCTATCTATCTATCTATCTATCTATCTATCTATCTATCTATCTATCTATCTATCTATCTATCTATCTATCTATCTATCTATCTATCTATCTATCTATCTATCTATCTATCTGTCTGTCTGTCTGTCTGTCTGTCTGTCTGTCTGTCTGTCTGTCTGTCTGTCTGTCTGTCTGTCTGTCTGTCTGTCTGTCTGTCTGTCTGTCTGTCTGTCTGTCTGTCTGTCTGTCTGTCTGTCTGTCTGTCTGTCTGTCTGTCTGTCTGTCTGTCTGTCTGTCTGTCTGTCTGTCTGTCCGTCCGTCCGTCCGTCCGTCCGTCCGTCCGTCCGTCCGTCCGTCCGTCTGTCTGTCTGTCTGTCTGTCTGTCATACAGTATGCAACGAAGGCGATGACAAGTTTTTCATGTTGAACCCCTATCTATGTGCGCACTACGCGAGACTATATGTGGTACCGTAATGCGGCGTGAGATGAACTGGTGCACAGGCGAGAAATATATGCGCATTAAATACTAATGCATGTACACACCTGCGACAGTCCAAGCGGGTTTAAGCACTATATACGAAAAGCTATGGCACCCATTACTTACAAGCCAACAGAAATGAACAGAGGAAGCCGGCTATGATTACTGTGGGGCATAGTACGCATGTTTGCGTATCTTCAAAGAAATAAGCGAATGCGGTCGATACCTATGGCTGCGTTTTCGATGGCCAAGGGCAAAGTTTCGACTGGGTGATGCTCTTGCTGTCCTGTATCTATGAGCTGCACATGCTGACTTCACCGAATCAGATGGCACCGGATGGGCTAATATCAGGTGAAACACAAACCTCTAGCGAGATATTTCGGATTTATCAAAAAGCATTACCGCAGCATAGTGATTTCAAAAACTGACCAGATTCAATTAACAACTTCCCAACAGCTGCGGAGGCATCCCCGTGAGAATGTCGTAATGAGGAGCCTCCTAAAGAACGAATAGTGGTTGTGTAAGTCTGCAGGTGAAGGCCCTAAAACTGACCCCTTAACGTTCCGAAACCACCGCATGATTACCAGAGACACCGTAGTGGAGGGCTCCGGAAATTTCGACCACCTGGGGTTCTGTAACGTGCACCCAAATCTGAGCACATGGGCCTACAGCGTTTTCGCATCCATCGAACTGCGATTCAATCCCATGACCTGCGGGTCAGCAGCCGAGTACCTTGGCCACTAGACCACTGCGGTGGGGTTTCGTATAGGTAGGTGAAAAAGAAGAATTAATTAAGCACCACCATACTATAGGAAAAAACTAAAGAAAGGCAGAAATTCTTGGAAACTGTTGGAAGCTGGAAGAGAACCTTTGTTAACGTTGTGTGTGGTGGGAGACGGTGTTCCGACAAGCGGGCTCGTATTTTTCAAGACTGTAACTAGAGGATCTATGTAAATGTACCGCACAACACAGCCTGTTTTCTTATCATTTTTTTCGACACAACTAACTTTTATCAACGTTGCTGTAATTTGGTCAGGTATGCTTAGCTTGTCGCCCAAGGACAAATCAAAATTAAAGGTACTGTATACTGATAATTTGCTCTTTTCATATGAATAAACGTTGAACAGCGCGTGCCGTTTGCAAATAAGTTCACAAAGGCGGCTCTTCTGAAAGCGGCGGCTGCAAAACAATATCGGAGCCAAGTTTCGTTGCCGTAATGACACCTACACGAGAACACAGAGAGCGGTTGACAAAGGCGCACCGGCGTGTCAGCGTATACGGGCACAATGCGCACGCTTGCTTAAGCGCTATGTGGCGATGGAATTGCTGTCAGGGGGCTTTATTCGCTCGGTTTACACGTGCGCATTTTCTCGCCCTATTACGCGGGGAGGTGGGAGAGCCGCAGTAAAATATGCGGATTGAACAATGCTGGGCAAAGGGGGAGAATAAAGGTTTTCGGCTAATTAGCATCGTCACAGATTCTTCGACAAAGCATTCAATAAAAAACTGCTCCAGTTTTTTTTAAACCTAGGTGATTCATTACATGTGCAAACTACTGCGTTGGCACTTGGCAAGTATGGTCTAAATAAAAAAAAACTTGCGGGGCTGGGACATATTAAAATTGAGCTCTAGCTTGAATACCGTCACTGAAAGCATACATCCTTTTATAACGCAGTAAACACCCCTACAGGGCTCTAGAAAGACGAAGCAACAAAAAAACTCGAGCGCTTTTAACATCACCTTCAAGGAGCAACGAGATCGCCGTCGTTCATCGATAGGACGGCCAGGAAAAAAAAAAAAAACTCCTATTTTTTGTGGCTTGCGACCTACTTTATAGTGTAACATATTTAATAAGATCCTGCAGAATAAACTTCTCTATTCTTTTATATCTCGTCGTGTAAGGCCCAGCAAAGAATTATGGCTGTACACAAAGGATGTGCTGGATACACGGCATGGAAAGTGCCACGAGACCACGGGCGTCGTTGAGCTGTCCCCAATCCACACACTGAATTGTGGACGGAAATCGACTGAAACATAACCTTAGCGAAAATTGAAGGGAGAAAAAGCTTGTATCTTGATTGCAGTGATTTACTTAGGCTTCAGAATTCAAGTTATTGAAGCCTTTATTTGTTGTATAGTTCGCCCTAACATCTCCCGGCTACCATTGCTTAGAGAACATCTAGCGTCTGAATTACCTGCATTTTTCTTCCATTTTTGAACAATTGGTGCGCATCAAAACTAAGCATAAGTCAATCCTTGGGGAAGATACAATTTTAGCAAAGTCTGATCAAAGGGTGTTTTTTTTTTCGCTTGAGCTATATTCTGTATTCGTCGTATGAATCCTCGAGGGCTAAACCAATCAAGTGTTTGCAATATACCACTGTCTGCTGTGCTTTTCAGAGCTTCTAATCGTCAGTGTGCTCTCAATAGCTAAGCTGTTTAAGGTGTCTTTAACCTATACTCCGTCGTGAAAACTATCATCATCATTAACATGCATGCGTTCTCTTCATTCTCTTTAAGATGAAGCTCTTTAAGCTGCCGGCAACTTGTGCTTATTTGTTCCGGAGAACTTCTCTGATGGGTGTGAACCACAGGAATCAAGCAAAAATTAACTCTTGGGAAAGAGGGGGAGACAATAAAAAGTGAGAAGAAACAGGAATGAATACATCATCATCATCATCATTATCATCATCAGCCTGTCTACGTCCACTGCAGGACAAAGGCCTCTCCCATGTTCCGCCAGTTAACCCGGTCCTGTGCTTGCTGTTGCCAATTTATACCCGCAAACTTCTTAATCTCATCTGCCCACCTAACCTTCTGTCTCCCCCTACCCCGCTTCCCTTCTCTGGGAATCCAGTTGGTGACCCTTAATGACCAGCGGTTATCCTGTCTACGTGCTACATGCCCGGCCCATGTCCATTTCCTCTTCTTTATTGCAGCTATGATATCCTTAACTCCCGTTTGTCCCCTAATCCACTCTGCTCTCTTCTTGTCTCTTAAGGTTACACCTACCATTTTTCTTTCCATTGCTCGCTGCGTCGTCCTCAATTTAAGTTGAACCCTCTTTGTGAGTCTCCAGGTTTCTGCTCCGTAGCTAAGTACCGGCAAGATACAGCTGTTATATACCTTCCTCTTGAGGGACAGTGGCAATCTACTTGTCATAATTTGAGAGTGCCTGCCGAATGTGCTCCATCCCATTCTTATTCTTCTAGTTACTTCAATCTCGTGGTTAGGCTCTGCGGTTATTACCTGCCCTAAGTAGACATAGTCTTTTACAACTTCAAGTGCACTATTACCTATCGCAAAGCGCTGCTCCTTTTCGAGGTTGTTGTACATTACTTTCGTTTTCTGCAGATTAATTTTAAGACCCACCTTTCTGCTCTCCTTGTCTAACTCCGTAATCATGAGTTGCAATTCGTCCCCTGAGTTACTCAGCAATGCAATGTCATCGGCGAAGCGCAGGTTACTGAGGTACTCTCCATTAACTCTTATCCCTAACTGTTCCCATTCTAGGCTTCTGAAAACGTCCTGTAAGCACGCAGTGAATAGCATTGGGGAGATTGTGTCCCCCTGCCTTACACCCTTCTTTATTGGTATTCTGTTGCTTTCTTTATGAAGCACTATGGTAGCAGTTGATCCCCTGTAGATTTCTTCCAGAATGTTTATATATATTTCATCTACGCCCTGATTCCGCAGTGTCTGCATGACGGCTGATATTTCTACTGAATCAAACGCCTTCTCGTAATCTATGAAGGCTATGTATAGTGGTTGGTTATATTCTGAGCATTTCTCTATTACCTGATTGATAGTATGAATGTGGTCAATTGTTGAGTAGCCTGTTCTAAATCCTGCTTGTACCGCAGGGGTGCCTGCGCAAGTAGGCGTTTGGTGTGTAGCGACACCACGGACCCGAGCTAACGGGGGAGTTTCGACTCCCTCCCACGCCTAGCCGTGCGTGGCTTTGACGTGTCCGAGGAAAAGGGGATCCTGGGGGTTGAGCCGACGCTGGGTGATTGGACCGTTAAGGCCCCCCGGCAGAGGCAACACACCCCTTTGGCCCCGGCTTCACGTAGACGGCACCCCGGAGCTGACCCACCCAGGGGAATCGGCAGTCGCCTTTTCCTATCTCTCTCTCCCTACATCTTCGTCTTTATCTCTTACTATTTATCTGTCCTGTCTTCTACTCTCTTCCGTTTACTTCCAAACTTCCTGGCGGCTAGGGTTAACCCTGTGCAAATAGCCTACCTTGGACTAGGCGCATTGGGTTATAGTGGCGTTGTACGGCTGGCGTCTGCAGGTTTCAGCATTTGTAAACTTGTAGCGTCCCCTTGTTGGGCTCCGTGGTGGGTGGCCGCCAACGCTGCTGAACAACATGAAGGAATGAATACATAAGAAAATAAAACGACAAAAAAAGATTGAGAGAACAAGAAAGGAAAATATAGAGAAAGCGTTACAAAGCAAGAGGAACAGCCACATTAACAAGTGCCATATGTGGCAGCGTTAAACGACAACTGTGCTCTATGAAGTTGGCCACGTGAAACACGTGAAGAAAAGAGATATAAAGAAAAAAAATAGGTTAGCAAATCTCTCTCTCTCTCTTGCTTGCAACTTACGTATCTAAAAAATTGACCGATACAGAGTCCAACTCGCAAAGCTTTACGTTCGTATAAGGGTAGCAGCGTGCAGTTGGTAGCAGTCTTCGATAATTGCGTCTCGAACCAGCGTAAGGATTGGCTGCACCGTACATGCTGTTACGACCATGCCTACCGTAATGAACTTGAATGTATATATTTACTTGGACAACACAAAATAGTAATGACAAAAATGAGAGCAAAAATGAAAATCCCAAATGTTTTTGTCGACGTTTTCTCTTTTTCAAGCTATGGACCCTCACAGCTGCTTTAGCAGCTCGAAATTTCGGGCGCCCCGCGCTCAGGCACGATCAAAGGGCCGCTTTATTTTTCTTGACAAACGTGATCAAGCGGGGCGCTTAATCCCATGCGCTAATTTTATAGCATTATTCGTTTTTTGTGTGCCTTTTTTGCTGATGTGCACGCTCGACGTTCCGCAAGGTCATTAATGCCCTGATGGGCTGGGAAAACCAGTGCTAACGTTGTGCTAAAAATATACGTCTTGGACAGCAATAATGGATTACGCTGATTTTCCAGATCAATATAACCATTTTATTTTTAAAAGTTTATTCCCGTCAGTTTAATGTGGCTGTAAGCTACATTTTGTATGCACTCGTTAGGAGATTCTATCGATAGCGCATTGCCTCAGCCACATTATGGAGGACGTCTTAAGGGATTAGTACATTTCGACCTACAGCAGCACCTAACTTTTTTATTATTATTAAAAAAACCGATTTCACAAATTCATCCAGACTCATCATAAGGGTTCAGTGGTTATGGTACTCGGCTGCTGATCCAAAGGTCGCGGAATCGAATCCCGGACGAGGCAGCCACATTTTCCATGAAGGCAAAATGTGCTTAGACTGAGGAGCGCATTAAAGAACCTCAGATGGTAGAAGTTTTCTGAGCCTTCTACTACGAGGCCTCTCACAGCGAAATCGTGGTCCAACAAGGTGGTATACATCAGTTAGGGGACTCGGCTACTAAACCGAAGGTCACGGGTTTGATCTCGGCTGTGGCAATCACATTTCGAGGCAAAATAATGGAGGCCATTTGTACTGTGCGATGTCAGTGCCTGTAACAGAACACCCGATGACCAAAATTTGCGGAGCCTTCCACTTATATATTGTATTATCACAATCAAACCGTGGCTTTGAGACTCAAAACAGTGACAAATATTGTAAACATAATTCAGTCAGACTGATTTTATCGACACTGAAGCTTGCTATATTTGCTGCAATGTACTTGGGCTGAGCGAAGTGCATGACGGGGTAACAAAACACGAGCACAGAAGAGGGGGTACGCATGCTTTCACCTGCCTATTTTCGAAGCTTTGCGAAACGCCATTTTTTTCTGATTATTTTAGCAGCCGTGCAAACAATCAGCGAATAAACGAAATATACAGGATGCGCGATCAACACAAGTCCGGAAGAACGAACAGACTATACACAAGCTGAAAGGGACAAAAAAGAGTGAAAAGAAAAAAAATCGGCAGATGCCATGTATCTGGGAATCTACTTTATGCGAAGCAGGCGAAGGGAAGGTGGCTGTGTTGAATTTTTTTTATTGAGCGACTCGTCATAAAATGACGCTAAATATATGTACAAATGTTTCACGCAGAGACTTATGATGAAGAGTTGCAGATGTTTATATAACCAGTTTCCCACTTGCACAACTGTGTCAGCTGGAAATGTGTTTTAGCAACACCAGAAGCTGATATGAAGCGCTGATGCTCGCGAGGATGCTGGCCCCTGACACTGCTACATAAATCGATTTCAGCGCATAGCACCTCACCACAATTAAGGTTAACCCGACGTGACGGCTGTATGAAAGGAGTACATATGTAATGTTTATAAAATTGGGTAGCCAGCACTGCAACCACTATTGACGTTTCACGAAGATTAGCGTCCATTTGAAAAGTAGTTCCGGGACCTGGCGTAGCTCTGTGGTAGAATGCTTGACTGCCACGCAGAATGCTTGGATTCGATTCCTGTTGGGACCTTGAAATTTGTTTTTTGCAATCGTCGGGTGGCCAACGCTGCTTATGTCAGATTTTTCTTACACTAACATTTATTCTAAATCTTTGTTGGGTCGACGCTACCGATGTCGGGTATTGCTTAACGCTAACGTGTTAAAATTGCCCATGTGTGTTCTCATCGTTCCTGGGTAGATACTGAGTGTCAATCACCTGTGGCGCATACCCGCTTACCAGCGGCACATACCCACCCATGGAAGTTATACACATACTGACCGCAGGAAGTTATACAACGCTTTCACATCAGTCTTACTATTCCACTATTTTTTATTTCCCCAGTGTTTATTTTGCAAAACACATCAAAGCAGCGCGTCTGGTGTCCTTGCTTTAGCTAAGTTGATTTTACACACACACACACACACACACACACACACACACACACACGCACACGCACACGCACACGCACGCACACACGCACACACACACACACACACACACACAAACACACACTCACACACACGCACACAAACACACACGCACGCACGCAAACACACGCACACACACACACACACTCACACACACGCACACACACTCACACACACACACACACACACACACGCACGAACACACACACACACAAACACACACGCCCGCGCGCGTGCGTTTTTTATGTTTGTAGAGTTTACGGTGAATTATTCGAGAGTTCATGTGGATTAACTCAGCAGGTGATTTATTGAAGCATATTATAGAATATATCCATTTGTCCACGACTGAATCAGTAAACCTGATGACATATGCAGATACACGAAAACAATAAATGTTTAAAAAACAAAAGCAACGGCTAAGTTGACACTCTCTGGAAGAAAGAAAGTGTTACGAACAATTCAAATAATTACAAGAATAGCGTTCTAAGCTCTCAATTTTCAAGGCACACGCAATTAGCTGGTGGTTTTAAAAATGGTGAACGAAAGCGGCTTAGTGCGTCTAAGAAGTAACGTAAACAGCATTGCTGAAGTATTGCTATGATTTTTTATTTTGTCTGGGCATGGGTGGTAGGTTCCTGCTACCTGAAAGGCCGCTATTCTTAAAGCTTCCTCATGACTAACGAGTCCATACTATCGATTTGTTCTTATCCACGCTTGTGTACATTTCTTCTTCATCGGTGCTCCGGGTAGGAGTTATATGTATATGAATAGTAACACACATACACAACACTAGTAACACTCATACACAATACTAGTAACACAAATACACACAACACATTCATGCACACACGCGTGCAAATGTGCAAATGCACGACGATCACTTGAACCTGATTCTGTCTACGTGAACACCTTAACCGGTAGCTCACAAGTACGGACTTCTAATACTACGCTCTGTATACCAACGTTTGCAGCAAGAAAAAAAATAATAATTAAAAAGATAAAGTACAAGAACCTTTTGCATACTTTTTATTGGTTTAAAGCTCACGCCATTAGCAAACGTTAATTCCCACTATAACATCTTGCAAGCAGGCGCATACAATACTTTTATGTTACATTAGGTATGCACCTGCAGTTCTAATGTGACTACTGTATATAGTCCTATTCTGCAAGGAGGGAGGAGATATGTAGGGAAATATACTCTAATGGGCCCGCATTCACAGAAACAGTTAAGGCTGCAGCTCTGAAGAGAAAGTTTGAGCCAAAGTAATGCTGCACATATATGCGAAATGAATTGGCCAATGACAACGCACACTTAAGAAATGAGTTTCTTCAATTGGGCACTATACAATAAACGCAAATTTGCAGAACCTCGCCATTCTTCCCGAACACTCGCTAGAAACACAGCCCGAATTTATTATCCGACACAACTTTTAACCTGTCGCTTGTATATTTTAACGGTAAGAGCGCTTCATTCACGGTTTTTCTCAATTAATCTTCACTGGAACTTCTTGTGTCACGCATATAACTATGAAAGTTCTATTTTCGTTTCCTTCTATGTCTCAGCTTTGTTATCACAGTCGCAATTTCGCTGTTATATGCACGCTGCATACGACAACACCCACATTTGACGGCACTGAAGAGTAAGTTGGCTCGTTTGGGAATAATTATGGTGGTGGCATAACACCTCTGCGGAAGTGTCATTTTTTACACCTACAATACAACCCCTATATGCGCAGACGTTAAGAGCGAACGCTGATCAGTTATATCTAAGTGTGTAGTTATGTACTTACATAAGCTCGAAGTTCTAACCGCTGCCGTTATACGCTACGTCATCCCTCATAATAAAAACGTTGTTTCGGGCTTCGCAGCAAGAGAGGTCTACTCAAAAACTAACTTCGCCTGTAGTCACAAAAATACCCTAGACTTACGTAGTTCATAAGGAAAAATTTGAGCCAAATATTGACGCTGGAATGTGATCAGAAAACCTGGTCCGTCAATATCAAAGGACATTCATCGGAGAACTGCATTCCGAATGCGGCCTCCTCGTTATAAAGGTGCCATGTTATCGACTGACTGTCTTCGCGAGTCGTCAGCATTGGTCGGCTTCTAATCCTGACAAAAAATGTGGTGTACACAGACTTTTATTCATGGTGGTACAGATTACAAACTGGTCATTATGGGACGGATGCAGCGAATTTACATACGCGCGCGGATCAGAGCCACTAGGGGGCCTATTTCGAGCGGACAGGTATGCAGCTCTGTCACTGTCATGGTTCAGCGGGGTGTTCGAAACAATGGAGAAGTCATTACCCGGTGATATCACGCCGCTGACAAGAACAGCCCCGCCGTGGTGGTGTAGTGGCTAAGGTACTCGGCTGCAGACCCGCAGGGTACGGGATCGAATCTCAGCTGGGGCGACTGCATTTTCGATGGAGGCGAAAATGCTGTAGGCTCGTGTGCTCAGATTCGGGTGCACGTTAAAGAACCCCAGGAGGTCGAAATTTCCGGAGCCCTCCACTATGGCGTCTCTTATAATCATATGGTGGTTTTGGGACGTTAAACCTCACATATCATATCATCGCTGACAAGAACAAGGGCGAAAACAAGAATAACATCTGCCACGATATTAAGAAAAGCAGAAACAATAAGACTCGGATGAAGACGTATCCAGGTAATCAGGGCTCAAAACGGGACAACAGCGTGGGCATGTGTGTTGAAAGCGCAGGACGAGACAATGACTCCCGTTTTGCCACGAAGTCAATTGTCTGTGGACGACAGTGAGCGGACCTCTCGACGACCTGGGGACCCTCCCCGGTAAACAACAATCTCTGAATATAGACTGTGCGTCAGCGCACGGGAAAGGTGGGAGAGGGTCGTCCGATGAAGAAATAAACATTTTTTTTTTTTCAGGTCGCGTTTCGGTGAACCACGCTCGAGTCTGGTGCTTTGGGACAGAGGCCAGATACTGAGGCGGGACGGTGCAGCACGAACGCCCGGCTGTAGCGCAATTTCAGGCGCCGCTCGAAAAGGAGATTGAACGGCAGAATGTCGCGAAGCAAGCGAGGAGGGAGCCTGTGGGCCTGCCGCAAGGGAGCGGTCGAAGGCCTCCGCGTGTTGGGCCTTGTACGCTATAAGCAAACATTACTCGCTTCGGTGGCTCGCTAGAGGAGAAGACGTACCTTATTAACGTCTTGCCGATGTCATCAGTTCCTGATTTCATGCGAGCTTTGAAGTAGGAGGAGAAGCTACGCGTGTCTGCGCTACGCGCCACTCGCAACATGACGGCGCTATTGCGTGGACATTCGTGCGCGTTTGGCTCCCAACTACGGCTAGTTGATACATTTGGACGTTTTCGCAGGTGCGCACCCCCTTTAAGAAGGAACTCTATTTCGTACTATCGGTAACGAAATTGAGAAAGAGAGAAAGAGAGCTATCCTTCGATTCGGTGAGTTTTCTTGACAACTGAGTTATCGTCAAAAAGAGGTAAGAGAAAACAGTAGTTATATAGCTAAATGTAATACCTCTAGGAGCAAGCAGAAACCGCGCTACTCTTATCTACTGGGATATCTTCAACGCGAGAAATTTCGCAGCAAAAATTGCGCTGAAACCTCCTTATGTCGCACAAACAACGAAGTAAAATTAGTTACTATTTCATAATTTATATTCTGATTATAAGCCTTTGTTCGCTAAACATTTACCTCGTTGTTATGATGATATGTGGGGTTTAACGTCCCAAAACCACCATATGATTATGAGAGACGCCGTAGTGGAGGGCTCCGGAAATTTCGACCACCTGGGGTTCTTTGACGTGCACCCAAATCTGAGTACACGGGCCTACAACATTTCCGCCTCCATCGGAAATGCAACCGCCGCAGCCGGGATTCGAACCCGCGACGTGCGGGTCAGCAGCCGATCGTTGTTATGATGATAGTCGAGTGAGTGAACGTGTCGCTGCAACCACTAACTAAATTGAATTCACTCAAGAGAAGATATGTCATTGCGTACATTGAACCGAATGCTCCTTTTGCGCACTCAGTGCGTGTAGGGATATGAACGGAGTGAACTGACGAGAGACAACAACAAAAAAAGACAATAACGGTGACTGTAGTAAAGCGGAAAAATTTCACAAACTCAGATCACGGAAGAGCGAAGGCACTAAAAATTTCCAGCTACAATTATTTCACTTTCTTGGGTGGGAATAGTGGCGTGATAATGTATACAACTATCTCTTCCTGTATGTGTTTCACTCTGCCGATCACCCGAGTCAATGCAAGCACAGGGGGGAGCCATTGAAATTTTCTGAAGAGGCCATTCATGGAATGTGCTGCGTTTTCACACACACAAAAAAAAAGCTTCCTCCATTTATACTTCACCTATTATTGGCGACGTTACTTTTTACGTATATCAAAGTCTTTTGATATATTTTACTCACTTTCCTTCACTTTAATTTCAAGTAAATCGAGAATAGATGAAGTAAGTTTCAAAAAGATGGCGAGACTAACCTGAAAAAATATCCGGCCTGCTACTCTACACCATGGGGGAATAGCGGGGAAGTAAAGGCAGTGCTGTTTATAAGATAATGAATTACTGAACAAAGGAATATAATAAGAGTAAATAAGATTCCTTGAACTTGATAGCCCCGTTAGTCAGTGCTGTAGTGATAAGCGTTTTTTTTTTCAATTGCTCCAACAGCTTCGAATATAAGATACACCATCACGACTACTAATCTGCAAGTCGCCGTGTTACTCAACGCTCCATTATTACCAGGAGCTCAGTGCTGCCTCGTTTAGCTAGCTAAATATGAGGTCACCTTTATCGCGAAGACAATTGACAATCGTCGCTTATACGCGGCTCATCGAATCTGAGAGAGTCCGAAGGCTTTCGGATTCGCTGTCTGAGGAGGGTGCTGCCGAAGGTGGAGTCAAAGCCTGAAATGCTTGACCGGTCACTTGTTATACTTGAGTATCTGTTGTGCTATCAGAAAGGAACTGCTTCACCAAGAGTTCGTCACTTCTATGTTTCACAAGAACGAGGTTCTCCACACGCGGGCTTTCAAGGTTGGAGTGTATTCCCTGAAGAGTATGGAGTAATTAGGGACGCGCCATTGTTGAACTTTCTCTTGATTTACTTTGCTTCACGTCCCGTCACTGCAAGTAAATTGGGCGACGTGTGCGATACCCTGCTACATGTACGGAATCATGAGAATGAACGTTAAAAAAAACTTCTGTCAATGAAGGGAACTTGTCTTTGGTATAGGTCTGATTTGCAGTCTAATCTTCAATGAGTGCGTCGACACTGCAAATGTTTACTCGACATACAACACAGGAGTGAGACGCGATATACAGGAACGGGTATGTGGTCATTGCGGGGGTACCTTCTAGGAAGGCTTTCTTTTCTCAATCGGTACTTCACTTTTTCAGCTGAGGCAGTTCACGTCAAGGGCAACCATGGGATATAATTTTAGCTGAGCACATCCGTCCCGGAGCAGATGTCTAGTCAGCACACAGTGAGTCAGCTCCACGCTGCAGTGGACGGAGGAGACGTAAAAATGTATATATATATAACGATGGGAAAAAAGAAAGAAAGCGAGGGGGAAGGTGAGGCCGGTGAGCGTTGAGCCATCGCGACTGGTCTCCCTGGAAACCGAAACCGACAACAATGGCAGAGCGTGGGGACGAGAGGACACGCCATGATTATTTCAGGGGTGGGCGACCGCGGTCGACCGGAGCACCACGGAGCCCGGGCTAAGCGGCCGCTTTCCGGCTGCTCTCCAGTTGTGTTCACGAATGACAGTGCATGTGGACAGCCTACAACAGTGCCGCGAGAAACTCGCGACGAGCCATTTCTTCGCCGGGATGACTGGTCGGGATGACTGGTGAAAAGCGAGATGCATTGCCGAAGCGGACTGACAGGTGATTAATGTCGGGATGAAAATTAAATTTCTTTTTCACTGCAGTAGCAGCCGCTTCAGACCAAACTAGGTTGTCACGTGTGCACATCTCATGTTAATAGACACCCTTTTATAAATATTGCCTGCGTGGACTGGTAACAGGGAGCTTATTACCCGTTTCCTCTGCTTGCCTTTTGCTGAAGACTTGCAGCGTTTGCAATAGATGCTATATTCTTATCCAAATATAACATGAATGAATCAATAAATAAACAAATAAATAAATACATCGAAACGTCATGCTACCCAGGAAGAAATAGGAAACCTCTGTACTGGCACACTCAGAAAGAAAGGCATGGGCGTGAGATGCAATGTGCCGAAAAATACTAATGTGCTAGATTAAACTTTGTGAGGTAGAGAAGCAAATATATGGAGAAAAAAAACGATAACGTGGGCGTAAAATTCAGGAAGCCTTGAATATATATATATATATACATACATTATATATATATATATATATATATATATATATATATATATATGTGTGTGTGTGTGTATGTGTGTGTGTGTGTGTGTGTGTGTGTGTGTGTGTGTGCGTGTGTGTGTGTGTGTGTGTGTGAGCCGAATATCTATTACAATGTTTTTATTTATTTATTTTCCAAATACTGTTAGCCTTTCGGTTGTAACAAAGTTACAATGTGGGACATACTAAGAATGACAAACATCAATACATTCAAATCATACAGCAATTTAAACAGCAACACTTAAACTTGGAAATGTTACATGACATACATTGAAAACACCGGCGTTGAGGCTAAAGGAAAAACAGTGCAGTCTTAGTAAGCATACAAATAAATTGCAATAAATTAACATAGTAGACCATGCTTACAGTAAAATATCTTTGAGCCCTTCCTCAAATTTTTCCAGTGAATCACAATGAACCAGTGGTAATGGCAAAGCATTCAACGGACGAATTGTTTTGGGAAAAAATGAATTCGCATATACATTGACACGCTGTTGTGGCACTTCGTATGTGTAATCGTTTACACTTCTTAGGTTTCTTCCGTGGCGTGGCGTTAAGTATTTTGTTGTGTTCATGTTTATTTTTATTTTTTTTTAATTTTCAAATAAATTGAAGCAGTCACGATTACACCGAAATTACTAAAATTAGTGCGGCAAAGTCTCATTTATGCGTAGTTGTATTCTTCTGATAGCCCCGCCGCGGTGGTCTAGTGGCTAAGGTACTCGGTTGCTGACCCGCAGGTCACGGGATCGAATTCCAGCTGTAGCGGCTGCATTTTCGATGGAGGCGAAAGTGCTGTAGGCCCGTGGGCTCAGATTTTGGTGCATGTTAAGGAACCCTAGGTGGTCGAAATTTCCAGAGCTCTCTACTACGGCGTGTCTCATAATCATATGGTGGTTTTGGAACGTTAAAACTCCACATATCATATTCTTGTGATAGGTACATTCGCGCACAATCGCGAAGCTTTGGACAATACAGATAAGCCACATTTTAACAAAACAAAAGGTATATAACACGTCTCGAGTTTATTATATAAAATGGGAAATGACTTGTGGCCCACAGAACGACGAAAATAATTTTTTTGCAATATAAAAGGCCTTGCGAAATAGATGAAAATGAGTAACCCGAGCGCGTTCGATGGGGTCCAAATTAGTACCAGATCTATCACGCGGCGAGAACGGCCAAACGGGACCGGAGCTGTAATACAAACACAGAACAATTTTTCGCATTCTCGCTGCGGCCCCATTCTCGTTATTCCGTTGTTCTGCTCAACAGTTTTAGTATCTTCAAACAAATAGCCCACTGCATAATTTTCCTTAGAATTAGATTTGCAGGTTGCATCCCCACTCTGCAAAGACACATTGTAATAGGAAAAGACAGTTAGTATAGTGTACGGCTTAAACAGATGGCCCCTTTGGTATCGGCGGCACTGATTAAGCAGATAAAGTGGTTCGGTCACAACATCAAGGAGAGCACAGAGTTCCCATTCCGCGTTCCAGTACAGACGCTGCAAGACGGCTTCACTACCTCGCACGTAATACTTCAATGACGTAGTAGGACAATAAAAGTAGCGCACGCTCGACTACACCTATACTGAACCCTATACGCTTCAACTTGGACTTCCATCGGGACTTCATCAACGCAAAGCTTCGCTTCTCCTTCGACTTTCACGAGCGTATGCACCACATTAACAAATAACCGACAGTCATATTGGGTGACGTATTAATATAAGCCTTTAATATGATGAAGGGGATGGCGTATAGCCGCTGCATCATTGGGATGGCTTCAAGCGTGGAAGGTGTTTGCTGATCAGATCTTCGTCTTAACGACAGAACACTATAGCTGTATCGCGATATTTACTGGCACATGCGAAGGAACCTGAGGCTTTGTGTAATAATAATAATAATAATAATAATAATAATAATAATAATAATAATAATAATAATAATAATAATAATAATAATAATAATAATAATAATAATAATAATAATAATAATAATATAATAATAATAATAATATATATTATTATTATTAATAATAATAATAAACACAAGCATGGTATCTGAGGAATGAGAGCCTGAGTGATGTCGCAGCGAAGCGCTGACTAGCACTCCTTTCTAAAAATAGAAAGAGAAACATAATATGTAAAAACACCAATCATGCTAGCCCCTCACTTTCTCCGTCAAAAGCAATTTGTATTGCCATTCAGTAATTCCAGCTCTTCAACGTGATTTCTTGCTTGATCTATCTTAGTGCTTGCGAAGAAAAAGTGAGCACAAACCACACAAAAAAGAGAAAAGTCGCTCCTGCTTCTAGAAGATGGGCTTCAGCAAAAATACTCGAATTGCAATCTCTGCCCCAGACAGCAGCATAAAAAATATTCGACACCAACTCTGCTAACGTAACTTCGTAAATGTCGCCTGATGCAATACTTTTTGCCTATTGCTGCCGTTTGTTTTGATCTTCTTCGCTGGCGCGCGCTTTTTACCTGAGGTAATTATTGGTCAATTTCACAATCACAAATGTTTTCCGCTATCGACCGGTTTTACATAAGCCATTCAGCCGCTTCGTTTTTCCAAAATCCACTCTTCCTCTTTCGAGCTCGTGCTGTGGCTTTACACAGAACATGCATGCCTTAAACTGGGTCGCACGTGCTTTTTTAGCATTTTTAATTTATGGATCATTGAATATGGCAATTCACAAACACGTTCTACAATGTTAGAAGTTTTCTGTGCACTAAATATACGTAATAAAAATGCTGCTCATGCTAGCATGCATTCAAAAGTTACATTTCGATATTTAGTCTTTTTTTGTAATCGTTGGTCTGAAGTATCACAGATTTCACCGCCTGATTTAGTACTATCTAACGTGAACTGAGAAAGCCCATGCGCTGCTAGTTATGAAGAAGTCACCACGCTGGTTACATTATGCGGCAACGCACGCAACTCATCAATGTTTTTTTTATTACTTCATATTTCGGAAGTAAAAAAAGAAGAAAATCGAAAACGGACGTGCTTTTCATTACTTTACATTTGTGAGTATAGCGCGAACACGAGCACTTAATTGGCGTACCATAATTCCTGCCTTTGCGTGGGTTTTTTTGCAATGCGCCCACGTATGCGTGACCACACCAGTCGAATTCGGTAGCGCGGCATTAACCGACAACAGGGACGAAATCAAGTCACGGATTTTTTTCTGTCTCTTTATTAAAGAACCAGACGCTCCTCCAAACACACATTTTCACCGGCACCACATTGTTAAATGGCATGAAAGTGCTCATTTGCGTGTGATCAGCGATAGAACGAAAAAATGATGGGCTCACTTAATTAATGAAAGAATGAATCACTTTTACAGGTTCCCACGAAAATTCACGAGCAGTGGCGCTATACGACGGCACGTGAGTTGGATGTTTTTTTTTTTCTGCGGCTCAATTAGACGCTTGCAAATATCGCAGCCGCATATAATCTCATTGGTTCGCGTATATAGCACCACCTGATGACTGGTGTGCAAACCTGGCTAAGCCAAAAACTCCCTTAACACCCATGTGGGCCGTTTCTTGCGGACGCGTAAACGTAGTGGTGGCCTATAAGGCCGGTGACAGCCTCAGAATATATATTGACTCCGCCCACGAGGCCGCATCGCCCTTATTTTTCATGCTTCCGCCACGTTGGTACATGACGCTGCAGAGCTGACGGAACGCGATAAAGCGTCCCAAAACACTCCTAGCTGCTGCCTCTTTGGTGCACATGAAATGCTACACAATCACAAACTTCAACTGCACCGAATGATGACCGGCGAGGATGCTGCTGTGTACGCGTGGATAAGAGCTGAATTTTTTTATTGGTTCGTCCTAACCATCACATCATAGCAATGGGAATATATAGTTAGACGCGCATAACACAAATAAATCGGGGTACACTTTTTATTCTTCCCTGACTACACTGAATTGTTGCCCCGATGGTCACCGGATGGAATTTCGGCTCGCGGCGGCCGCATTTCTATCTATGTAGGCGACATGCCATAGAAGCCTGGACACATATTTATGTACCTCAGGTTATCGAAATCTTCGGAGACCCCAACTACGGCGCCTCTCATTATCATACCGTGGTTTTGGGGCGTTAAACACTGACAGATATTATCTGGTCGATGATTCTCGACAGGCTTACGGACGCTGGTAGCTCCCAGCGATGTCAGCAACGGGATCGTCTCGCGTTAGCTCAGACGCAGGAGCGAATAAATAAAAAGCGAAAGCTGAACTCACTTGTACTCGACAGAACCCAAAGAATCACCATGCCGATAACCCAAAAGTTCACACTGAAATCGGAGGTACCCTCGGAGTTCACACAAGTCGGAGTTCACACTGAAGTCGGAGATACACTGTCAACGTTGTATATAGTGCTGGTAAACTCAACCCAGACTCAAGTTTCGAAATAACGTATTACATTCACACGGCGCGCAGAAGACCCTTGAACCCGAAAACTAATGTACACTTGAGCATGAAACGCAACGCGATTTATTTCCCTTTTGATGCATGTATGTACGTGTAAGATCTTTGCTCACGTGTGCTATCGCAAAGATCTGCAGCGTCCAATAGCGAAAAATGTATGTTCTGGGTTACTCGTCAGATATGCCATAATATTCACGTGCTTGCCTGTTGACGATTGATTGATTGATATGTGGGGTTTAACGTCCCAAATCCAGCATATGATTATGAGAGACGCCGTAGTGGTGGGCTCCGGAAATTTTGACTACCTGGGGTTCTTTAACGTGCACCCAAATCTGAGCACACGGGCCTACAACATTTTCGCCTCCATCGGAAATGCAGCCGCCGCAGCCGGGATTCGAATCCGCGACCTGCGGGTCAGCAGCCGAGTACCTTAGCCACTAGACCACCACGGCGGGGCTGTTGACGATTCAACTATATCACCTGATATAACCAGACTGAGTCATTGAGAACATCCACGCTGATCGATTGTGTAGTCCTGATAAAAATGTACATGCACGTGGCTGGGGGAGCTGCTTCTAATATTATCGCGGCAGCCTAAATCAACATTGCTAGGAAAATCCTGGTTACGTAAACAAGCGTATTTTCTTTCTTGTTCTTTCTCCTCTATTTTTTTTTCCTTTTTCTTTTTTTGTCGGTGTTTTGCTGTACGCATCGGTCGATTGGGCAAACAGAGCATTACTTCCTGATGATCTGTATTTGGAATGGTCGCCTAGAAATGGAGTGCTGAGCACGTCTTACACTTCACTAAATATGTAATGCCATAACTTATAAATTAGTGTTTCCGTTATACTCGAAGTGTACCCTATACATCATTTGGAAGGACGCAAGATTCAGAGTTTCTTATGTTTAAGGTATTAGATAGTGCTTACTCAAAATGCATGTTATGCTGAAAATTACCAGGGTCTCTTATGCTTGAGGTGACGCGAAGGCGAAGGCCGTCTTTTTATTTATTGCCTTATCAGTCGATGTATTTATTCTCCTCTGACCTTTTCTGCACTGTTGCACCTCACCTGGTTTTACTCTACTTTCGTGATCAAGTCACCTTTGACTAAGTTACAACACATGTTATGAAGCCATGCTGTGTGACGTACTAGTATATTCGTGATGTCGTTACAGGCAGACGTAATCGCGTGATGACTTTTTTTCTTGCGTTGTCCATGTCTATAAGCTGGTGAAAAATATTGGAGCTCTCTTAGAGAGAAAAAAAGGTTAATGAAAGATAAATGAAAAGGACGCTATTTTCTGCCTTCCGTCGTGGGGGCATAGCTCAGCGCTTTTTGGGATGGGGAGTAGGAAGTAAAAATGATAGAAAGAAGAGATGAGAAAAAGTCATTATTATTATTATTATTATTATTTAATTATTATTATTATTATTATTATTATTATTATTATTATTATTATTATTATTATTATTATTATTATTATTATTATTATTATCATCCTGACTACGCTTACTGCAGGGCAAAGACCTCGCCCATGACCCGCCAATCAAGCCAGTCTTGTGCCTTCCGCTGCCTTGTTATACCTGCGAACTTTTTAATCTCATTGACCCATCTAACTTTATCCCTTTCGTGCGTGTGCCTTCTCTGAAAATTCATTAAGTTACTCTTAATGACCAGCGGTTATGCTGCCTACGTGCTACGTGCCCGGCCCATGTTCATTTCTTCTTGTTGGTTTCAACTATGCTATCCTTAACCCCTGTTTGTTTCCTGGTCCACTTTGCAGTCTTCTTGTCCTTTAAGGTTACATCTATCATTTTTCTTTCCATCGCTCGCTGGGTCGTCCTCAATTTAAGCTGAACCCTCTTTGTAAGCCTCCAGGTTTCTTCTCCGTAGGCAAGCAACGGCAAGGTGCAGCTGTTATATACCTTCCTCTTGAGCGTTAGTAGCAGATTACCATTCATGATTTGAGAATGCTTGCCGAATGTGCTCCACCCCATCCTTATTATTCTAGTTATTTCGCTCTCATAGTACGGCTCCGCGTTTAATACGTGTCTTAAACAGATATATTCCTTCACAACTTCCAGCGTCTCTCCACCTAGCTCAATGTGCTGTTTTCTGTCGGGACTCTAGCACATTACTTTAGTTTTGTGCATAATAATTTTCAGACCTACTCTTCTCCTTTTCGTGTTCAGTTCAGTAATCATCAGCTGTAATTTGTGCCCTTAGTTTCTCATTAAGACAATGTCATCAGTGAAGCTCAGGTTATTAAGATACTCTCCATTAACACTTATCCCGAACTCTTCCCAATCTAGCGTCCTGAAAACCTGTAAACACTCGGTGAATAGCATTGGAGAGATGTTGTCTTCCTTCTTACACCGTTCTTTATTGGGATTCTGTCGCATTATTTATGGAGAACTATAGTGGCTGTGGAGCCACTGTAGATTTCTTCCATTATGCTTATGTAAGGTTCGTCGATGCAATGATTCCGTAGTGCCTGCATTAGTGCTCACGTCTCGACTGAGTCAAACGCCTTCTCGTAATCTATGAAGGTTATGTATAGGGGTTTTGTTGTATTCCGTGCGTTTCTCTAATACCTGATTGATAGTATGACTACGGTCTATTGTGGAGTAGCCTGTAGAAAACCTTGCTTGGTATTTTGGTTGAATGAACTCGAATGTCGCCCTAATTAGATTAGCTAATATTTTTGCGAATAGTTTGCAGAAAACGAACTGTAAGCTGATTAGCCTGTTTTTTTTTTCAGTCCTTGACGTCTTCTTTCTAATGAACAAAAACGATGTGGGCAATCTTCCAAGATTCTGGTGCCCCTCCCGTCAAGAGACATTTCGTATCCAAGGTGGCCAGTTTTTTTCAACAGAGTTTCCTCGCCATCTTTCAGTAGGTCCGTTGTTACCTTATCCTCACCAGCGGCTTTGCATCTTTTCATTCCTTCTAAAGCTTCAATTACTTCGCCTGTCGTTACTGGTAAGTTGTCGAATTCCTCTGGGCTATTATTGCTTCTTACGATATCATCCCGATTGTTTCGGTTTCGGTAGAACACCTCCGCCACCTTAACTGTCATATCCATTTTATGGCATTGCCTATACCTTGTCCCGTATTGCATAGATGCGATTTTTGCCTGTGCACAAGTTTGCCTACGCAGCTTTTCCGCTTCTGTCGCTTTTTACAGCCTGCTCTATTCTCTGCGTGTTATACCTTCTTATGTCGGCTACCTTAGGCCTATTAATTAACTTCGAAAGCTCCACTAGCTCTATTTTGTCGGTTGCATTTGAAGCTTTCATAGTTTGTCGTCTCTTAATGAGATTGTTCGTCTCCTGGGATAGTTAGCTGGTGTCCTGTCTAGTGACTGTACTTCCGACTTCCATTCCAGACTCTTTGAGCATAATAATAAGATTATCGTTCATTGTGTCAACGCTAACATGGGTTACCTCGTTTGGAGCCCCGAGTCTACTCTGAAGTGAAACTCTGAATTCCTGTTCTTTCCCTCTCATCGCTAGCTCATTAACTGGCTTCTTGCGCATCAATTGGCGCCGTTGCTTTTTTCAATCTTGTTGAATACGAGCTTTTACAATTTTGTGGCCACTGCATCGGATCTTCCCAACTACTTCAACATCTTGTGAAATGCCTGGCTGTGCACATAGAATGAAGTCTATATCATTTTTAGTTTCGCCATTAGGACTTCGCCAAGTCCACTTACGATTAGCCCGTTTTCTTAGAGAGGTATTCAAGATCGGTAAATTATTACGTTCTGCGAACTCTACGGCGAAGCAGTGGGCGCTAACGCTTACACTGGCGGCGGCGTTAATGCTGGCGCTCACCGTGGCATTGCACAGGAGAGGAAACTCAGTAGGCGCAAAGCACGCAGTGTTGGACTGGTGTTTCCTATTGGAAAATTCCAACCACTACTAATGGACACTGAGAACAAAAAAAAACTCAAATTGGATACAGAGACCCGCTGTCCGCTTTTCGTTAACGCACACGCTATGAATTTTCGTTGTTCAACAACACACAGGAGAAATCTGCCACTGGCACTACCTTAAAGGTGAAGATCCAGTGACTATACATATGGGGTTCACACCGCTTTATATTCACACTTTAAGGAGGTGAGTGTACAGGAGGAGAGTAGCGCGTGCGTGCAGAAGCGAGAGTGCAAGCAGGTTGTAAGAGATAAGTGGAGAGGGTAACGGCAAGCTGTTGGGGAGAGGGAAAGAGGAGAGTTGCGCATGTGCGGTGCGAGTGCGAACGCCGATGCCGCGGGACATAGACCCGAGGAAGAGATGATCCGCATCTAAAAGGGTGAAAGGTATGACAAGAGAGAGACTTGTCAGCTCAGTCGGTAGCGCGAAGGCAAAGCGGTCCTCTAAAAGGCCGCGAGGTCCGCAGAAGCACAGAACTCCAGGAAGGCTCGCAGGGCTTGCATATTCCAGCGCGCCAGAAAAAGGATCTCCTCCGCCGTTGCCGCAGGCGGACCGAGCAAGTCGGCGTCGGAGGCGCTTGATCTCTGCTTCATTCGTATTGGTCGCCAGCACTCACGTGCTTTTACTGGCTCGTAGAACACATGAGGCACGGGGTGACGTCAACGACTTTCACTTTATACAGAACATGACAGTGATGGCAAAAACCTGCCGAGAGTGTTTACGTAATTACCCAGCAATAAAAAAAGCTAAAAATTGGTCACTGACCGCTCACATGATCTTTTTTGCGAATAAGGACAGCTGCATGTATACTGTACAAATCGTTTGCCACGAACTATGAAATACTTAGATACAAAAAGGAAACATTTGTTTCAATAGAAAAATGTTCATCCGGTACTAATTAAGTTTTTTACGTGTCTTTGAACCATTAGGATAGGTAACCTCGTTCTGCACCTTCCCGCCCTCCCCTCTTTTTTTTTTCACGCGCCTGCTCTTCTCAGCACTCTTCTATTCATCCTTTTTCGTCCCCCTTTCCCACCTCCAAAGTACATGGTAGGGAAGCTCATGTCAAAATTTCGTTTGACCTCCCTGCCTTTCTCTCTCTCTCTTTTTTTCTTTTTGAGCAGTTGCCCTAAATTAGAGATCTGATCTCCTACTCAGCAGTTGAGAACGGCAATTCGAGTAAAGAAGCTAAAGAAAGCAAAGTGCAGGTCTATATCAAATAAATCCAGCGGAACATTATCTTTGAAAAGCAATCATCCACAATGCTCTACAGTTCTTGCGAACTCAGAAACTTGTATGAAGGCGCTAAACGAACGTTATCGCAAGTCGACTGCCAGACATCGTTGTTTCGACATCGAAAATATTGTTTTCATCCATGAAATTGACCCTTTCTCTGGAACACGCAGCGCCTCGCTTAGTTTTTTTTCGCCTATTTATTATTCATCGCGAATAGAATTGCTAGCTCAATGAAATAGTGTGCTGTTGAGCGTGCTTCTTTTTTTTTTTTGTTCTCGTCAAAGTCCGAGCGTAAAGCGTACGTCGCTTCGCCTATTCAACATCGAAAGAAAAAAAAAACACGAAAATGCGTGATTTTGCGAACAGAGTGAGATTATGTATTATTGCTTCGATCGAGTGGCTCAATGATAGGCATAGCATTCAAATTTTGCGTCTATATGATGCAGAATGCAATTTCTGAGCTCCGGGTTGAAAGCATGCACGATATAGCCGTTTTGGCGAGAACTACTTTTTCCCTCGCTTTGCAATTGAAGGACCGAAAATGTCTCATTTTCAACGCACGCCCCCGCACTTGCTAAATTATGGACGACTTTACTTTCCATGGGGTTCCCACGCAATTTTGTGGCCACATTCCGCAAGAGCCTTTTGTATGAGTTTTTATGAAGAAGCAATATCGCTCGCTTCATGCTCGGCTGACAATACATGAAGAGACATTTTCGAAACTCATTAGAATCTGGACAACTGCGTGCGGCGCCACCACAATTTTCTGGTTTCCTGTGTAAAGTACACCTCAGCTAAGCACTGCAAAAAAAAAAAAAACTTGCAGTGCCAGGTTTCTGAAATTCCGGAAGCCATTATTAACTCTCCAAAACAACGGGCGTTTATTTTTATTTTTTGCATTACGAATAATCGTCAGACTTTTTCCAATATGAAAATTACCTTAATATATAATACTTTTTTGCCCAATTACCGGCCTTAGTACATGGTAAATATACACTGTTGTCTCACAAGCAATAAAAAATTGTTTACTTGTATTTTCACCGCGTTTGGGCATTAAAAGTGGAACATTCTTGTTTATGTAGGTCACATATAGGAGTTTCTTTCGGTAATATTTCATATACAAAAACCTTTACGCTCTACTTTAGAGATCTACGAAAGTGCCTCCAGTGTGATCGCGGCACAAGAATATCATCCTAACGTCCCGCATATATGCTTGAACCTTGACTAACAGTTATTATTCATTTAACGATCACTGACGCAAGAATTCTGTCTTCACAGCACCTGCTCCGCAGCTGCTGCGGACCCTCAGGTCTCTGAATTCAATACCGGCTGCGGCGGCTGCATTTTGGGTGGAGGTGAAAATGTTGTAGGCCCGGCTGCTCAGATTTGGGTGCACGTTAAAGAAGTCCTGGCGGTCGAAATTTCTAGCCCTCCACTACGACGTCTCTCATAATCATATGGTGGTTTTGGGGTCGACGTTAAAGCCCACTTATGAATCTATCAATCATTCACAGTGCTTGCAGCTTCAAGTGCGAAAACAATATTGTATAAAAGATCAGATAAAAGGTCGCCAAGGTTTCTCGTGTTGTCTTAAAGAAAAAAAACACTATAGTTCATTTTCTGCAACGTCCCACTACGTATTCTGCATTGGACATTTCAAAACGACAACTAAAATGTTCGCTGGAACAGTGAACTATCTATATCAACTGGAACTGTGTCTAATTGTACTGTCCGAACCACAGCGCACACGCCGTGATCTTCCACAAAAACGTTTGCCTTGGGACATCCAAAACATGTCAGCAAGAAGCTTATTGGATGTGCCTTCAAAAATTATTAAAGCCAAGCAAAATTCCAGCATTTTGATCCGATTTGGAACATCGACGGACCATTCTGAGGAGTAAAACGCTATCCGTTTGTTCACATAACCGTCTTCGATCTTATGCGTGGCTTCATTTATGCGCGGCCTGCCATACGTGATGTCACTTCGGACATAAACGCTTAACCGATGAAGAAATACATGCAACTGAAACAAAATTATTGTTAAACTTTCGAACCCAAATACGGAGGGGATGCATCGCGCACGAAAGGCACGTGCTGCAATTTTCAAAGACGTTGTGATATTTCGTTGGTTCCCCACACAATATATGACGATCAGCACCCGCATGATGGCGGCCGCTGTGCCAACATGAAATCAAGTCTACGAGCCGTGGTTCATTCAACCTTTAAATATTACTCATGGCAACCGCGGCAAAGGTGTATACAATGGCAAAGACGTTTTGCTTCGTGTGGAAGAATCATGGACAATCGTTTACGTCGTCCTCTTATTTGTAGTTTCGTGGTTTCGTAACGCACAGCCGCAGTGGGTCTCGTGAGAAATTTTTAAGCGAACATTCAACGAGTTGCAGATTTCGGCGGTTGCAGCTGCGGCTTAGCTCGCAAAAACTCTGGTACTGGTGAGTAAAGATACGCGGGTGTACTGCATCGTCAATTGTTATCGAAGGGCCGCGCGCAACAACGGCTGTTTGCAGCGCGCTCAAGCCTGGGGGGGGGGGGGTGATTTTAAATGAATAGAAGAGAAAAGTGAGCCCTGTAACTGTCTCTCAGGGGGAGGACACTTCAACAGTAGCTCACGAGGGGTGAGGGTAAAGGAGGGTATAAAATGATTGCATGAAAAGGTAAAGAGATAGAGAGTGAGGTGCAGGGACAGCGAACGACGGAAGTGAGGAGAAAATAAAAAAGATGGAGACGGTCGCAGGAGTCCGAGGATGGACACTACTGGCGAGTGCTGTTCTCGGCAACAGGAGATGGCGTAGGGCGAATCCAGTCGGCTATGCAATTAAGAACATCAACGACTAAGTAGGCTCTCTTCAGACCAACATCCAGCATCTTACGTGGCTGATTCAAACCACCACAGACACCCTAACACTCGACAACTGACTTGCACGCCAATGGTAGCCAATGGTAGGCACATCACAGTCTTCTAGAACGGTGGAAACGGGGTAAACATAACAGGACACAAAAAAAAATGCTTAGCCACTTTACAATCTCAAGTCCAACTACATTAAGAGAAGCTAGGTGGCTCCAATTGGGGTCAGGTATGCGACGACATCGCGGGCATGCTTACCAGCAAAATACAGCGTGGTACCTCCTCCGGCACCTCCTCGACCAATCGCACACGAAAACCACTACCTAGCCCGACGTCACCCGGCTTATACACGTACGCATGGACAACCCTAATGATCTCTTAAACGTCTCGACACCAACACATCGCCTGGAACACTAACTACTCTTGCGTTATACACAGGACCACCGAATCCCGAAGTCGACATTGACATTAACCGAGGCGGAGCTCAGAGCCACCCTTTTGACTCTCCGCACAAAATCTGCACCCGGCGCCGACTTGATCACCAAAATAACGCTGCGAAACCTGGAGGATATAACTCAATCACTCGCATCACGGAGTATTTCAGCCAGTGTTGGAAAGAAGGCATCCTTCCCTTTCGTGGCGCCACGCGAAAGTAATGTTCATACCGAAACCTAAAAAACCACTTACACTCCAGAACCTTCGCTCAATCTCACTAACTTCATGTTCTGGCAAACTATTTGAGCACGTCTTTTTTTTTTGGCGAGGTTCACACAACATGTGGCCTACTATGACTGCTACCCTCACAGGATGGTTGGCTTTCGCCCCCATTTGTCTACACAAGATGCTATAGCACAAATCACCCACGACATCTTTGACCCGCTCATTCTGGGCCACACTAAGGCCGCCCTAGCTCTGGACGTATCCAAAGCATTTGATCGCGTTGAGCATTTCATCGCGTTGAACAACTGGCAACTATTCCTTACCTAAAACAATACGCAGATGACATCCCGCTATGGCCGAGCCACGGCAGTGATGGTGACATACAGGACGCCATTCAAACCGCCGCCAACCTAACACAAAACAATGCAGCTAGTGCAGGACTTACCTGTTCTCCAGAGAAGTTCAGACTACTCTGCATCCGTTCCAAAAGCCAGAACTACCCGTCCTCCCTCATTATTAGATAAATATACCAATATAATGATTAATTATTGAGGTTTAGCGTCCGAAAACCATGATATGGTTATAAGGGACGCCACAGAAGAGGGCTCCAGAATATATATATATATATATATATATATATATATATATATATATATATATATATATATATATATATATATATATATATATAACATAAGCCAATACTATCCGACACTATTATTTAGCCAACAAAGATGGTATTAACCGTTGCTGGTCGCAAGGGGTAAATACAATAAGCCTGCGCACTACCGTTTTCCATTTACTAGCTGTTGACCTTTTGTTCAAGAATCGCCAGATTCAAAATTAAGGTTTTCGTTGCTAACCCATGCGGATGTCGGTCCCTTTATTACATATTATCAACTGCGCGTTTTTTTGAGGTTTGTTTTTGTCATTTTCATATGCTCGTCGAAGAAAATGTAGATGATGTACTACGATGAAATGTAGATGATGCGCGCCGTCGACGGTTGAGTGCTTAGCAACCGTACTCGATGCTGCAGATGAAAACTACCCCAAATATTTTATTAAAATATCATTCAAGTTGGGCGCGGTACTATCTATGGTCACCTATATATAAGGTCCAGTAAATACAGCTTGATTATTCTATCCCAGTTTCTACGCGAGCATGCGAAACAATACAGCAAAGTAATATAGTAATATTTTCATAGATGCTAAGGGTAGCTGCGAAGGGAGCTGTATAGTGTACGCGTAAAGCAATGATAGGCTAATAAAAAATATCACCCTTGAACTATCTGCTCCTCGCGCCTCGAATTCTATCAGGGACTCGCCCAAAGGACCGTAAGTCTCGATGTAACAATACCAAACGAAGTGAATGATGCAGAAAACGCGGCGCCGCCTCATAGCATAGTTATATTTACGGCAGGACTGACACGCCCCAACAGCTCCCTTCATCCACGGCCGCTGCCTTAACCGATTCACGACTGGCGGCCCAATCTGGTCATATACATTTGCTTCGCCTAGTTTTACCACCAACGTTTCTTTTTCTTTTCTTTCTTTTTCAGCTCACACACGCCGCCTCTGCTTCTCCTTTTCTCTCCTTTCTTCTTCGCTTCCCGTGTTTTGCTGTTCCGCCAGTATCTCCTGCGTGTGAATACGACCACTAAGAGCGCCGTCATCGCCTGGTCTTCCAATTAGTGTAATCGAATTTGGTGCGCCGACGATGGACCCGCGGGCCGAGAAATTGGCTGCTCGCCTCGGGGAACGCGTCAACAGCGTCTCGCTTCGCACCGCCACGCCAGCTGGTTAGCCGCCGAACCAGACTGCAGCGCCCCGGCCTCGACTGTGTGCGAAACTCCCGCGCCCATGTCTATTCAAATTCCTCAGCTAGCCCTCCACGGGCGACGAGTTCGGTCTTTGTTTGGCCGCTCGGTTCATGCGTATTTCTACTCTAATTTATATACGCCCAACGGTATTCCTTTCCCTCTGCTGTACGAAGGGGCCGTGCTATCTCGCGTATATTTGCCACATGCGAGCATGAGGGTAAATATGCCTGTGGCGGCAGAACGATTCATAAAGTGAATGAATGGTTGCAGCTGCTACCCAGTTTATCCGTTTTTTTTTCTGAGAACGCGTAAGTGAATTCCCACTCTGAAAGTGAAAGAAGGCGGAAGAAATGGACTACGTTTATCATCGAACAGCACCATTGTCTTACGCCTGCTCACTTCCACCGGTATCATGTATTGCGGTAAACTGTAAGGTGAGGACAAGACATAGACTAACACCTTCGTTCGTTTGCTCGTTTATAGTTACGGCACAACCCGCTCTTGCTCATTTGCGTTGCTTCCATGGTTTAGTAAAACTTCCATGGTTGGGCGATCTAAATCGGCACTCACAAACAGAATGGAGCGAGTAGCTTATTGCAGTAGCAGTATTTTTGTAGTGATGTAGAGCACTTCTTGGTGAACTAAATACGCTCGTGTGTGTGGTTTCCGTCAGTCCGTTCGTTAGTCCCACCTTCTACTCCATTAAGTGGGCGTATTTCACAATATGCATGGCAAAAAATGCAAATACGGCAAACATGACTGACCTGTCGTGATATAATTTGCATAGAATACATGTCCCTCTCTATGCAGTGCTGGTTACTGTGTAATATTGACTATCGGCTCGTATGACACCATAATAAAGAATGCATATATACTGAAATGACTATACCTCACCTGCTCAAGTATTTATTGACCTACAACAGTTGCCATCGAGGTAATGTTTCGTCAAATTGGCTCCAAACATTGTATTATGTTTTAATTAACAGAGAAATCCGTATGATTTATTTGCTGCAAAATCAGACTTCATTGCTCACGTGGATAGGCAGCTAGCGACATGGATTCAAAGCGGATAGGCAGCTAGTGACATGGATTCAAACAAGTGGCTTTTTTTATTGCGACTTAGACTTGCATTTAAAGCATAATAACTTTGCGTATATGTGCCTCACGCTCTCGTAATTGATATCAGAAATAAGCATGCGCAAACCCGAAATGGCTACCACCCAAGCAGATTTGTTGGTGAGATGATACTAGCCACAATACTAATGAGCTGCTACAGCGCAACAAATGCCCGAAAGCTTACTGAGCTGGAATGAATTTGTTATGAACTGAACATTTTTGCAACTATTGTCTCGACCAAACACCGTACCAGCCCAACCGGATGCTGCGGGCGTGGTCAAGCAGCGTGGTGCTATCTCTCGAAGCGAGTGGCGCAAAACCTGCGCCGCGAAACACTCGGACCGCTGGCGATGAAGATATCTCAGGCCAACCTGTCTAAACTTGTAAAAAATTGCCAAATTATGGTGCACTGCATGTGCACGTGGAACGTCGCTATTGAAAATGTCTAATCAATATCAGCTTACTACAAGCTACAGCTTCACTCATATCCTGAACAAACGTTAATACAGAAGCAACAGTTTTTGTAACGTGTTCGAGTAATTGATTGATGTGTGGGGTTTAACGTCCCAAAGCCACCATATGATTATCAGAGACGCCGTAGTTGAGGGCTCCAAAAATTTAGACCACCTGTGGTTCTTTAACGTGCACACAAATCTGAGCACACGGGCCTACAACATTTCCACCTCCATCGGAAAGGCAGCAACCGCAGCCGTGATGTGATCCCGCGACGTGCGGGTCAGCAGCCGAGTACGTTCCACTAGACCACCGTGACGGGGCAGTGTGTTCGAGTAGTAACTAGTGTATGTAGTGCAATCCAGTACAACGGATGGGAGGCCAATGCATTTTTTTAAAGCGATCACCGTCTGCAAAACAATAAAAATAAAAAAGCCTCCACTCCGTCGCCTAGCAATGCCCGAGCCACCGGTGCGCACCAGGCGCGTTTAACCTCGCCCACGCATGCGCAGAGGAGCCGTAAAAGCCACGCTCACCGACGGAGACAGTCCATAGGTTTCCTTCCTCCATGGCCCATACATGGCAGTATATAGGTGTTCTGCGGCCCATAGGTATGGACAGCCCATGTAGGCGCCGCGCCGCGTTTGCTCGACGTCGCGCGAGCCGATTATGAGCGACGAAAGACCCGCGATTCTGCCGCTTGTGCCACAGCCAAGTTGCCACACTAGTTTCTGGCTCTAGAGTTTAGACATTCTTCCAAGGGCTGTGACAGGAGGTCTTTCAACTCTACTGAGCATGACGATAGTTATAGCGTGAGAACAGAACGACCACAAAGGGACGAGAAGGAGACGAGCGGTATAACTTGTCCCTTTGTTGTCGTTCTGTTTTCGCGCTATAACTATCGTCATGTCATACCAACAAGCCCAAACCGCCACACTTCTACTGAGCAATTTGGCCTCCCCTAATAGGCTGGACCGCGCCGCCTGCTTCCGGTCTTTCCTCCGCTACGTCATTTTGATGCACGGAGCTTTCACAACCAATACACAGCTATAATGTTAAAGGCGTCGTAAAATATTTATAAGTAGATGGGCCATTTTCGTGCTTTGAATAACGAGCGACAGACGAATACAATGTGGCGTATGTGGCCCCAGGCCACGGTAAAACAATGGTAAGCGTGTGTCTTCAGCGAAGACATCTTTAAAAAACAAGACAAAGAACAATTCCTCCGCAATGAAATCATTGCAGCTTGTGTCGGCAAGCGGATTTTTTTTTTAGAACCAGGGACATATCATGCCTCGGTTTATTTGCAGTGACACCGTGAACACTGGTGTATGTTCATTAGCAATCTTTGTTACTGAGTTTGGCCTCCATGCTACAGCTGTACAGGGCCCTATTTTTGGGTCTATTGCGCTACAGCTTGCCGGTACTGACTAACACTTGCAAACCTAATACTCATTCATTGGGGAGTTTGCAGGGTCAGGCACTGAGTATCTGCCTAGGACTGCCCCGATGCGCTTCTACTTATGCCACCATCATGCTTGCCAAAGACCATCCGGTCAGGACATATAGAGTTGTGGATTGCCCCAGAGCACACATTCGACATGCTAGCCATGTCCCCGACCACCACTTGGCCCTTCTACTCTCCGGAAGATCACGTGCTACGTTTTCAGACGTCATAGCCAAGCACCTAAACAGCGTTCCATCAGGATATACGCCAGCTGCGAGAATGGCATGTCCTTTGTGGTGCCTCGACCAGCCACAAATACGTCTAGAAATTCCGGGAATCAAAAAGAAAAGCAATCACTCCGCAGTAGCATTGAAGCAAGCAACACTGCTATTATTACATGAGTTGTACTTAGACCGAACGCAGGTATACACTGATGGGTCCGTCTCGTCCAGCAGCTCATCAGGTGCCGCTGTAATTCCGGCTGCAGCAATGACAATCAAGTTTAAGTTGTCGCATATGACTACATCTACGGCATCAGAGCTTGCTTCTATAAGGGCTGCTTTACAATATCTCGTTCAAGAACGTCGAGGAAAATGGGTCATATTCTGTGATTCGAAGGCAGCGCTTCAGAGTTTGCACTCTGCCATGCGTAGGAGGAGTCATGACCAATTGGTACAAGTAATAAGACATTGCCATCATGAAGCTCTAACACGAGGGCATGATATTATATATCAATGGCTGCCTGGACATATCGGTATTACCGGAAATCAATTAGCCGATGATGCAGCCCGCTCAGCCCATGAAGGAACCTGTGTAGTCCCGATTCCTCTATCAAGGAATGATGCAGCAAGACAACTTTACCTGCTGGCTCGAGATCTCACACGCACGTTCTGGTCGTCTACCAGCTTCCAAAGGTGTCAATTTTATGAACTGGATCCTTCGCTCAAGCTAAAGCTACCATCACAACTTTCCCGCTCAGATGCGCCTTTGGTTGGGTGTTGTATTTACGAAAGTGTACTCCTTTCGCATTGGTATGGCAGACACCCCTACATGCGACTACTGTGGAGCTGAAGAGACCATCGAACACGTCCTGTGCAGCTGCGCTTGCTACGACACACAGCGATGCCAGCTCCGGATGGTTTTGAATCAACTTGACCCCGGACCACTTTGTGTGCAGAAGATACTAGGACCTTGGGCATCTGCATCAGTTGCGCAGAAAGCAACTAAAGCACTGCTACTTTACCTAAAGTCAACAAACCTGAGCGACCGCCTGTAGACTGTGTGTGCTCCCCGAGTGTGCTCGTTATTGTGTGTACCTTCTCATCTCTCTGCAACCTTATTTCTCCCCTTTATCCCTTCCCCAGTGCAGGGTAGCAAACCGGATGTGCGTCTGGTTAACCTCCCTGCCTTTCCTTGCATTTTATCTCTCTCTCTCTCTTGTATCAAGAAGGAATCTTAAGAAGAGTGCCGAAACGACGCCAGACATTCACTTTCGGTGTGATTTAAGGCACAGCGGAAGCTTAAAGAATTGCTCGATTCTCCTGAAGAAACCATGCGCTGTTAATTCAACCTGAAACGAACAGTCCAGGAGAGGCCAGGCTACGGCCTGCATATATGAAGTGGAGAGCTAATGATCACTTGATCCATTTATAAAAAGAGAGTGGAGAACCTATGCTCAAAAGTGTTTCTGTAGTAAAACGAACGAAATTGTGGGAAAGTTTTCTCCAGAAAACATGAGCGCCATTTAATTTTTTTCAGCGTTAAGAGTGCAGCACCCTGGATAAATCAGCTCTTGATCGTGCGCAGAAACAACTTGAACCATCGGCACCGTTTGATTTTATATGTTAGATATGCATCAGTTACAAATTACTTGCACACGGATGAGTCCATAGTATAAATACTGAAACGTGACCGCCGGTTATAAATTACAACAAAATTTAATTAAGAAATTGGCGGATTAGGAGGTGATGAGCATTTAAAAACAATTGAAATACCCAAGTAAGTGACAGGAAGGACATGGCTCGCCACACCTCTCCCAACTTGGCGGATCTACTTCTCCTGGTCTTCTCGGCGGCCTTCCTGGATCGTTGTGTGCTGTGATCGTTCGGACGCGCGCTGGTGAAAACGAATCGAATGCGACCTTTCTTTTTTTTCGCTCTACCTTCTTTGCTTTTCCCTTCCTATCCACGTTTATTCCCACCCCCCTTACCCTTGTGCCGACCTGTTGAGGAATCATCCAAGTCACACGATGTTGACCATGCAAATGTCCCGCTTTGACCCACCCTAGCTGTAACGGCCGACAGGCCAACAGTATGAGTAAATAAAAAAAATAAGTGATAGACAGTTACGGGTGGCACTTTTCTCTTCATTTCACTTACATAATCACTAAGAGAGAGAGAGAATAAAATACAATGCGAAATCACGGGCAATACGCTAAAAAAGTATATAACAAACAGTAGAAAAGGAGAGAGCAAAGATCTCCAAAGAACAAGAAACGCGGAAAACAATATTAAAACGACCACCAAGGTGAGCTATCAGATATCAATACTAAAAGATTTTAATGAAGCTTTGAAATGTGAAAATGTGGTCCCAGTTTTACGTTGTACAAGTAAGCCCTTCCAAAATAAAATTGTAGCGAATTCAGACTTTTTTCCTCCTTATAGTGTCACAGGGTAGCAACAAGTAATTAGAATTATAAGCGAATCTGTAGGGGCCCAAATTTCTGAGAGATGCATTTCAGTGTAGATTTCTTCCCATCTGTAGGCGTAACCGCATGTAGTTTGTTTACGTTTTAATTAGTTTGAAAATTTCGAACCAATCAGTATAAAAAGGATTGTGTTGCTAGCGGATGAGAACGCATGACCGAAATTTGTTGACGCACGTATACTGCGGCTCTCATTGCATTATTCGCTGCTGCAAAACTCCAAACAGAACAGTGAAGTTACGTGAAGCGCAGCGCACGCGAATGCCTCTATATCTCCGAGCCAATAAGACAGCGAAGGCGCGCGTGACAATAACAAGGTCGGACGTCCTCAGAATGCATTTACCCGGTGGTGCCGAGAGCGCCCGCTTCCACAAATGGGAAGTGTGTGCGCCATTGCTTCCTTCGGCATCCTATTAGGGGGAGCTGGGGCTGTACTTATCAGCTTGGCCCTTTCAATCCATCCTGGAACCGGCGGGAAGCGAGGAAGCGCAGGTAGAAGTAATCCTTTCGGCTTACGTCGGAGAAGTCGCGGCCCGGCTATCGTTGCGCGTAGACGCTCCAGTGCATGCGCGCTGCTCGGCAGGAAGCGAAAGCTCCGAAGAGTAACCTCGAACGATTGCAGGAGATTCGCCTACATGGTTCTCTCTGATTAACTGATGAGCGGTCTTATTCCGGGTATACGGAGCGTTATCAGAAAATGTACAAATCCTGTGGCAGTCATGCGATGAAGAGGAATTTTCGTAAATATCATGAATCCCTTGAAATTTCGGCACAGTAGCGTTACGTATCTGCCGTAGTTTCAAACTGTCATCACACTCTAAATAAATAAAAAATACACATTTCGAGCCTACAACGCTTATTTTCTGCATATGGAGAACACAAGTTGAAAGAGATAGCGTCAAACCGTGCTGCCTCTGTGACGCGAAAAACAATATATGCCAAACGTGAATTATCTCACTATGAGAGAGAGAAACAGTGAGTGTGGCTGTGTCTGCATGTGAACGGCACACTTACTCTCTTTACTTCATCCATATGAAGCCACTCAGAAATATTCGCAGATGTTGCCACTGCCAACCCCCCCCCCCTGCATTATAAATTGCTGAGCAGAGAAAAGTGAAGGCACCGCAATTAAGCTCGCTACATCGAGATTACTTTTCAAGCGACAGTATACTTACGTATGTTCAAAGGCCGTGAAATAGGCACTTCCGCCCTGCGCTAGAGTACTTAGCTTCGAAATTTATCAAAACACATTCTGATTACGTCCTTTGTCGGCAAAATTTGCTTTGAGTGAAATATATAATTTTCCACCATCGGGTGGCTCAAGTTCGTCCAGCATTCTACCCCGCTTACGCACATTTATACCAAAAAAAAAAGAAGTCTGCTTTTCGAAGATCAAAAAAATATTAGTCAGGAAAAAACTATGTACTCAATACCATAAAAAATAATGAAGTTTGTAACGAAGGAAACAGTCATACGCAGACCACAGAGAAAACAGGGCCATAAAACGGAAAGAATAACGCAACGAAGTCGAGAACACTGTGTAGCGCGCCACGACCTCATAATAACGGGTGTGTGTTTTTTGTTGTTTTTTACTCTGAGACGGGCATATTGGTTTCCAGTGATCTATGAAACCGTTTTTCCCCTTTTAAGATGAAGAGAACGCACATCTGTGCGGCCTGGTGGGTAATTTTCGATGCAAAGTGCGTCTCTGCCTCTTATGTAAAAACGGAAAAAGATGGGTTTTTTGTAATCTAGTTCCTTGTGGCTATCGACGTGGATTAAATTTTACTCTTAGAAGAACCTTGATTAACGTCATGTATAAAAATACCGGGCACACAGTCGTTTCTCCTTGCTGACGCATTTTGCGCATGTAGCTTACCATATGAAATACGAATATGCATCGTTATAGAGGTGATATTTTGATTTATTTTAATGCCCCGCCGCGGTGGTCTAGTGGCTAAGGTACTCGGCTGCTGACCCGCAGGGCGCGGGTTCGAATCCCGGCTGCGGCGGCTGCATTTCCGATGGAGGCGGAAATGTTGTAGGCCCGTGTACTCAGATTTGGGTGCACGTTAAAGAACCCCAGGTGGTCTAAATTTCCGGAGCCCTCCACTACGGCGTCTCTCATAATCATATAGTGGTTTTGGGACGTTAAACCCCACATATCAATCAATCGATTTATTTTAATGAAATTAGAACTACTGCCAGCTACATTTCGTCGCCGACGTATTTTTTTGCCAACTTCCCTAGAAGTACTACCTCAATAATTATAAGATGTTAAGATGTAAAAAAAAGAATCTTTGCTAAGAGTGCACATTTGGTAAGCACGCTGAAACCTTGCATATGAAAAACTAAGTGAAAAACGCACAATGCGCAGTTTTAGTGCATTTAAAAATTAATTATTCAAGTCAATTCTATAACACAAAAAGAACAAGTAAATAAAAAACTCAATCACGGCACATCCACGGATAGAATGATAAGTGCGGCGAAGCGTCCGTCCATCCACCCGTCCGTGTGTCCGTCCCTCAATGCATGCGTCCATGCTTTCGATCGTACTACGGAAGGCAGACGGCGTGCGGGTAACAGCGACGAGACGCGAGCCAAAAAAGCCGAGCGCAAGCGTCTTCGACGCGCCCGCCGCTCTGCTTCGTCCATGACCCATGAACAATCCGCCACATATGGCGACTATCCAGGAAGACAGAGAGGCACTCGTTCTCCGCGTACCCAGGCACAGCCCGTGCAGCAACCAATCGAAGAGTAGCGGTACCGCGTCATCTAGAAAATCCTTACTCAATTGCAGTTTGTATGTACTTCTATGAGAAAGCGCCATCTATTATAGTATTCGGGAGATAGTGCCTTCCTTTTTTTTTCTCGTCTCTACTCTAGGTTACGCGTGACAAGGGTAGACTAAGAGGAACTTCGCCCCTAAAAACAATGCTGGTTAAGTGTTCATATATTCACACTTCAATACAAGTAAATCATTACTACGGCTTTAAAAGTACAATGCAGCATGACGCTTTTTCCCATGGCCCAACTTTTTTTCAATACGCCTTTCTGCCTTGAATGGGCCTAAGCCTTGCTGCAGAAATTTAGGGAATGGGTATCAAGGTGGTTGGAGAAAGGGTCTTTATCGATGCCTGTTGGCTCTGTCGTCCTTTTGGCAAGTCCTCTCTGGTTCGCGGACGTGCTTTATAAATGAATGCCAAGATCTCTGGGCATTCGTTGCTCAAAGTTTTAGAGAAGGATCAGTCTAGTCGAGTGGAGTCTAAGGACAGAATCTTTCTGTGGCCATTCAGCACTAATTGTGCTTTCAATGTTGCACACAGTTTTCGTTAGTGTTGAAGTCACTGACTGATATTCTCCACTTAGACTAAATACTGAGGTACAGTCCAACATAATGAGCGCTCGTCATGGGTATACTCTATGGCAGTGAAGGTAATCACTCTACAGTTCCGCAGTGCCAACGTAACGTATAACGTGTACCCGGCGGCATTCCGACGTGCACTCCGGATGCCGCCCTCGCAGAGAGCATGTTTTATTGCAATGCCGAACATGGTAGATCGCCAACACGTTTTGACCAGGATGCGTTGTGCATGAATGAAGATGTGCGCACGCAGGTAAATTACGAAACCAGCCGTTAAAAACGAACGAGATAGCGAGCACGCAGAGCAGCTTTCAGTGCATGCCGAATCCGCGTCGTCGAAATCTGCCTGGCGTCGCCAGGGTGCCACACTTTACTAATTTTGTACATAATGCACCTGAACGGAATGTTTTGTCTTATTGCTGCGTTTCGGAATGAATGAATAAACTTTAAATAAAGTCTGCCAGTTTTCCCCAGGCGAGGTGGGGGGAACAGAAAATTTACTCCGTTCCCGTAGACTTTAAATAGACTTTAAATAAAGTCTGCCAGTTTTCCCCAGGCGAGGTGGGGGGAACAGAAAATTTACTCCGTTCCCGTACCAAATATTTATTATTTGTTTGTTCGTGCGAATTTTCGATTATATACATTGTACGGCGCAGCGCGCCGATTTGAGGTATATATGGTCATCACTTATACATTACACGAGTCATGTTTTCTGGAGCATGCAGGGGCTGACCAAACAGCTGTCAACATTTTCCAAAATCTGTCCACACATATAATTCACTCAGAGAGGCATGAAAGAATGTCTACTTGCTGCATTTTACTGGTTTATACGACATTGCCGCCGCGGTAGCTAAGAGGTGTCGGTACTCGGCTGCTGGCCCGAAAGACGCTAGTTCGAATCCGGCTGCAGGGGTCGGATTTTGATGGAGACTAAATCTAGAGGACCGTGTGCTATGCCTTGTCAGAACACGTTAATGAACTCCAGATGGTCGAAATCATCCGGAGCCCTCGACTACGGTGTCGCTCATAGCCTGAGTCTCTTTGGGATACACAGAGAAGATATTTTAGTAAGATATACCCCACATGAAATGCTTGACGCGCTCGCATGGTGCAATATACTTCAGGGAACACTAAACATGGAGTACACTACCTTATGAATTAGTGTACAAATGACTACGGCGTCTCTCATAATCATATGGTGGTTTTGGGACGTTAAACCCCACAAATCAATCAATCAATGATGCCAGTAATGCAACGTGCTCCTCTAGAAGCTGGTAGCATGGGTACGTACTTGCTTTTCGTGGCTAGCCGTAGTTGCAGACCCAACGTGCACTCGTAGCGATGGATAGAGGCAACCAACGTTGAACTACACCTTCTCTTGGAACAGTAGTGCTGTAACAGGCGCCAGCAATCGGGCTGTAAAACAGCTTCCCGGAGCGCAATCAGTGATATCACGGCTGCGAATTCACCGCGTTCACCGCTCATGTTGAGGCGCATGTGACCAGCTCTCTGATACGGCTGGGCAGTGGCGTACAAGAATGCATGACGCACTGTAGCGCGCAAGGCCATCGACAGTATGTGGGGGGATACTTCAGGTGAAAGTTGATAAACGAGGGCGACTGTTCCGGTGAAAAAAAAAGAGAGGGGGAGAGGGTGGTGACTCAATATCACGGCCTGTGACAGTGAACGACCAACGAAGCTTTAAGGGAACCAGCACTGAAGTTTTCGTGGTGCCCTGGCGGCTAAAGCGCGCACTTCTCAGCCGCTCCCGCAGGCGAGAGTGGCGACTGGTAGAGGCGGTACGGACGCGCAGTGACGTAACAATTCGAAAGGGCGCTGGTGGTACTGTTGGTATTCAAGTGCAACAATAATTAGAAATGACGGATGACGTATTCCTATTCGTTTTTTTTTTCTTCGTGATCATAATAATAAGAAAGGGGGCAGCGTTGCATCCAAGTGGTCAGACAAACAAAGTATGTTCTGCTCTCGCTCTTCTGTCTAGTTGATTGATTCATTGATTTGTGGGGCTTAACGTCCCAAAACCACCATATGATTATGAGAGACGCCGTAGTGGAGGGCTCCGGAAATTTCTACCACATGGGGTTTTTAACTCCCAAATCAGAGCACACGGGCCTACAGCATTTTCGCCTCCATCGAAAACTCTCCTGTCTAGTGGTGTCGGGCTAGTTTCAAAACCAATTCACGCCTATCTGCTAGATATCATCGATAATGCAGATGATCACCAGTGGAAAGCAGGGCCAAACACCCGAATTATTACGGTGTTTTGCCGGAAATAGACCTACTGGATATCATGCAGCATACGTAAGGCATATGTAAAAAATGTTTCATATGATCCCCACCACCAATCTCCATCTGATGCCCCCACGTGAAGGGAATGATACAAGTAAGTAGTCTACATAACTTGTGAACAGTGACATAGAAGGAAAGCTGCTTTGTCCGCTCACGTTCCCCTAAGCCTATAAAAGGTACGCTCGCGATGAATACTCGATGTAAGAGATGCCTCTGTTAAACCAAGTTTGTGCGAAAGACAGGGTTCGCGTTGCGAATACAGCATCCGATTATTCGAAGCTTAGTTTTCTGGATTCAGCCGATACGGTAAGCTTTTTTCTCACTGGCTGCCGTCGCTAAGTAACATCGGAATTTTCGTCTTTTAAATTTCTTGAATTTTTACTCACCGTTTTGTTTGTCTAACGCACGGTTTTAGTTTTCCCGCTTGCCTCTGTCTGCTTGAATCAAAGATGTCTATTCAACATCAAAGTTGCTAGGCTTTCATGTGCCTAACAAGATATGATTTTGAGACACGCTGTAGCGTGGTTATCAGGATTACTTGTGACCGCTTGGAATTCTTCAATGAGCTCATATATCTTGGGTCACTGTTGTTCTTTGTATTTCGCCCCCATCTAAATGCGGCCGCCGTGGTAGGAAATTTATTCCGTGCCATGAAGCAAAGGAGCTCGACACCATCCGTACTATGCTGTCATGGGGGTTTGCTTGATCAAATATCCACGTACACACACACCGCGGATAGCGTGTTCATATGACACCAGAAAAAAAAAAGAAGTATGCTGCAGCTGCTACTTCGTCTGTATTTTTTGTTTTTTTACTACAGAAGTAGGTAGTATTATATCGTCGCCCCCCGAGCTTGTCAATAGGGGCATATAAGCCGGCTCTAGCTTATCACAAAATCCAGCATACAACCAGAATATGGTAGCGACGGAGTCGCTATCTCTACACAGCACTGTCCCTTCGATGCCATATGCGTATAGACGCAGTCCGCTCTCCACAGCTTGTCTCCGTTTTCGAGCGCTCTTTCTGTGAGAGTAGCCTTCAGACAAAGTTTGTTTTGCTGTTTTTTTATTAAACCACAGTGCAGTATTACAGGTGCATTGGCTTTTCGAGCTGTCCGTTCCAAAATGAAGCGCAGCAGTCGTACACGCACGTACTCTTCCCGCGGTATATAGTGCGGCCGGTCGTCTGGGCGCGAGCGGCTGAGTTGTGTCGCTACTCGCCGCCAGGTGCTGTTTTTCGGCGCGCCACCTATCCAGCGCTGGTCTCCTATCACCGCTAAGGGAAGAAAGCATGCTTGACACTTTCTGACTTCCCTTTCCGTTGTACATTGGTGATGGGCGTTCCGAGCACTCATTTGGTCGAGTACACTTTAGCTCGATGCTATTGTTCAACATGTTACGCCATTTTCTTGGCTTCTCTGTACTGGTGGCGGCACCGTATCCAGACTCACAATCGAACTGTCGTAGCACGTCCTCTATCGCGAGATGTTGTGAGTGTAGTGTCTTTTAAGGAAAGTGAGCTTTGTCGAAAATCAACAAACATAACATTGCAGCTGGTTTAGCTCTTCGTTACGCCGTGTCGCGTTAACCCTAATGTCACACATGTCCCGTTAATTAGGGAGGCTATCGCCGGGCTAATTCCAAGAGCCGAAGTATCGGCCCCCCGAACCGCACCACGAAAGCGTGGACAATTTAGAAGTGGTCCTTTTTGGCGCGCCAGCGGACGCCGGCTGTGGCCCAAAGAACAAGTCAGAGCCGAGAGTTGATAAACAAACAAATTATATTCTCAATAATGGCAGATCGAAAACAATACGCAAAAATGCACACTCCACAATAGTTGCATACAATCAGTCACCAATCAAACCAATCAATCAACGTACTACACAATACAATCAGCCACACTCAAAACAACGGACACAGACAACGATACGCACTACAATGCAGTCGCATGCATTGAACGACCAAGACACTTAAAGACTAAAGAGATAGCAAACCTATTCAGTCCAAAGTTCTTGGAACCAAAGTCTAGATGATACTCTTCCGAGAATCACTTACTCAAAGTCCAGCGTTGTCGTTCCGCAGCCCTCGAAGTTTCTCTTCCAGGAAACCTCCCGTCTTCAATTGGCCACTCTTCAAACTTCAACTTCTTCGCCGGAACACGTCGGCTTCACACACGCAGCTGTGGCCCGCGTCTTCGCTCGATAGCGGTAAACACACACTCTTGCCGGTAGCCCGAGTCGTCACCCCTCAGGTGTAAATCCTCTTCATCTCCGGCCTCGTCCCTACGGACCAAAAACCTTCGCCGACTACACGGCGGAATCCCTACGCGCTCTGGCGTTGACTTCCGTCTCCTCCTGTTCTGTCACTACGGGCAGAACCTTCGCCGACTACACGGCGGAATTCCTACGCGCTCTGGCGCTAACTTCCGTCTCCTCCTGCTTTCTCGTCTCGGCTGCTCGATTAAATACGTTCCGCGCCACCTTCCAAAAATTTCTCGTCATTTCGTCGGCGCGATACGCAGCGAAGGCTGAGGAGAGGCGAGACGGTTCGACTGCCCTCTGCGTCGGATGACTCAGCTCGGCGTGGCCACGCCTCCTTCGTTCTAGAAATATCGAGCGCTTGCCCGGCCACCGCTGTGGGGTGAGGAGGTTCGTCGCTTCGCCGCTTCCGAGAGGAGAGGTGTCGCGCGCCCGGGGAGCCCTGGATGCTTGTTTTCTTTTTTTTCTTTTGACCTCGCGGCGTTTCTCCCGCCCGTTGTCGCAAGAATTTGGCGGCGCGCTCATTTTTTAGCGCTCGTTCTGTGACACTGCCCCCCACTTTAAGAATATTATCTCATAATATTCAAAACCCCACAGACGAGCGCGAACAGTCACCACACACTCTCACAGACTGTAACACCATCAGTCGCTCATGACACTTCACATTCACAATAGATCACTTAATACAATTGTACATTGTAATTCAATTACACAACACATGAAAACACAACCACAAGCACATGAGTACAACACTCCACCACACATTCCCAATAATACAAATGTACAAAGTTCTCTCATTACAACAATGGTACAATACTATACATCACATCACAGCACAACACTTCGACACTTGTGACACAGGATACCACAACACAAACACAACATATGTCACTCAGCACTGCCAAACACATTCTGATTTGACTTCAGCACTTATCCTGAGTGCTTTGAGCAGCGCTTGCGCCCCTTTTTGCGGTGCTCGCTCGATCTCTTCTTGTGCTTCCACGTTCTTTTTCGGCGAGCCCTTTCCAACGACGGTATCTGAGGCGGCGTCTCAGCCATCGTTGTCACTTCCGACACCGTTAACGCGTCATTACATTCGACGGGTCCTGTCTGTTTATTTACCCGCTTGATCATGCCTCTACATTTTGCCCGGCTGGCCAACTCCGTCTCCTTTACACTGTCGGTCGGTTGAGGTCGTGCCGACGTAAGTCCGGTTGCTCGGCCCGTGAACTGATTCGACACGATCGTCTTCTCCTTCGCTGTCTCTTGCGCCGCAGCTTCACCTTGGGCTCTAGTGAGATCCGTCACGGGATGCTCCTCCACTGTATCTCGCGGCCGCTGTGTTGGCGAGGGCTCTATCTTCGGGTCCTCTCCCAAACATTCTGGATCACTTGGCCCTCGCGCCCCGTCGATGTTTCCGATGACAAGGTCATACAGTGGGGTCGTCATGCATAAAGCAGTAACCTTCCCGCTGAAGTACGGGGTTTCAACCTCAATTTCTGCTTCGGGAAGCATCCGAACCGTACGGTCAATTAGGCAAACCGGTTTAGTTCTGCCTGTCAACTCACTTTCCCGTACCAAATTTCTCCGCACGATAACCGTGGAGCTACCGGTGTCTCTTAGCACCGTAATCTCCTTGCCCGCAACCTTTCCAAGCAGTGTTGGCATTCGCTTCGTACCACCGGTCGACTGTTTTGACATTACAGCACCAACAATAGGAATTTTCTCCCCATTTTTCAATTCTACGAATCCGTCGGTGACGGCATTATTATCGAATTTCGGTGCTGCTTGCACACAGGATACCTGGTGAGTTTGACTCGCTCCATTTCGACATGCATCTGCTTTGTGCCCAGTCTGACCACTCTTAAAACAATTCACTACCGTAGGGCTCGTAAAGATCGTTCGACAGTTTTTCGCGCGATGACCCACTCGGTTACACAGAAAACATCGCGGAATGTTCTCTGGTGCACGCTTCTTTTCTTCGGGAGCCAATTTCTTCGAATCATCGGGACACTCCTTCTTGACCTTGGCCAAATTAGTTCCACCTTGCGCTTCCAAGAATTGATCAGCCAATTCAAGCATTTCTTCAAGTGACTTAGCTCTCCTCTCTTTCAAGTACAGTGACAGGCTTGGGTGGCAACTAGTAAGGAATTGTTCTCTAATTAGCAGCTCTCTAAGCTCATCGTACTCCTGCGCTGTCCCTGAAAGTTCAATCCATCTGTCGAAATAATGGCAAAGTCGGGCGGCATACTGCGTAGCCGTCTCCCCATCAGCTGGCTTTCCTGTCCGAAATCTGTCCCGGAAACCTTCTACAGTAAATCGAAATCGCTTCAGTAAAGCAGCTTTCACCTTTGCGTAGTTCGCTGCATCGGTCGGCGTCAGCCTACCGTACACACTGAGCGCTTCACCACTCAAGCAAGTACTCAAAGCAGTTGCCCATTGATGTTCCGGCCAATTCTGGCTCTTCGCAATCGTCTCAAATCGGTGAAGGTACGCGTCAAGGTCGTCCTTCCTTTCATCAAACGCTACGAGCAGCTTGCTTGGGTTCAAGTGGAAGCCATGATCTTCCCGTTCGCTGCTTTCAACTCTAGCTTGGACGGGAGTTTCACTTCGCTGTTGCAAACGGAGCCGCTCGAGTTCCATCTCGTGCTGCCGCTGCCGCTCCCTTTCAGCCATCTCCGCTTCTCTTTCTTCTTTCAGCTGTCGCTCCCTCGCTTCTCTTTCTTCTCTCGCCCTTTCGGCTGCCAACTTCTCTCTCTCCAGCTCCAACTTCAATTGCTGCTCTCTTTCTTCTTTCAGCTGTCGCTCCTTTGCCTCTCTTTCTTCTCTCGCCTTCTCAGCGGCCAGCCTTTCTCTCTCCAACTCAGCTGCCTTTTCTTCCTTGGCCCTCTCTGCCGCCAACCTCTCTCTCTCCACCGCCTCTTTCTCCTTCTGGCTTACCCATTTCCGTAGTTCGGCGCCGGAAAGACCCATCTTCTCACCAAGCGCAACTAACTTTTCGAGATCCATTGTGTCTCGCAACTCGCAAATACAACCTTGCCGCGTGCAAAAAGTATCTGCCTAAATCAGTCTATCGGAGCACTCCCCTGCACTCGTTAACGAGAACACTGAACAACACAAAAAATCCTTCCGATAGCACTATCAACAACTCGAGGCTCTTTCTCACTACTTTGGACACACTGTGCACCAAAAGGTCCTGTCGCGGACGCCAGATTAATTGTCACACATGTCCCGTTAATTAGGGAGGCTATCGCCGGGCTAATTCCAAGAGCCGAAGTATCGGCCCCCCGAACCGCACCACGAAAGCGTGGACAATTTAGAAGTGGTCCTTTTTGGCGCGCCAGCGGACGCCGGCTGTGGCCCAAAGAACAAGTCAGAGCCGAGAGTTGATAAACAAACAAATTATATTCTCAATAATGGCAGATCGAAAACAATACGCAAAAATGCACACTCCACAATAGTTGCATACAATAAGTCACCAATCAAACCAATCAATCAACGTACTACACAATACAATCAGCCACACTCAAAACAACGGACACAGACAACGATATGCACTACAATGCAGTCGCATGCATTGAACGACCAAGACACTTAAAGACTAAAGAGATAGCAAACCTATTCAGTCCAAAGTTCTTGGAACCAAAGTCTAGATGATACTCTTCCGAGAATCACTCACTCAAAGTCCAGCGTTGTCGTTCCGCAGCCCTCGAAGTTTCTCTTCCAGGAAACCTCCCGTCTTCAATTGGCCACTCTTCAAACTTCAACTTCTTCGCCGGAACACGTCGGCTTCACACACGCAGCTGTTGCCCGCGTCTTCGCTCGATAGCGGTAAACACACACTCTTGCCGGTAGCCCGAGTCGTCACCCCTCAGGTGTAAATCCTCTTCATCTCCGGCCTCGTCCCTACGGACCAAAAACCTTCGCCGACTACACGGCGGAATCCCTACGCGCTCTGGCGTTGACTTCCGTCTCCTCCTGTTATGTCACTACGGGCAGAACCTTCGCCGACTACACGGCGGAATTCCTACGCGCTCTGGCGCTAACTTCCGTCTCCTTCTGCTTTCTCGTCTCGGCTGCTCGATTAAATACGTTCCGCGCCACCTTCCAAAAATTTCTCGTCATTTCGTCGGCGCGATACGCAGCGAAGGCTGAGGAGAGGCGAGACGGTTCGACTGCCCTCTGCGTCGGATGACTCAGCTCGGCGTGGCCACGCCTCCTTCGTTCTAGAAATATCGAGCGCTTGCCCGGCCACCGCTGTGGGGTGAGGAGGTTCGTCGCTTCGCCGCTTCCGAGAGGAGAGGTGTCGCGCGCCCGGGGAGCCCTGGATGCTTGTTTTCTTTTTTTTTCTTTTGACCTCGCGGCGTTTCTCCCGCCCGTTGTCGCAAGAATTTGGCGGCGCGCTCATTTTTAGCGCTCGTTCTGTGACACCTAAACAGAGCAGCACTGCACGAGCGCCCGGCACGAACTCTTCCGCTACGCCGACTTGTCCGGCGTGGGACGCAAGGTGGTTGGAAAGAGAAGTGAGGTTGAGAGGGGATAGAAAGGAGGAGTGTAGAGGGTAAAGCACAGCATAGCTATGCATACTGCAGTTTATAGCGAGGCTGAGAAAGGGTACTGAGGCTGAGGAGAGAAACCAGCTACGCACCACTAGTGCGTAGCTGCCCCAATTCTTTTGTCTCATCTTCAGTTCAGTGCCGTCTTATTCTTCGATTCCCAGTATGCAATTATGCACGGTGTAATTAAAGGTGAGAACGTTCCCTCAACATCACGCAATCAAAATACACGGTATCTTACTTCACTTAATTTTATATAATATGTTACCTGCAGCAGTGACTGCATGCGTTGTCGTTTTTCGTCCACAAAGACCCAGTGCTTCAGAAATAACGTGGGTTCTAACAAACCTGACGGGGGCTGCAGCGACGAAGTGGTTCTTGAAAGAGAAAAGAAGAGAAAAGTGAGCCCCGTTATTGTCTGCTTCATGAGCGACACCGCCACAGTAGCTCACAAGGGATGGGGGTGAGGAGGGATAAAAAGGATAGGAGTAAAGATGTGGGAAAGCCGAAGAAGGAGAAGAGAAGAAGAGACGTGTGGTGGTAAGCCACAGCGAGCGAGGACAAACCGAGGGGATAGAAGAGATAGGAAAGATGGAGCACGGTCACTGGAGTCCGAGGACGGGGCGCACCTGCGAGAGCTCCTTTCGGCGTCGGTGGATGGCGTAGAACAAGTCCAGTAAGTCAGAGCTGCACTGTCGTCGGAGGTGGAAGGTCGTCGGCGGCAGGAGATGACGTAGGGCGAGTCCAGTCGGCCAGAGCCACGTTGACGCGGGAGATCGCAAGCGCGCGGAGCGCGCGAGCGCACGACCGGTCAGCCCGAAATCCAGCAAGCGAGTCGCCACGGGGGCTGCGGCGCCAACCATATTGCCCCTTCCACCAGGAATTCGCCATCGTTCTCGGAATGGGCTTTACGCTGACGACAAATGGCTGCAGCAAACGGCCTCAGCTATCTTTCATCGCACCCCGAGTAAAATACAAGAAGGGTAAGACGCTTCCTTTGCTTGAATAATTTGCCCCACTGCCGTAGTCTAGTGGCTAAGATACACAGCTGCTGAGCTGCAGGTCGCGGGATGGAGTCCCGGCTGTGGCGGCAGCCTTTTCGTGGGAGGCGAAAGTAATAATAGTGATAATAATAACAATAACAATAACATTATTATTATTATTATTATTATTATTATTATTATTATTATTATTATTATTATTATTATTATTATTATTATTATTATTATTATTATTTGGAGGTTTTACGTTCTAAGACCACGATATGATTATGAAAGATTACCAAAATTTCAAACACCCGGGGTACTTTTTAACGTGCACGTAAATCTAAGCATACGGCCCAGTAGCATTATAATGTATGGTACATATGAAATAGCAGCTTAACTGTTTGTGTCTTTAAGAGATGGAAGAACTCAACCCAGTTCCATGAAGTGAAATCTAAAAAAAAAAGAATGTTGGTGCTGGGGTCGTTTCTCCAGTGCTTTTTCTGTGATTTGTGCTGTTATTTTTTCTATTTAACTGTGTTTCTTGCGTGTTTTGGCTTCGTGGACTGCGTTTCTTTGGCGCTTCCTGCTTTCGAAGCTCTGCGCTGCCGCTCTTATATGCGAGCTCTCGCGGCCTCTCGAGCCGTGTAATCTCCCTACATATGCTATACCGTAGGTAGCAGAGTTGCGAATACCTTTTTGTGGAGCTGCCTTTCGGCAAAAGCCCTCACGTGGTACATGATAACGTCAGATGTCCAAGTTATCTGGGGCAAAGCCAACTTTACAGACGCAACGGCACGACTCCTGCGCAGGCTTTTTCGTTAGTTGCATCATAATTGCTTTTTGGAATAGGGAAGCAGCTGCGAAGGATGGTTAATGACAAATGTCGCTTTGTCTGTGATCGCTAGCGTGACCTTATGCGCAATGGTTTTTTTGTGATTGTCTCCGTTTAGCTGGCTTAAGCACCCTAAATGCATCCACCTGATAGTTCACTATATGTTCGGCAAATTTCTTTTAACCGCCTTTAAAACCGAAATTCTTCGCGCTTTCCGGCCAGGCGCGAGAAGGATGTGAGCACGTGAAATGTAATTACGTGATTTTCGTTGCAATATAGCAAAAGAGCTAATCAGCTGTTAGATCTCCGCATGCGCGAAAAATCTGTGGGGGGGGGGGGGAATTTGGACTTTGCTGCATTGTTCCCTTAGCACCCGACTTAATAAACGGACATGCTTTTGCACTTCTGCTCAGAGTCTAGCCATATACAGCTTTACTAAATGCATTGACCTGCGTCACTTTGAGTGCACTTAAAGGACCTTCGTGTCACTTTCATTAATACTTCGTTCACTTGATTCAGGGTATGTCGCGCGTATACGACGTTGCTCCACGTCGTAAACTGCCCGTACGATCAGCCGAACGCTGTCAAATTACTGTTGTACGCGTTATTTTGCCCATGGGCATAATGACCCAGAACCTATAGCGGCATAAATATTCGCTGAAAAAGTGGAATCTAGCTCAGCGTGTGCTTAGATTAATTCTGAGGTTTGTTAAACACGCTGAAACAACGCACCGTGTCTGTCTTCTCCACATGCCACGAGTGGCTTCACTGCGCAGCACATAATTACCGCTTACAATAAGCGGATCTAAGCTTCTTTTTTTGCCGAGTCGCTTGCAAAATTTTCCAGTCACTTGTCACGTTTTTTTTTTTTTGGGGGGGGGGCTTCTTTGCATTATAGTTGCTTTAGTGATTATGACGTTCACCACGGTTGTCGTTCACTAATGGCATGTTTGTCAATGACTTTGAATAGTTGAGAGAATAGGTGTGTGGGTTTCTCCATCAACGGGGGCAAAGGTTCACTGCAGCGCCCTCCCCCCCCCCCCCCCGTTTTACCTCAATCTATGTATGGGGCAGATTTCGCGCTCTTCTTCTTCCTCATGCGCACGCCTATGGTTGAGTGTTGAAGTCAAACATACTTTAAGAGAACCGATAAGTAACGTTAATCATGCGCTGGCAAACGTGCCTTCAACGGAATGGAGACTGCTATAGAGAAAATCTCAAAAAGTTGCTATGTGCTTTCATTCATAGTTCTTCAATTTTTGCTTTACAAAGCAATTATGGGACTTTTCATACTCCCATTTGCTAGTGAGTGATTTTTAACACGAAAGTGTTCTATACCGGGGTCCACTACAGCTCCGCTGACGTATTTCCGTCATGGATATGAAGCTATAAAATATATACAGATTACAAAGAAACATACGAGAAGAACGGTACTGTCCTGGGGCGTCGAACCAACGAGCTCTCGTTCCACAGTGCTCAGCGCTAACCACTAGACCACGGAGCGTATGCTAGTCAGTTTGCTAACGGCAAGTTCTTTATGCACACCTTGTACTGTTTGGCGCTCCTTAGAGCTAATGGAGTAGCATGTCAGGTTAATAGCCAGGAAAACTTCTCCAGCTCTGCCTTGAAATAATTCGCTTTCTCTCTCTCTTTCTCTCTCTTTCTCTATCCTTAGACATAAGAAACTTCACCACGTTTTCGTCATCAGTAGCGAGATGGCGCTAAGGGCTCGCGTTGGGTAAAGTCACTGGAACGGGAAAGTACAGCGTTCGTTGTCTCAGGCTCACGGCCACGCGCTCGCGAGTGGCTTCGCCACATAAAGGGTCCAACTCGCTCGCCTCGCTAGCGTCTCGTTGAGCTCGGGGCCTTTTGAATAAATGAATATTTGCCGAAATTTCTACGACGATATATCTGTATGACGGATATTATTGACAGGTGGTAACGTAAAATCATGGCATGCATTTCATGTACAGCATGGTTTACATGCCGCGCTCATGGTTTACATGCCGCGCTCAGCCGGAATTAGAATCCGCGACCTGTGGGTCAGCAGCTGAGTACCTTAGCCACAACACCACCGCGGCGGGGCTACACCTACATTGAAAAGGCATTACGTGGCTGTATGACAAACATAATTGACAAGTTGTAACAGTAAAGTATGACATCTTGTTATGTAAGCTACGATTTGCATGCCGTGGTAATGGTGCACTCGCGGCCGGTTCGCTATCTTGTTGTAAACAACAGTTGGCATGGCGGGACGTTACTAAATTACGAACATAACGATAGTTTATAACAAGAAAGCATGACACGTTTCTTGCAGATACCATGAATGTCATTATTTGCATATTACTACCTGTCTCTCATTCATCGGACCGCCCCGCCGTGGTGGTCTAGTGGCTAAGGTACCAAGCTGCTGACCCGCAGGTCGTGGGTTCAAATCCCAGCTGAGGCGGCTGCATTTCCGATGGAGGCGGAAATGTTGTAGGCCCGTGTGCTCAGATTTGGGTGCACGTTAAAGAACCCCCCAGGTGGCCGAAATTTCCGGAGCCCTCCACTACGGCGTCTCTCATAATCATATAGTGGTTTTAGGACATGAAACTTCACATATCAATCATCAATCCCGTGACACAATACTATTCTTGGTGTATATCCAGATAGCCAAGCGGCCGCAAGCACACCATATATAAGACCGGCTTTTAGGTCATGCAGCACATGACAGGCATGTTATAATGTTCGTGTTTACACCTGTTATTTGTCATACAGTTACACCATGCAATATCAATTTCGGTGTATATCAATCTAGCGAACCGAACGTTAGCACGCCATGAGCGTCGTAATTATTAAGTTGATCATGCCGTACATTACATGCAAGTCATAATTATCCTCATAATATTTTTGCAACACATCCATTTAATTATACGGCCACGACTATCCAGAGACCACGATATATAAATAATGTTGTAAATGACATGTGGGACATCATTTTCGCGTTAAGACCAGCCCTTTATATTCGTCATAGACTTATCCCGCCATTCTAACTGTGGTATATGTAAAATTAACAAATTGTTCTCAAAAGCACCAAGACAATGTCGTAAAACCGTGCGGTTCATCCCATGAATGTTAGGATTTTTATGTTGAGGCCTGCTATTTATATTCACAATGCCGTTATGTTATGCCATACCACTTTCGGTGCAGATCCTTTAAGCAAACTGCCAGGAAAGCACGATATCGTAGATAGATAGATAGATAGATAGATAGATAGATAGATAGATAGATAGATAGATAGATAGATAGATAGATAGATAGATAGATAGATAGATAGATAGATAGATAGATAGATAGGTAGATAGATAGATAGATAGATAGATTCTTCAAAGGCGCAGAAGTTCACGAAGAAGTGCTTCGCATCCAATGAATGCCTACAGCCGGGGGCGTCTAAATGCCGCGCAATACACATTTTTTTAGCGTGTTAGTACGCGTGCGCGCACGATTAGGCAAATGAAATTGTCGCTATTTCCTTCTTAGTCAGACAAAGAACAGTGGCATGCTTCATTCAGAGCTGCTAAAGCACATGCATTGTGTAAAAGCATGCGTTAGTCTGCGTAAAATCAAAACTGCTCCACCGCAGCTTCAGCTGCGTTGGACCATATGTGGAGGTGGGCCAACCAGTTCCGGTGCTTTCTCCGTTCCAGGGATTTTAGCGTGGGGTAGAGTTACTGTATATGCTACTTTTTGGTAGTAGAGTTGCGCCTTTATAAACTCGCCGCATGCGCCCCCATTCGCCAAGAACGCTCATGTGCGACACACACACACACACACACACACACACACACACACACACGCACACGCACACACACACACACGTCCTTTTGAGGGAAAGCCAACTTCTTAGCAGTGCGGGTGCTGGCGACCGCAGCGCCACTGGTGCCACCTCCACCACTGCCCAAGCAGTTTGGCGAGGCGATCCGGCTGAGTGTGGAATGTACTTTGTTGGTGTTGTTTGTTTATAGTGAACGTCGATGTCAGTGGTGCCTGCGCGGCGCAGCGCCGTGAATCAGTGCTGTGAAGTTGCGACGATGACAGAATGCTGCGCTCCACACTGCACGAATTGATAAGAAAACGGAATGGCGATTTCTTCTCCCTTCCATGCGGCAAGTCTGTGGTGTCCATGACAAAAAATTTAGAGCCGATTCGGCAACTCGCTCAGCTAGGTATATTGGGCTGAGTTGTGAACGACCATGTTCTGCTCTCATCATGTTGTATTTTCGAAGTTAAAAATAAATTTTGCCTTTTCAATACACGTGCCAGAAGAAAAGCTACGCTGCAAGTAACGTAGCTGGCATGAGCAAAAATGATCATGACACTAAATGCTCAAGCGAAGGTAGATCTGGCAATTATTACGCAAAATTCTATTCAGTTCATTGCAAGTAATCGAATAAGCACGGTATCGGAGTTACAGTTCGTAAATTGCTTACGACAGTACATCCTTCAGTCGTTGAAATCGTCATTGAATGCCGAACGCGTAAACAGTTTCATTCTATTCATACTCATGCGGCGTCGCAGTACGTTCCAGAATGCACATCACCGTAGACGTCACGTCCGACTGACATATGCTTATAAATTGCCGTTATAAATTGCGTGGTAATATTCCTGCGACTATGTAGGCGATAACAAACAGAGAATGTATTCTTTTGCGTGCGCTCGTAGACATACATCGAGCGGGGCGGAACGATAAAATTGTGCACGAGTGAATGTTTGAATGTGCACCTTACAGGTCTATCAAAAAATGTAATTCAGTTCGGACACTGTGCGACATTGCATTTCAAGCCTCACCGACCGTTTACTTTATGCCACAGCTACGTAGATATGCCGAAAATTCTCTTTTGCTTGCGTTCTTTGGCAAACACTGTTTTAGCAACTATTTTACCGAGTCAGCCACTTACTAAATAAAGCACTGTGCCAAAAACTACAGGAAATAGGCAATTCGCAGAGTCGGGAATCATGCACACGGCTCTCGATAAATTAAGCCGTAGTAAGTCCTCCTGTTTGCTTTTTTAGAACAATACTATTAATTTCTATGGTGACTGCCATAGAACAAGCTATAGCACCAGTACTATCTAAAGGCATTATTTGTTCAATTTTTTTTTTCGAAGCGAAAATCATTGCCCCAGCGACAGGTTATGAACGAGCGAGAAAGCGCACGGAGCCGCTGGGCCACGTCGGCTTCTACATTCAGAAGGGGTGGTATTCGTGCGTAATGTGGATGCCTCAGCGGGCAAGACGGTGGACCTATGCGCAACTCTGTTACTTAAAGATAGCCTACAACGTAATTCTAGCCTTGGGTAAGTGTTGGGCGCCTTGCAAATGTCGTCGCCTCTCGCGTTGCTATTGGCACTGCCTCCATGGAGCGTGGTATCTCTGCGCGCGTGCGTATCAGATTTGTGATTCGGGAGAGCATGGAGGTCACTTCCCTCGCATCTGCGGCCACGTTTACGAAAGGAGCACGCTGCTGACACACGAAGAAACAAGTACTGTAACAGTTGCTCGCACTTGTCTGGTGTTTGGGAAGCTTGATTCTTCTGCTCGTAGCTTGTCCTATGTCGGCGGCGTGTACATCAGCGTTGCCCATACACCTCTGCAGTAGCGCTCAAGGGCACATCTCTGGTGATTCTAACAATGCTCGCTAGAGCCCCCCTCCTCCCCAGGCGTTAACAAGGCGCTGGTTCTAGATGGCTCGCGCGATAGCCTCCTTCAATGCTTTGAAAGAAAAGTCACAGCTTTGTGGCAAAAACGAAGTAATGAACAAGATAGCAATAAATGGGAAAGTCACGCGCAGAATGACAAGCAAATCGAAACGTGGCCCGCTTTTCTCACGCAGATATGACGCACGAAACGTACTCACAGGTACAGATGAACGCGAATGAGCGTCTCGGTTGTTACTTCGCTGTGTCTGAAAAGCGCACCCCTTTCGCGAACGGAGACTGTGCAACGATTGCAGTGACCTTTGTGTGACCGGTAACTACAACAGAATCGTTCGGGTGAAAGCTCAAGGCCAGCCAAGACGTACGAATGTCCCCACCGCGAGATAAGCGCACGCGTGAGCGTCCACCCTGCCCCCTCTTCGCGGCGCAAAGTATGCGAGGGAGATGAGAGAGCGCTCCGCCGCGTCGGGATGATGTGGCGACGCGCGCTCATTGCGCTATCTTGCTGGTAATGCTGAAAACACAATAGTTATCCTGAGATGCCCGTCACCAGCGGTAAGTGGTAGTTATGAATATCGCATGCCGTTCGAACGATGAAGGATGCACTCCTTCGTGGCTCAGTGGTTATAACGCATCGCATTCACAATTCAGGGGTACACGTTCGACTTCGTGCGCCAGAGTTCTTTTCTAGATGATTTTTTTCTTTTTTTCGTTTTCGTATATAAAGATACGTATACATATACTATGAGTGACGGCGACGCCGACGCTGGCAGCAAAATACAGCTGAGAGTGTTTATATAATCGCTATCACATTGAAAGGGAAGGGAAAAGTGTGTCGTGGTAACTGTCTCTCTCTGAGGAGGTCACCTCAACAATTCCACATGGGGGATGGGTATACTGAGGGCAAGAAAGGAATGTGAAAGAGAGCGAAAAAGAGGAGAGCGTCAGTGGTGTTCAATTGGTCTGGCCTTCCAAGGTGTCGGTTTCCCGGTGATTATAAGAATGTTCACTAGGTGGCGCGCCGTCGCTCATGGCAGTGCACACCACTCTCGGCACGTCTGCTTCCGTTCTCTTCGCTCGGAGCTCACGCAGTGAGCACAATTGGTCCCCGCTCGGCCGCATATACAACCCACAAGCCGAGACAGCAGCGTGGCGGCCTCGCAACGCAGCTGTAGTTCGGACTCACCGCCAAGACCCAGCGGTAACAGCCCGGGAGGCCGAAGTGTAGAGGCCTTGAACTTGGAGCTGCGGGTTGTGTATGTAAAGTGTCTGCAGATCATCCAAACCTATATAGTGCATTCAATTGTGAATTATTAAACATTGTGTATGTAATGTAGTACATAACAACGTTGTCCATCTATATAGGGTGATAGCAGATGTGTAGGAAGGATTTGCGGGTTACCGGATAATATCCGAGCAAGCTATATACTCTAACATAATTCACTTTGTAGATATGGCGGTGATTTTTTTTCTGTTTGAACATCGCGCTTTAATTGTCTAGCTGTGACACTTGTTATTCCGCGCTCGTCCTGTGTATACTCATTTCGAGCGTGCTTTCTGCTTGAAGTGCGCGCTGCAAGTTTCGAGCTGCTTGCAGTTCTTTGCGTGACATGGCAATTTGTTGCTGCAGCATTCATTCTTTCACCCTTATGGCGAAACAATGCACAATAGACGCTCAACTACCTCTGTGAAGACACGTTTCACTCTTGTGTTCTCCTGATTCATAGAAAAAGGAATCAGCCACGTTTTAACCATGTGTAAAAACATTTTTAAGAATAGAAAGATTCACTATTTCTTTGGTCGCTAGCATTTGGCAACGCTGACCTATGTGCAGCTCTGCGTCTGCAGGGAGCATATAAAGTAACTATGTACACTTCATGCTACCCCAGTAACTCTAGAGCCGTGTGGAGTCCCACTGCCCTCCCATGGCGCGCTGGTTGTGTTACATGCATGGCGCAGCTGCTCTGATACCCTCCTCGTCTTCAGTTCTTGTGACCCGGCTCATATCATGCATGACACCCTCCTCACCCTCCCTCTTTTGTTCACATGACATGAATCTTCCCCTGTATGATACACTATACCGTCTCATCAACGCCTGATTACGTGACCCGGCTCTGCTCCGGCATGACGCCGTCCTCGCGCCTCCTCTTCTGTTCATGTGACACGGCTTTGCTCCTGCGTGATGTGGGATGGCTAAGGTCGACCTGGAACAGCTCGACTGTTCAAACTAAATATTCTATCGCAAAACATCAATATGAGGGGCATTTCAAAGAAGCATTGAAAGGAAAGACCATCAACAAAAATAATTTTACTGGGAAGTGTTTCTCTGTGAACTAACAGAAGAGAAAAGTTTAAATGCATAAATTATGCGTTATGACAATGATTTCGCAGCTTGTGAAATTTAGGTGCCACTATTAAATTAAGTGCGATAATAGATTTAGTTGTCAATGATGTTAGTCCTTGTGATGCGAGAAAGCAGCCGCTTCGTGATATTTGAAAACCGCTACATAAAATGTATTGACATCGCGCATCGCCAATGTCGGCTCTTTTTGCTCTAAATTCATGCGGGTTTCTGTAGCAACGACTGTTTCGGCGTAGGCAACGCCCACTAGCTGCTTCGGGCTCAACATTATGTAGCTTCACTGCATAATAAACATAGCTGGCCTATATACACGTGCGCATTTTGCTAAAGCTGGCGCTTATTGGGTTTATACTGCTGGTATAGCCATTCATAAATTACTTTGTGCAGACATGTTGAAAAAAAAAGAAGTTAAAGAGATGGTAATACAAAGCGGGCACTGGCTAGCTGTAGGCCATTGCCACCCTGTCTTTCACTCACGTCGCTCACAGTTTTTCGTGGTTACGACACCACAGTCGCTCTCGGACGCGCCAAAAGAATCGGCACGACACGAGTTTGCGTGCTGCTAAAAGCAAACAATCGCAGGTACCACGTCAGCCGACAGCTGGGTCCCTGCTTAACGGTGCACTCGATCAACTGCTGCACTTGCGCGACGAGCAGTCACCTATGTAAAGTTAAACTGCTAAATTAATTTGCTGCGCAGAAGGTCTTGCAGAAGCTAACTCTATAGTGTGCGTGAAAACTACACGTGAGAAAACATTTCTCGGCATTTATATTGCGCAGCTCTACCGAACAAAACTGAAGTTTCGCATGTTAATCTTGGCAGTTATACAAGAATCAAAACAAGGTGCACCTCAGAGCCCATACGCTCGGGAAGTTGATTCCTCTAGCAATGAAGTAGCTTAGCACGCGGCGCTGAAAAGCAGACTCAGTCCTTTGATTCGCTGTGAAAGCCGAGATTCAAAACTGTACAGCCGAATCAGCTAGTGCCCGCTTCTTGCACAACTTGATTCGAGAAGTTTGCTGTACATGCTTGCTGAGTCACTTTCGATAAAAACCGCAATTATTTCAACGTGTTCCAAGCAGGGGGTCTCAGTTGTTGAAGCTCTGATGGCTGGATATGCTTGTTTAAAACTTGTCATATCCCCATCTAGCTACTTACGCATCGCGTCGCTCTATTAACTTCGAGTTAAGTGGGCCATGAAGTCGAGAAGTCGGTTTCTAAACAGACCTCTACAGCCTAGTGAGTTTACGCGGGAACTTTGCAGGCAAATGTGTACTCACATCTCATGCAACGGCATTTGTTTGATAGCTTGCATTTATGGAGTTCAGGTATACTTTTTTACATTTAGAGAGTTCCGGCCTACTAATGGCACATTTAAAATGCCATGCATCATGGATAAGCGATACCAACATACCCAAAACTGTTTGTAGTTGCTGTTTTTTTATCCCCTTCGTGAGATAATCTAGCACCAGTAACCCTTTTGTCCTCCGCATTTGCGTAGCCACAGTGGGTTTAGGGAGTTGGACCAACCGACCGACCCCTTCCCCCCCCCCCTCTTTTACTCCCCTAATTTTGGAATTTCCTATGCACATTTGTCCATGTGTGTTTATGATGTATGAAACTTGCACGTATACGCGACGTTTTGTGGTTTGCATACATTCACGTATGCACTATATTAACATGTCGGATCTCCATCACCCGAAACGAATTTCTGGATACGAGCCTGGTCCCGTTTCCCTACTGGGACCACTCGAAACTTTTAGTTTTTTCTCATCTCATTCATTTTCCCTGTCCTCATCTTGCTTCTACCATTCACTTCGCGCATCCACCATTCACTTTACAACACCCTCAATGATGACACGTTTTCCCTCAAATTTGGGGAGAAGAATAAGCGAGCGTCCATAAGCGGCCTCGAAGTGAAGTGCCTAACACGACTTCGTGCTCTGCAGAGAAACACCATAGCTAAATGTAGACCATGAGGTAACCAGGTCGCGCGAAAACTGTAGACTGCCGCGATGAATCGATTAAAAGAAATACTTTAAAAATTGCATTTATTTCTTTTTTTCTTTTTGAGGTACATAGTTACACGAAGAGCGAACGTTGAGCAAGGTGGTCATTTCTGCAACATGAGGCTCACTGTTCCTCCCCGCAACGTTTTTTTTTTTTTGCTGTTTGGACGGATGCACCGTTAGATACTCATAACGATCTCTCAAATGTGAGCGGCCTGCAATGAAGACCAGGCCCCTTTAAAGGACGTACTTCCCTATTCATAATTGCCGAAGCTTCTATCACATGTTCTATTGGACTCAAATGCGCTAACTTGTTCTAGACAAGTTTTCTGTTCTGTCGAAATAATACAGAAGTGCAAAGAAATATGGAGTGTTCGAACAAGCTAGTATGTCGCTATAGCGCCAACCATTGGACAGCGAGACTAGCTTTGATGAGGGGCCACCAGGTTGCTAACGAAGGCAAATATCCTTGTCAGAACTTTGGCTGCAGCGATGTTTCTTGTTCGATCACCGTTAATCCCTGTTGATTTCAGTCTGATATTCTGACCTCAAATGAGTGCCTCCAAACAGGAGGTAATATCCGACCGTATAGATGGCGCGGGAATCGAAACATTTGGCTTCCACAAATATAAGCATCAGTCCCATATACGAGCTATCTGCAATTTCAACACGGCCTTTTTTTGGTTTCGCACCTATAGACTCAGTGATGGCTATTAGGTAGCACGTACTGCTTTCGCAACATATACACGAAACGGGAGTACACAAATATAATGCGAAAGTGAAAAGTGGCGTCTTCCTATTTTTTGCACAAAGCGAAAGGGAAACCTCAGAATGCAAAGTTTCTCAGTTCCTGGAAAGTTAGCTTTGATCCAGCCATCAAATATGGAACCATGCCACTGCTTGCCCGGAGTTGTCATTCTACCAGTTGAGCTAAACAGGAAGCAGACAACTACTGGCAGTGTGAATCAGTACGAGGGTGTAATAATCGACAAATTCTAGTCCACGGACGCTGATTACAGTAAACCAGTTCGGCGGAATCTCATAGGTTCGTGCTATAGAAATAAACGATGGGGTGGCAATTTTCACTCTTGTAGCCCTTCCTTTGCTGCAGTGCTGACGTACTATATAATGTAGTTAGTTCCATTTTTAGACGCTATTTGACTGGACTGTATAAAAGGGAATACACTGTGACCCGAAGTGCTTATTGACATAGTTATGGATTCTCATCAAAATGAGAATCCGGAGAGTTGGAGTTGGGTAGTCATGAGCTCAAAAATACGTGACTAGTTTATGGGGGACACGTTTTATAACTGGGAGCTTAATATCTCTCTCTTTCTCTCTCTCTCTCTCTCTCTCTCTCTCTCTATATATATATATATATATATATATATATATATATATATATATATATATATATATATATACATTGGCATGGCTAGTGTACCCATCTTCCATCATGTTGAAAACAATTGTGAAGGTACATGTCAATGTGAGAAGTAGTTATTTAGGCGTTATAACTCCCCCAAAAATTCTGTTGCCTAGAAAGCGCTTCAAAGTTGTATCACGCTAAATCATTATATAAAATTACTGGCTTGAGTAATTATTACGGAACAATTTTTGCATTAATCTCAAGACGCTACTCTTTAATGTCTATAATAGTTTGTTCATTTTTGTTTGGACTTCATTTCTTTTTCGCTTTGGCGAAAGCAGACGTCACAGCATCTGGTCGGTAAAATGTCATTTCAAAAGGTTACCACCACTATACACTACCCAGCGAAAATAAGAAAATTAGAGGATTCGAAGTGAGCAACGAATCGATAAGAAAAACAGCTGCGAACATCGCAGAAGAATCGTAAATGAGAAAATTACCAATGCATGATCGTGCATAGGATAATAAAACCTAACTTATACGCCGAGAGTGTTCACAGGCGGCCTCACAAAAATGCAATCAATAACACGAAATCCGAAATGTTTCCTTCAGTGTCACCTTTGTCTTTATTCTCGCTGAAAAGCAAAACAAGACAACAATTACATTTCTTATATTATCACAAAATGCGACACGTGTGAACGATTTCTTAATTTTAGGGCATATAAAGGCGTGATAACTGTGTTCCTCGGTTACCGAGAAGCCATCTTCAAGGACACTAAAACTGAGAATGTTCAAAGCATCCAGGGAGACCTCGACTGTTTCCCTCACGCCCCTTGATCAAGACGTAACATTCTGACAGCTCGAGCACACAGGATCATCAGCAAAACGAAGGAAAGGGAAGAAAAATAAAACAATTCACAAATGGTTGGGGCATCCTAATGTTACAGAAAGAATAATGAGATGGAGAGGGTATGGAAGAGGGGAAGGGGGAAGGTGTTCCGTGACGGACGTGCGCAGCGACGGCGCTGTTCCAGAGACAGCTCCCGACACTGCCGAGTGAAAGACAATGCAATAAAGTGGTTTATAGCCGTTTTTCGTTGTCCGTGGTAATGGGGCAGTGGGAAAATACGGCCACCCGTTATCAAATGGGCACCGCCACCTATACGGCGGCATAAGCTGCACCCCCACCCCATCTTCCGCTCTCCACCGCCTCCCCTAAAAAAGGCAACAACATCGGCGCCATACACGTAGCCGGGTGTGACAGCGAATTCACGAATGAAGAAAAAAAAACTATTGCGAGAAAGAGATACGCCAGTGAAATAGGAAATTTGGGGCGTAAAATTTACCGCAACGGCACAAGGGGGAGGACCTACGCGGACATTATTGCCCTCGGCTGAAGCAGCGTCAAGAACATTCAAACAATACGCCAACACACGAGGCGAGAAATGTCACAAGTGGCGAGCTCGATGATTCGCTTCATAAATAAAGAAGTGTAAAATGAAAGGGACGAGACGGGACAAGGAGAAGAGTAAGGAGCGGAGAGAAAGAGCGATGTAGCTAAGAAGGCCAAACGACAAAGCGAGATTTAAAATAACAAACAATGAAGACGTATGTATCCGCTACCGCAGTGCGCTAAAGAACACATGTTTTTTTTTCCTTATTGCTCAGCTTGCGAACACGCCGTTGTGGCTTCCGTTACTCGGCCGTTTAATGGCGCCGTTTTCGCAGCTGTGTTCGCCGGCTACGCCTGCGTGCCCCTGGGTGTAATTGTGTTGCCTGCCTTCGGTCGGGCTTTTCCCTCGATAAGAGACCGGCGCACGAGGAAAGGGGACGGCAACGAGAGAGGAGAACAGGTCTGTTGTCTGCCGCCACGTTGCTTTGCTTTCTTCTCGCTTTCCGCGATCCGTTTTAAGTATGACCCATTAGGCTCGTCACAGCAGCCGTAACGCGCGCGCGCTTGTCGCGGGAAGAGGTGGAAACCAGCGCCGCGTTCGTGGATGTGGCGTGCTTGCTTTATTGCGACTCCTATCACCTGCACTGGCACTTGCCGTTTATGTATGTCGCGAACGCGTGGTATACCCTCAAGCCGAAGTGCAAGGCCAATAGTCACTACCCGAAGAGAAATATGTATCGTTGGCAAAAATAGTGAAGATATTAAAATTTTTGTCGATACGAACGACCAAAAAAACGGAACAAACAACACGATGGGAAATTACGCAAATTGGCGCAAGGTCAGTAGTACACGTATCACGGCGTACATTTCGACACAGCTTTCCAGGGAAAGTCGTCTGCCGTATATTCACTTTATACACGCACGCTGGCATTATGCGCGTGCTATGTCAGCCATATATGTGACGCGTGTAAGCGGCAGGTGCCGTATCGCTCCGGCGTCTTGTTGTTGCGATGCTGCGTGACGTGATTTATAGCAAAGGTCACGTACAGCGGCTGCCATAAGTTGGCGAGCCTCGTGCAACTTAAGGGTCAATTACATTAGGTTTTTCGTTCTTTTAAGTAATTTTTTTGCCACTGAGCCATCGTCTGTACTAATAATATGTCTATGCATCATCAGGATTGGCTAAACTTTCCTGTTCCAAACAATGCAACAGCGTATGAATATTCTGGGGATACACAAGCAGTTTGAAGGCTGCATAGAGGTTGCTGTGGTGAAATAGGTATAAAGTAAAACATTCTCGACAAGAGTTCTTTTACAGGATCTTACTTTCTCGCGTGTGTCCATGTACACAGACACACACACAAAATAATCAATCAACTGCCATTTCATCCTGTCACATTACGGGCCCCAAGATCATGCAGTGCCCAGCTGTTGAAAGTGCCAGCACAATTTATTGATATGTGAAGTTTAACTTCCCAAAAGCACCATACGATTATGAGAGACGGCGTAGTGGAGGGCTCCGAAAATTTCGAACACCTGAGGTTCTTTTATAGTGCGAGCATAGCATTGCCTCCGATATATATTTCGCACCTCCGCGCACCTCGGAATAGGATGGCCTATATAAAGTGGGAATTAAGCTTGCATAGCTCGGGCTTTTACAGCGAAAGCTGTTATGAGATCGCAATTTGGGTCACGTGCAGTTGTCCGCCGCCGCCGGTGTCCGTAACAACATCGTGCGAAATAAGAAAAAGAAATTGGCACCAATGAAACAGTGGGGCTCGAACACGGGTCCACTGAGTGCCAGCCCAGTATTCTACCACCGAGCCACACCGGTGCTTGTGATTTGTTGGCAAACTTGCCTTAGGCCGCAAAGCATGCATACGCATGCATACAGAGAGGCAGTGAGCAAGGTGAAGGCTTTTTTAAAATTTCCCTCTCTCTCTTCGCAACATTTCTTTTTAACATCTTTTATTCCCCTCACCCCTTTTCCCAGCACAGGGTAGCCAGCCGGTCTAAGAACTGGCTAACCTCCCTGTCTTTCCGCTTAAACTTTCTTCCTCCTCCTTCCTCCTGCCTTAGGCAGGCTTGATCTCGGGAAAGCAATCGCGTTAATACGACTGATACAGCGTTTTAATAGAGCAAAAGAACAACCAGTCATCACACAAAGTGAATAGCGTAGCAAGTGGGTCGTCAAACGCTCCAACCCATTACAAAAGCTTGTTCTTGTTTCCCTATTAACTATGGCGCATACTCACTTTAGCCATCATTCCTCATCTTCGTCAGCCACTGCATGAACAATTGGCGGAAAATTTCTTGCAAGTGTTTAGTGGACACGACGCTTCTCCGAAGAATGACAAAAAATAGCATAGCGAATGCCGGCCTACTACCCAAAAAATGTAGTATTAATGCCCTAGTGAGTATCAAGCAAGTGTGCTTGCAGTAGTTACCAAATGAGTGTTTTGAAAGGCTCTGAAAGGCCGCTCTTCTAGCTTTAGCTGTGACAGTGGGGCGCCTTGCACGCAGGCCTGGCGTTTTTTTCTTTTCGGGGGGGGGGGGGGGAGGGGATATGGGTTTTGAAAAATGGGTTACCACTGCTTCTGTCAGACTGTTCAGACACTGCATGGACACTGTAAACCAAAGGTCTCAAACTCACCTAAGCCAGGGTGCCGCAGTCACGCAATTTAGTTCCGCAAGGGCCGGAACAGTGAAGAAGGTGAGAGTGTGGAGGGAGTAGAGAGGGGGACTTTGATGAATTTGCCAGCAAACATTGTCATTTAAAAGATTACTGTCCCATATCCGATATGCAGATCATTCCTGAATATTTGAAGTCAGGATTCCAAAATTATGTCGAGATACCGATCCCCAACATTGGCTCATATGTATGCGCCAATTCAGAAATATAACCTTTCTTTGACGGTTACGTTTGAAAACAACGTCGACATATGTGATGTCTCACTAAGAGGATACCTTAAACAAGTCATGGCTATGTAGCTCACGAACACACTTAAGAAAATAAATACAATGGGGAGCGAAGATAGTTATGTGTGGACCGTGGGCTACGGGCCGTAATTGAAAGCCTCGGGGGCCGCATGTGGCCCATGTGCCACGTGTTCGCGACAGCTACTGTAAATGGTATGCGAGTACTCAACGGCATGTGTCACTATCGGACCACGTGCTAATGGTGGGAGTGGCGGTTGCGTCAGCGAAATTTGGCCCGTATTCATAAAATTGCCTAAATGGGGTCATGGCATGCATTGTCACCCAACAATTGACGTTTTTTTTTGGTGAAAAACGAAGGTAGAGGGATAAATATGCTTGTACACGTGTGCAAACTGGACTGCAAGAGATCACTTCAGTTCAAAATAAGCTGTAGAAGTCATGGGCTGTAAACTCCACCCACCGGCGGTGACCGCCATTTTGTGATGGCATGAGTGACGTGTTAATGACGGTATACATTTCGGCCGAATATTTGCTTGAACTCTGTCGATTCCATTCGGTTCCGGTAAGAAAAAAAGGGAAGTGTGATGTTGAACCATGGCATTGCTTGCGAGGAGTATCAATAAATATTTATTCGTAGTGGCAAACGGCATTGCGCTATCACAGGACACTTCTTGAGATGAGTGAACGCTGGACAAGTTGGTAATCCAAAAGTACAAACACTGCGCAAAAAAAGAGACAAGAAACAGAGAAGGCACACAAAGTGCGCTTGCATGTGTGTGTGGCTTCTCTGTTTCTTGTCTCTTTTTCGCGCAGTAATTGTAGTTATGGACACTTCTTGACCCTCGAAACTGCTTGCTGCGAGTACCAGAGCTACATGGGTGACACCGTGACATAGGTTAAACCACTGGAAGTCATTTAGTTCCAGTGGCAAGTTGTACAACACAGAAAAAGTTCGATTCCTAGTGCAGCTGACCACGAAACACTATCGTCCTCCGCAATGCAGACCATTCAGCAGCTCGCCCAGCAAGTGGTTCATGAAGTCACGGCTAGCAAGCGTCCCAGTGTTGCCCGACTCTGCAGCTGTTAATTTATAACCAAAATATTCAATTATAAGTTAACGGCTTGACCGAATTCGCTCAAATTTTTCCAGCTTGTTTGTGAACGTACAAGGATCATCCTACAGCACACAGATTACAGTAAAAAATTGGTGTCATGACCCCTTCAACTCATATTTGTGAAACATGATCTAAATCTGATGCTACTAAGCCGAATGGCCTCTATCAAAGAGCATGCACTAAACGAAACGTTCCTGAGGTCGCAACCTAGAACTTTGTTTTTCGGGTCAGAATTGCTTAACAACACAGCACCACATGACATTTATCGGTATAGACAGTTTTGAGCATTGATGACGCCACCACTCAAAAGCCTTGATCCCATATTTTGCTCGCACCGACCTACTTAAGTTTTCGTACTTTCCAAGAACCATATGTAAATGGAACTGCTTTACTAATACATGTGATGAAGGAATCGCCTTACCTAACAACATTCTTCTCCATTTATTGTTTCAGTTCTGCAATTTCCATATTATTTATATCTGTATTTGTATATGTGTTAACCACCCTGCCAGAACCTTGAGTCTGCAGTATTGAATAAATAAAAATAAATAAATATGCGGGATTTAACACCCAAAAACCCCCATATGATAATGAGAGACGCCGTAGTGGAGGGCTCCGGAAATTCAGAGCACCTTGGTCCTTTAACGTGCACCCAAATCTGAGCACACGGGCCTACAACACTTTCGCCTCCATCGAAAATGCAGCCGCCACAGCTGGGATTCAATCCCGCGACTTGTGGGTCACCAGCCGAGTACCTTAGCCACTAGATCACCGTGGTGGGCACAGTTTTGCGCATTTTTTTCTCAACTGTTTATTCTCGGTAACTCATATTCTCACTCATGTACATCACTGATTCATACAGTAATGATTAAAATCGCAGTCGTCTGGAGATTCAGATTTTTTTAAGGTTAGAGGTTACAATTACGTGGAAGTGCTAAGAAAAACAAGCAAGGAAACAAACAAACAAACAAACAAACAAGAACGCTAAGCTGAAATACAGCTTGGAAGAACCCACGCGTGCAATGTTTGCGAAAATACTTGTTCAGTTCGTTGAGTGCATGACTTCTAGAAGAATCACACATTTGACGATGACTGTATGACTATAATGCACATAACTGCAGTACTTTGGTGGAACGAACCAAGCTGTCTTATATTCTCCACACTCGGGAACGTATTTAGGTTCTGAAGTTGAAGATATAAAGAGGATAATTTCCCTGGAACCATACCTAGAAGCTTAGTCATGCATTCGAGTCTATGGTCTATTAAAAAAATACTTCAATAATTGCGTGAAGGAGACGAAAACAAATGAGAATGGCTGAAAAGCAGAAACTGAGAACGCTTTCAAGCGTGCATTTGCTTGAACAGGGCGATAATTTAGCTGCGCACAAGGCTGAGCGATTACTTTTATTTGAACCCAAAACCAACCGTTATTTCAATGAATGAGCGCCGCTTGTGGATTTCTCAATTTTCTGCTGCAGTGCGATACCATCCCTCACGTTACGTGAGAACTTCGGGGTAATATAAACCTGCTAACTTAAAACTGTTCACTTAGAAAAATTTGTTAGGCTCTCGCTAAGTTTAGAAATCTGCTTTGTGTGATTTTTTTTCCTTCTCATGCACCAAAACCATATCTGTTGACTGCGTGCTATAATTAAAATTCAGCCTCGTTGTAAAAGAAAGTTTGCTAGAGCTGCACTGGAAGCAGATCGTCAATTCGCAAAACTTTTTCGTCGCAAGTTGTTCTTTTCATTTGGCCGTGCATGCTCTTGCTAATGACATGTACAACTTCACGCTTCGCCGTAATTCGTTCGTACGAGACACTTCAAGTGGCATTTTATGAATACGACTGCAGATCTGTGATGTATAAGACTTGCAGTAAGACTATCGATTTTATTTTTGCTTATCACCGTTTTTATAATGACTTATAGAATAGAGCTTTCTATAATAACTATACGGGATCGAAATAATGTGCGGGTTGATTTTTCTATACGTACAGGTTATATTCATTTTGAAATATTGAAGTTCGCCACCGGTAATAGCGTGGTCGAAGAATCGCTCATACCACTGACTAAGCACGAAATTGAATAGCATTCGAGTAGACGACACGCTCAGTATTTGATGAGTTCAGCACCGCGCATGCAAAGGGTATACGATCCAGTTATTCAAATGCATCGTTGCATAAGGCGCGCACAACCTTAGACAATGCAGAGTCTGCACTGCGTGCTCTATTCAACCATTCCAATTCTTTGTAGGTACTTCATGACTGTACTCGGGAACATCGCGTCATAGTTGTGCGCGTGTATTTTTATTCTTTTTGGAAGCCTACGTGTTTTATGCTCAGGTCCTTCTATGGTATATTAACCACGGGGATCAAGTGTTTATACCACTTTAAATGTACTGTGTTCCTTTAAAAAAAAGCCTTCCTTTTTTTTCTCTTATGACTTTTTCTGTCTGCATTTGGCTCAAGCTTTGAAAACGGATAATTTGTTGGCTTGTAGACTCAGCCTGCGAAGCGAAACTGCTAATCAATCGTGGTGTGCCGCTAATGGCTAAGGGAAGAAAAAAAGTGTAAGTGTAAGGGCTCGTTTTTTTGTTAGTTTTCGTTGAAATAATGGCTATAGGGGAGTAACATTTACGAACGCGTACTGCCACTTTATTGAAATGAGCGATGGACCGACAACTGTAGAAGTGCGACAAAGTTATGGAAATCTGTTGGGCATCAATCCTCGCTACAACCTGCTTCACTACTGAGTCGGAGTTAATCGGATCGGATCTCCACATACAGTGGGCACACAAAAATATATTCACGCACTAAAATAGTGCAACTGGTACTGAATTAGCAATACTTTTCCTTCTGCAGTGATCATCGTCATTGGCCAGCAGGCCTCGCTAATGACATGCCCAGCATCCTTATTGGCTGAAAATGTCTGCTTCAAACAATTTGAGTGCAGGAAATCTTTGCGACTCCGGGCCAAGATCGCCAATCTAATAATATCTCGCGTTTTACGTCCCCAAACCAATGTATAATTATGAGATACGCCGTAGTGGTCCAGTAATTTTGTCCATCTGGACCCATTTAACATCCACTGACATCGCATAGCACACGGGCCTCTATCATCAAAATGCGACCACCGAGGTGGAGATCAAACCCACAACCTTCGGCTCAGCAGCCGAACACATTAGCGGCTACACATACCTCGGTGGACAAAGGCCAAGATTGCTATGGTATACGAATGCCCGGTAGCATGTGAATCTATATCTGCATAGTACATTGGAACATCTTTAATTCTTTTTTAGATGAAATTGTGCTGCTTATTGTTAGATCCACAACGCTTGAAAAGGTACTGCCACAAACTTTCGCGGCCGAGATGGCCTGCGGAATCGATTCCCGTGAACATGCGTGTATTATCTGCAAAATACTAACCATGGCTATAGCTTGGAAGGTATCTTACATGAATTTTTAAGTTTGTGTGCGCGATCGACGCCCTCGTGCTATTGAACCCCTCAAAAGTGACCCCATGGTGACCCTCCTACTTCCCTTACGTCACCAGGCTGCTGGCTGTACTACAAGCTATGATGGCGTCATCGCCCCCATTTTTCTTTCGCCGCGTTTGCTCCCGCACAACCTACTTCTCAGTGGCTGCTCGTGAGTGCGTGGCCGTGGCGTGTGCGTTAGAAGTTTAGTGTTTGGCGACACTGCTGTCCTGTTTCCAGTTCGACATGACTTCTGGATGCGGACTGCGAGGAAATGCGTCACAGTTTGTGTGCTAACGTAATCGAGCGCTGCGCATGCTATGTGGTCATAGTAGCACGCGGCGGCTTGTCGTTTTTGGCGCTCTCTCGAACCGAAAGTGAAAGTGGTCGGTAATAGGCAGCCTGTGATCTTCTGTCACGCGCTGCCGCAAGCGATGTGCCATTTTATGACAAACAGGCTCCCATGCAGCGAGAAATTGCTGGAAAGAAACGCGAGGCCTAAGTTTTAAGTGAAACCAGTTTATATTCACGAGTGAGTCATTTCATTGTATAGCCACTTCAGGGGATGAATGGGAATCACATTACCAATTATGCCCAATAGACGTACGTTTCGATAAACGTACAATATAGACGTAGGTTCACTCAAACTCACTCAAGAAATGTTTGTTCTTAGGGCTCATTCGGATTTAGACTCACTATAATTGTCCTCAACCGGGCTCACGCCGACTTCAAATCATCAAAACATTACTCGCCCGAACTTGCTCAGACTTCTGACTCAATCTAAAATCTGCTGGAATGGGAATCCAGGTGACCTTTTGTAATTGATATTAACCAGTGAGCGTAACTGTTTGTTCTTGAAGATGGCATGCAAAAGTTATCTGCTTGCGATTCTCCAAAAAGCAGCGAATTCAAAAAGAATCAAAACTACAGAAGCTAAATATGAGTAATTGTCACCGTGCAACGAAGTTGCGATGAGTGATTCAAAAATCTAGGCGCCGCTTGCAGTAGTGGCGCAAGGCTAAAGACACAGCAAAATTGATTGGTTCCTGGCTGGTGCCGTCACAACAAGTGATGCCAAGCGATGCTGTAAGTTTTACGAAGGAATGCAAAGTTATTCCTAGATTCCAGTTGATTCCAGCGTAGTGAGTTCTCGCTGCTTCGGCCGTCTACCACGTCGTTGACTATGTATACTTTAAATAAGTAGAGTCCAGCAGTTTCGCTTACCAGCGCACCATGGGTCCCGGTAAACGGCTTCATCATCGGCAGTGCGAATTCTCTTCGGTGTCTAAAGAGCGTGTGCATGGGCACTGCGCGCAATGTTCTATCATGCGGGATGGCGACGGAGCTGTGTATGGGCTTGCAAAGCAGGCACACAGCTCTGCACATGGTTGCTATAGGCTAGCCGTGGTGACGTCATCATGTCGCTGAGTGGTTTTTTTTTTTCGCGCTGGACAGATTACGGCCCGCTGAAGCAGCTCCACTGTCAAAACGCTCACCAAAGAATGCGCATGCGTTTCGATAATAATTCCAGGAGCTTGGCGTCCCAAAAACACGATGTGGTTATGAGAGACGCCGTATAGTGGAGGGCTCCGGCAATTTGAACCACCTGAGGTTCTTTAACGTGCACCTAAATCTAACCACACAGACCTCGAGCAATTTCACCTTCATCGAAAATACGACCGCGGCGGCCAGGATTCGTTTCCGTGACCTGCGGGTCAGCAGCCCTATAGACCACCGTGGCGTTGCATGGATGTCGTAAACTTGATGAATTTTCAGCGAACTTAACTAAAGGTTTTCGCAGTGGTTCCGTCGCCCTCCTTCTCTCTCTCTCTCCGCCTGAATATGCGTGGCCAGAATCTGTAAATTCAATGCAATGCTTACACCATATATATTGTCTGACATGCAGTGGTCACATGGCGTAAGCATTGAATTTGCAGATTCTGACCACGCATATTCAGGCGAAAATAAATATCGTATTGCCGAAAGGATGACGCCGGGACGTGCCTGACATATATCTCCGCGGCTTCGCTTGAAAGAGGATGCCGTGATTGTTCCCCGCTGTGGAAGACTAAGAGGATGGGGATGTGTGAAGGGAAGTAATAACATCAACATCCCCGGCGCGAGACGGAAAGAATAGAATGCGCGGCCCCTCATTGCGATTTCAGGACCGCGCGAGTTGCGATGTAAATATATAGTTCGAATATAAATGAAGGTGACCGCACAGGAAGGCACAATGATAAACTCGGAGCTCGTACAGGGAAGCGGGATGGGCTGCATCTCGAGATGAACTGCGGCGTGCACGAATTTCGCTCTCACGGGGGTTCGCGAGAGAAGCGAGTCTGCGCCGCGCCGCCAATCCGATTGATTCTTGGAGCACGTAATAATGTCATTATTCCGGGTGCACCGAGCGGACCCCGGCGCAGGACGGTCCCGAGCTAGGGCCACCGCATACACGCTCGCAGGGGCGCCTCGCTTGCGGTCTCCAAACCTGCGAGAGCGCGGGACCGACCTGAAGGAACTTTGCTTTGTGTTCTGTTCTGTATAATAGCCACCACTTTTCTCCCGAGCCGAGCTTTCTATTGTCTTTCTTTCGCGCTGTTTGCCGCTAATTGACGAGGAGGAGAGAGAGAGACGGATGGTCACGGGTTCCTCGCGCCGAACCGCGCCCGGTTATGTCGGTCGCTTTACCGGCGCATTCATAATGAAGTCGGTCGGTGGATACTAATTTGCGAGATTAAAGCCTCGTGGGAAAAATAAAAAAGAAAGAGCAAATGAAGAACGCCAAAGGGCAAGGAAGATGGCAAACGAAGGGCGCCCTCACAAGCCCCGCTGCTCCGTACCTAAATATAGGGCACGCACGTCCCCCCCTCCCCCCTCTGCACGCACTATTGTCACTTGCGCCTGCGTGCATGGCCTCCAGTCTGTGCAGAGATGGCCAATGCGATACAGATATTTTATTTAGCGGATATATATATATATATATATATATATATATATGTGTGTGTGTGTGTGTGTGTGTGGGTGTGTGTGTGTGTGTGTGTGTGTGTGTGTGTGTGTGTGTGTGGGCGTTTTCGGCGTGTGTGCGCATGCATACGCACGACAGAGCAACATTGCAACATTGCTTATGTTTAGGCTTATTATATCTTCAGGCGTGGCAGCTTTTCAACTACGCATGCCCGCCTTCATCGCCAAGAAATGTGAGAGAACGAACGGCGTCAAGTTGCGCTTCTGCCCTGCTTGCAATGCGCTTCCATATAGTATAGGGAGGAGAGGATCAATAGAGTTACTATATATGCTACCTAAAGGTAGCATATACAGAAACTCCAAGGCTCAAGTTTGCGCAGCGCCATTCACCACCCTAGCGGAAGGAGGGCAAAGCCCCGGTCACTCGGACGGGCCGCCCTTGTTAGGTTTTCCCTTTGCGCGCGTGTTCCTTGGAGTGCTTACCTCGCATTCGCACGCTATGGGCAACGCTTCTTCGTCATTCTGAAAAGCAGGCATGCACTACTGCTGCATTGTTAGCTGCTACAAAGCACAAGTTTAAACATGACGAAGATCTGAAAACTGGTCGTCAAGTTTTACCGTTTCCAATGCGAGCAGTGCGCGAAGCAAAGGCGTCAAGAGGGGATTATGGAAGTTCGCCGATACTCCGCGGTCTCGTTACCTTGATTTTTTTTAGGGGCGAAGCTCCTTATGGCGTGGCTTGGGCGTCTCTCGTATGTAACCACCAGTGGCACATACCCGAAATAGGTATAACACTTGACCTCCAAGGTGGTGCCAGTGAGAGATTTCTTCTGTGCGTTGTTTAACAATAAAAAAAATAGTGCTCAATGTACATGCCAATGGCTGCTAATGGGGAATGAGAGACATGAGCATTCGGCTTTTAGTCAACGCGCACGCTGCGATCCCCATTAGCAGCCATTGGCATGTACATTGAGCACTATCGGACAAGAAAGGGATGCTACATTATACTCGCTAGGTGTAACCTCCTTAGCTTTAGAAAGGTTTAGCGAGCGTTGAGTCGCAGTGCCATGAATACAATGAACTTGTATATACCATGAATGAACTCAAGGTGGTTAAAAATGAGAAGTAGATACGAAGCGCAAGCCGTAAGAAAGTAAAAGCCGAATTCTCCTGTCTCTCATTTCTCATTAGCAGCCACTGGCATGTACATTGAGCACTATCTGACAGGGAAAGGTTGCTACGTTTTACTCGCTGGGCGTAACCTCCTTGGTTTTCGAAAGGTTTAGCGAGCGTTTGGTCGCAGTGCCATGAATACAGTGAACTAGAATATACCATGAACTCGAGGTGGTTAAAGGTGGGAAGTGGACGCAAAGCGCAGGCCGTAAGAAAGTGTGCGTGTGCCACCTCTCGTTTAGTCCTTGGAATGTCCGCTGGATGGCGGTGCTTCTATATGGGGAATATATGATAAAAAGATGCGAGATGGTGGGACTTGGAGTGTTGAATAGATGAACGAACGGACACACAAACAGATGCATGGATGGACGCATGAACGGACGCAGGGGCGGATGCATGAAAGAACGCAGGGACGGGCGCACAAACAGACGCATGGACGGTCCCACAGACGGACGCATGGACGGACGAATGCTTCGCCCCACTCTCCATCATTCACTCCGTGGATATGCTGCCATTTTTATTTGTCGTGCACAGTACCGCAAATTATTATTTAACTGAAAGAAACGCGAAGGCCGGACTCAGACTAAAAGAAAGCGTGTTTGTAAACTGAAACTACAGCAAATAGACAACATTTCGCGATTGGGCTCTGGCTTTTCCAGAGAACCATTGGTAGTGTGAAAGCGGTGGAGCTTGCTAGCTGAATACGCTTAAAATACCGTACTGTGAGCCCAGCAAGTGTTTTATTTAGGTGATGGCTGTAGACTTCTCGTCACCGCTCATTGTAAACAGATTTGTGTTGTGGGTTCATGCTGAGTGTTTATAGGTACAGGTCTTGCAAGCAACATCCACCGATAAGTTAGCATGATGAGGTGTTTTGATGCTAAGATCAACGTCATGAGTTCGATTCCCACATACACCAGCTGCATTTTCACGGGAGCGAAACGCAGTAACAGTGCGCTCAGATTTTGGTGCAAGAATGATAGACAGGGTGTGTTGGTTTTCCATATTTCGCGTGTACGGTGGAATGACTGTGAGTGTAAACAAAAGGGACGCTCGGTGTGTGTGCACCGTCTGTCAGATGTCGTCCTGCCGTATACACTTTACACTTCAAATAGATTTAGGTGCACGTTAAAAAAAACTCAGGTGGCCAGAATCAATCTGGCGTCTCAAACCACGGCGTGCCTCTTAATGGTATGATGGTTTGGGCACATAAAATATTATGTCCTTGCATGAACCCGAGCCAAGGGCGATACACAGCTGCCGCTATGAAAATGAGTTGAAAAAAGAACCAAGGCATATGTAAAATTTTCGAAGGTTTCGCCAAATTTGACGTGTATATCAGGGGCAAATCTCGCCGTAACTAAAAACATGCTCGATCCTAGTGGGCATTGTGTGATATGACGACGGCCAAGGGAACTGTCGAAGTAACCTAATCGACATTCAAATCAATAAACACGCTGTGTGATAAGGCGTGGATATTATCTGAAATGAAACATGCACTGCAATAAACATACCTGGTCGAAGTGGACATAAAATACTTTTCCAGGGCGCATTATTGTACTTTAAAAGGAGCTGCAAAAAATCAAAGGTGTCATTGAACTTACGATACAACCTTGTTAACATCCGATGAAAACCTCGGCAAAAGTGGAACTCTCATGAAACTGAACACATCGCATTGAAATGGTGCCAGACACTGAAAGGGCCGACGTAGGTTTAGTCTCTTCACACTGACCTCATGATAATTTGGAAGCCGCGTGACAAACTTCTCGTCCAAGCATTCGAAATTCAAACGCTATATACGAATGCACGCGAAAGCGTGGTGGTACTTTGCCGACAGCTCCGATAAGACTCGAATGCCGCAGCAAACGCGTGTTTTACCGGAAACATACATTTAGAATTCGCGCCGTCCCCCGACATTTAATGTCATAGAGAGGTAGCTGTTCGCCATCAACATTCACATAGCGCTCGCTCAATGACATAGTGTTTGACTTGCTTGGTCCCGCAAAGGTTGTCAATGAGTCGCTTTCGATTCTGATAAGATTCACACCGTGAAAACGTATTTAGGGGTGAAGCTCCTTAAGGCGTGAGCTGTGCGTCCCCTGTATGTAGCCACCTCTCATTTAGTTCTTGCAGTGTTCACTAGATGGCGGTACCGTCCCTTGTATGTAGCTACCTCTCGTTTAGTTCTTGCAGTGTTCACTAGATGGCGGTACTTGTAGATGATGATCATCAACAGGTTCAGATGGCATTCCAAAAATGCTGATAAAGACATTGGGTCCGAAGTCTAAGCAGACTTTAAGAGAGGCAGTCAGCAAAATAATAATTGATGGTGAAGTCCCTGATGGATGGAAACTTAGCAGGATGAGCATGATTTATAAAGGAAAGGGGGACAAAGCTGACATAAACAACGACCGTCCTATAACAGTGATATCAGTGGTCTACAGGCTGGCGATGCAGGTTATAAAGGATAGACTGTAAGCATGGATAGAGGGTGAGGGGGTGCTGGGGGAACTACAGAATGGGTTTCAGAAACACAGGAGGTTGGAAGACAATCTGTTCTCACTGACGCAGTGCATCGATATAGCAGAAAAGGAACACAGGCCCCTGTGGCTAGCATTTTTGGGTATCAAGGGAGCGTACGATAGCGTAGTTCAAGAGGACTTGTGGGGAATTCTCGACCCACTAGGTGTGGAATATAGAGTCACCAATCTTTTAAAGGATATCTATAAAGGCAACAAGGTAGTTATAAAGCAGGAAAAACAGGTATCCAAGCCCACAGAGCTAAAACGGAAGCTTAGGCAGGGATGACCTCTGTCACCCTTCTTATTCATGAAGTACCTACAAGGATTAGAGGCCAAGTTAGAGGAAAGTGGGCATGGCTTCAACCTCTCTTTCGTCGAACAAGGAAAAGTCATTGAATATGCACTACCAGCATTGATGTAGGCCGATGATATAGTGCTAATGGCCGACAACAAAGAAGATTTGCAGAGATTGATGGACATCTGCGGTAATGATGGAGATAGGTTAGATTTCATATTAAGTAAGGAAAAATCAGCAGTCATAATTTTTGATGATAATGAAGGTAGTCAGCATAGAATACAGGAGGTCACGCTAGAGATAACAGACAAACACAAATATCTGGTTGTATGTATAAGCAATGGGATCGAGTACCTAAGAGAACACGAAATATACGTGACGACTAAAGGTAACAGGAATGCAGCAGTGATGAAAAACAGGGCACTGTGGAATTACAATAGGTATGATATTGTCAGAGGAATAAGGAAAAGGGTCATAGTTTCTGGTCTGACGTTCGGCAATGCGGTCTTGTGCTTGAGATCAGAAGTTCAAGCAAGTTTAGAAATTAAGCAACGTGAAATAGGTAGGCTTGCCTTAGGAGCTCACGGGAATACACGAAATCAGGGAGTACAAGGGGATAAAATTTGAGAAGCGATTGAGAGAAATGGGAGAGGAGCGTTGGGCTAGGAAGGTATTCAGCTGCTTATACATGAAGAATGTCGATACAAAATGGAGGAAGCGAACCAGAAAATTGACTGGTAAATACTTAGAAAACAGCAGGTGGTTAAACCAAAAAGTATTATCGGTTAAGAAGAAGGTGAAGGAAGCTGAGACCGATATGTGGAGAATCGGCATGATTAAGAAGTCCGCACTAGAAATCTATCAAACTTTTAAGCAGGAAATTGCCAAGGAAAGGATCTATGATAATACTCAGGGCAGTTCTCTACTGTTTGAGGCCGGGACGGGAGTATTGCGAACCGAGACATATCGGGCCAAATACGAAGGGGTAGACACCGTATGCAGTGTGTGTGGAGTGGAGGAAACTGCCGAACACTTGATAATGTTCTGTAAAATGCTTCACTCTATAGTTCAGGATGATGGTGCAGAGTTTTTCAAATCACTGTGGTTTAGGGACAGGGAGGGAAAAGCAGACTTTAAGCGAGTAGAATTAACTAGAAGGAGGTTATCTGATTGGTGGCTAAAGTCAAGGCACGAATGAAAATTAAACCTTTCACTGCAAAGTCGAAATCCTCAACCTCACTATTTAAAGGAAAAAATAAATCTAGTTTTTCCTTCACTAAGTATTACTGCTTGGTGGCGTTAGCCACCGCCCGATCTAAAGGATACAGCCATATCAATCCATCCATCCATCCATCGATGGAAAGGTGCAAGATGTTATAAACTAGACGGTGGTACTTGTAGTGTATGGTGAAAGATGCGAGATGCTATAAAATAGGAATGATGTCACATATGGCGCGTGTCATAGGTGGAAGGCAATCGTTCGATTTAGTGCGGCGACGTACGCAAGGGGGAGCGTTGTAATAAAATCTAGTGGGCAAAATGTACGGAGGATTCATGGTTTACCAGGTTTACCTCCGGAGCTTTGCCCACTCATCATCATTCACTTCGTGGATATGGTGGTACTTTTATAATCTTTTTACACCTTCGGAGCAAGTCACAAGTGACGCTGCACGTGGAGGGCGACCAGATACAGCGCGTAAAGAGTGCCTGAACGTGCTGAGATGGCGCAGGCAGAAGGCGAGAGCGCGGCACCGAGCGACCGGCTTTTCTAAGAAAGGCGGCGAAACATGCGCGGCGGAGCGCTCCCTAGCCGAGGTTGGGAGGCCCATATGTATACCACGCTGACAATTTTCACGCCCGAAAAACGTAGCTCTAGTGGTTCTCAGAAACGCTGCGTTGTCCTTCCCTGGTGCGTTCCACAGAAGTACCACTGAAGCCACCAAATGAGCGTGAACAACATAGTGCAGCTTCAATCCATCCCTTGCCGCAATATGCGCGACGTAATATCCGCGTGTGACAAGCAGACATTTGGAATTCATAGAGGAATGCATACATACCCGATGTCCTTCAACGTGAGCGCTTTCGCTCGTCGCACGGGTATGCGACTCTCGTTTCGTTCCAAGTTACCTCGAGACCAACCAGTTTCACTAAACCGCAAGAATATACACTGACTTCGCAATCACCAGTGCGGAAAATTGTAATTCTAAGTCTACTCGGCGACGACAGACGTTCGAGCATAAAGGCTGTGGTAGTGACAGCTATAAAAAAGATGATTGTGGCACTCGTACGATATATATATATATATATATATATATATATATATATAATATATATATATATATATATATATATATATATATATATATATATATATATATATATATATGGTTACAACGACCATGCCTTCCTTAAATAATTCATGACTTGTGGGCACAGAGCAAAGTTTCGGTTTTGCGCCCCTCTTATCTGTAATGCAAAAAGAGTTCGAAGCGAGAAAGGACACGTGGGATTTTGTTTCGCGGGAAGTGTGCAGATCTGAGATGGCGTTTCACTGAAATTAAGTGTGCTGCTTCACGTTGGTGCTTCGATTTCGAAAAAAAGAGAGAGAAACAAACAGACTTACTTTTTATGAAATAGAGTGGTTCAAATATGACTACCATTATAGACAACTGTAATCATGAAACTGTGAGAACTATTTTAGTTCGATTAGTTTAGCAGAATGAATGTGAAAGGAAGAAAGATTACCACCAAAGAAAGAGATAAAACATGGCGGATCTCTTCCATGTAAGAATCGGTATAACATGAAAGGTTAACGTGTCTTCGCGAAAAAAGTTGATTATTTATTGGTTTATGAGAACTTATACAATGTCCATTGCTGCTAAAAGGCATTGGCGCATCACAAGCATCAAGTCCATTGGTGCTTGGCAGCGATAGCACTATGTTACTTTAATGATCCGACGTTTACGCTTAGTGGCCCTGCCCCGCCGCGGTGGTCTAGTGGATAAGGTACTCGGCTGCTGACCCGCAGGTCGCGGGTTCAAATCCCGGCTGCGGCGGCTGCATTTCCGATGGAGGCGGAAATGTTGTAGGCCCGTGTGCTCAGATTTGGGTGCACGTTAAAGAACCCCAGGTGGTCTAAATTTCCGGAGCCCTCCACTACGGCGTCTCTCATAATCATATAGTGGTTTTGGGACGTTAAACCCCACATATCTATCAATCAGCTTAGTGGCCCATCTCTATATCGACGACTAACGCCCCTGATGACGATTCAACTGTTGTCGTAGATGAAGTAAGTGGTCGACATATACCTGGACACACATATTGTGAATCCCGCGCAAAGAAGGCATCAAACAGGTCATAAATGAACGCCGGTACTTGATATACACTTCTTAAAAGCCTCGTTAACTGCGGAGAGACCATGCGGAGTCATGTGCGTTGTCGAATAATAGTGTAACCTACACCTGTGCTTATGCATACACTACCACAATGCGTTTCATCAACACAGGATGCAGAGATTCGCAACTTGAGCCTTGAAGGCGTCTCACGTTCCTCTGGCCTCTAGTTCACTCCACGAAGGCACGACATTCGCCCCTGGACATCGTTGCTTTCTGCCGTGCTTATTGAAGAAGCTTTATCAGTCGGAGCTATCACACTCGAAGCAGTAGACAAGAAACACCATCGAGGCACGAAGGAGCTGCACTACTCAGAAAATGAGCGATTCCATGCTAACATTAAACAAAAAGGAAAAGAGCGTTACAGGTGGATAGCAAAATGGTGGGTCGTCTGGTATTCAGTACTTCCGCTTCGAGGCATACCCCTTCACCACTTCAAGGTGCCTGCTTCGCAGTGTAATAGAGAAGGAGACGTGCAATTATGTGACGCGTTTGTAGCCGCTTGTTTAGTGATTGTGTTCTATAATTCCTTTGCGAATGAATACATGATATTTTGCGCATTCAGAGAATGAAGCGCGAAGTGGGAATGGGTGAACACGAGGAATGGTTAGGCAGGTTTCGAGAACGTTCTTGCTTTGAAACACGCAATAATTTTTTGAAGAATGACATCAATTTCGTATTTTCGACCACAAATGGTGGGCACCTCAAACTCACTCACACACATATATGAACACATGAAAATTTATGTTTATAACATAAGTACGCGTACTACCCCATCAAGTACGCCGGTACAATATATTTGCATAGCCTATTCTGGATCCTCTATATGGTCTGTTAAATTTATGGAAACAGCTGAGCGTGTGAAAGGCCTATGGCACAAACAACCGCTCAGTTAAAGCTATCGCAGGACGTAAAACTATCGAAGTCTCTTTAGAAGCAAAGGCAACACAATGCTCGAGTGTGTGAGGAAATATTGAGGGGAAAAAAGCCACAAAACTGCGAGAACATTTGATTTCTTAGAATAAGACGCAGTTTACTGTTGCCATTCACTTTATATATATATCGAACCCCTGATGGTACTTAAATAATTTTCCGAGTGAGCAATATGAAAACTAATGGATGGATGTCTCGTGATGCTATGATGGGCAGAACAATATTTCTTTGCGAGGAAACACGCGCGAGAAGACCCTTTGCTGCAAAACAAGATGTATGTGTACGGAAGTGCATGCTAGCTGTTTGAATAAAAAATGACTGCTCGTACCGCTATGACGATCTCGTAGTGACTGCATTTGTTATTCATCTAAGCTGCATAGCACTCCAACATAAGGCTGCAGTTTGTGAGGAAAGGCCTTCGCGAGCGCTAATTGGAACACGCAGAAAGCTGCAGCACTGGCAATAATGCCTGTTGGGAGGCACGGCATCTCGAACAGAAAGTTAATGCCGACGAGCGCCGAAGCCCACAATTCCTCGCATGGGCCACGATTTTGCTATCCACCTACTGCGTCTAGGGTGACTCCTCGACGCGCGACCAGCGTTCCTCGCTGGCATCGAGATGTTCTAGCTGCGTCGTCGCCAAATAGCTCCCTGTCGGCACTCGTTAGTGTGATGACGCAATACTTCACCGCTCACATACGGTGGCACCCATAGAGTTTCCCAAATATAGAGGGGACTCTGGCACTAGTGGGAGCTGCAACGCACTGCGCTTCAGTGAGCATGGGATTGATGGGTATATAGTACACTTATTTGTCTAGTCTTTGTACTTCTGGTTCCGTGTGTGTTCGTGTGGCTTTAAACTACCTTCTTACGAAACAAAAATCAGCAAATGTTTAGCGGCTGCGCTTCGCCACCTCAATCTTTCAAGCTTACGATTTCCAATCGGGTCACGATCGAAGTTCAAAAGGGTTCGTTTTTTCCATCGAAAGAAAACCGAAACACAGCAATAAACGAAGCCGCAAGTGTGATTCGCCGCCCGCAAGTATGAAGACTAGGCAAATCCGTGTACTACCCAGAATTTTCATGGTCGCTGAATGATCGCAGCCCCAGAGTCCCCTCTAGTTAATTTTAGGAAACTCCATGATGGAACCGACCTGACCCGCCTATCACGGCTAACAGTTCCGCCACTAGTTTTTTTTTTCTCATTCAATAGTGTGCATTTTACCAACGTCATAGCCATGCCGGAAAAACGCTAGTAAAATCTTGGTGGACCCCAGCATAAAACAATGTTGTGCTAACAATTTGCGGCGTGTTACACCCACTCTGTAACATTTGAAGGCAAAAGCCCGTGCACACTTGGTAATGCATTAAATTATAATATCGTGAAACAGGCATCCGTCAAGATGCAGTGAGACGCAATTCGAGAGACATGCAATAAATTACTTTGGCGTTTTCAGTTCGAATCCAATGTTCCTCCATCCCGCCAGGGTAGCTTTCTGCACCTCGGATGGTGTTACAGTGCCTACGATAACGCCCCTTCTCTGACCAATCGACGATAGCTCTTGATGGCGTCACAATTTGAAGGTTTCGATGACTTCACATATTATGACAACCTATGACGTCATATGATGACGTTATTATCTGACACCATTGGTCTCTCGGAAAAGGTCACGTGTTTTTTGTTGTTGTCGTTGTTCTTGCTGGAGTTTCACTAGTCCTTAGGACACATTTGCGAACCATGACTGCCTCACAGAGTCTCGCTAAGTGTCCAGCAGGTCTCGCGGATGGGAGCGCAGACATCGCTACCTAAGGCTTTCGCCCTAAAAATAAGTGACACGCAGGGAGTTCAGACAGTTCAAAGTATAGCGGGCTATACCGTGCTGGGGGTAAGAGGCTGAAGGAAATGAAAGGTAATAGAACGGTGGCATAAATAAAATCAAATAAAGATACACGTACACAATCGCAGTGTAAGAATGCTAACAATGCGTTTGTGTCGTGTATAGACTATTTAACGGAGGTGTTTTAGTGCCGCCATGCTTGGCTATTAACCTTTATGTTTAGCATATTTAACAACTAAATGAACAGTGTTACGGTGCGCGCATACACATCAAAATATTTGAGTAGGTGCGATGTCTCATGGCCTTATCAATTCACGTCGCAATATACAAAAACCAGAAAACATCGACTCATGAGAACATGATGGCGGTGCCCATATGTCATATGTATAATATTCTATACCCAATACAATACGCACATACACACTTACAGCATGTGTCTGCGTGCGTGCACACGTTAGTGCATGTGGTGGGTGAAGCCACACCTTGTTAAGCTTTTTAGCGCGCACGATCTATATTCATGTGAAACAAGGCAGAACGGACATGCGACTGCATGGCAGAGCAAGGAAGGCGACAATTTACAGCAGATACTTTTCGTGTTTCGACCCATCGCGATCTTATTTCAACGTGACGTCAGGCGAACAAACCACTGGAGTCACAAACCGAGCTGCAAGGACGAGAAAACGCCGGGAGAGATTAACCCGCTGATTCTTTGCATTTTCAGAGGTTTCTTAGAGGCCCTTTTAAGGTAGAGTACTCAAACCGAGTTGACTGGTAGAACATGGGAGAGCTCTTTGTCCTGCAGTGGACGTAGTCAGGCTGATTATTATTATTATTATTATTATTATTATTATTATTATTATTATTATTATTATTATTATTATTATTATTATTATTATTATTATTATTATTATTATTATTATTATGATACAAACGCACCATCTGCAATGGGTTCCGAAGTGAGGCGTGACAGCAGCCCCCGAAAAAGTCAACTCATGCTCTTGTAAGCGTACATTTAGGCAACGTCCTGTTTGGCATATATGCGTTCGCTTCTATGTATACGAGAGTGAAATGACGTAAACCACGCCACTAGCGCAAGGTACACATGTGTGAGCATGGGTGGAGACACACGTGTTGCCTTTCCGCGAATTCAGCCACAACGCTCACTATTTAGTTGTGAGTTCAGCGTTGTGTCCTTTTCTTCTTTTTATGTCCGTATTCGAACCTCCATGTGCTGTTATTTCATGATGTAGAGAAATTATCTCGATGTCATTTCACACCAACACGCAAGCTTTGAAAAGTGTCGTGCTTCACATTCGAGTTTTTAAACCCGGCGCGTAGACCTCCCCACACATTTCATGCCCATTGGAATGTGGCCGCCATTTGCCGGGAATAGTGTCCTCGTGCTGAACTGTATAAATCACCGACGCCCCTAGGCCACTGTCATGGGCTCCCTACTTCTGAATGAAGAAATATGTACTCTAGCAAGAAGCTGTATCTAAATTGCGCGTCTAATGTTTATCATAACTAAGAACGCACGAAAAACCAAACATGGCTACACGACATCCACTTTCACTATATATTTGACGGGATGCTGTATAATCTCATTAACATGCGTAAGCTTGTACGTCACGGCAACAGAGCGAGCTAATTTTGATAAATCTACTCGTCAGCATTCACATCTGGGCAGCAAGAGGTCTTGCTGCCCAGACGTATAAGGCTGGTGTTGCAGCCCATGCATATACGTTCTCTTTTGCGATGTTCAAGCTTTCTCATAATCACCGCATGCGAAACAGTGTTACTGCAAGGTATAAGTTACCCTTGTTAATCACATCCATTTTCCGTCTTCCACCTCCTCTCTTTTATAACGCTCTAATTAGTATTTCATAACGTTCCATTTGCATCTGAAAACATTCTGCAGATGCTTTTCTTTTAAAGCAACTCGACGCCTAGAGTAGTGAACACTTTTTTTGGCATGGGATAAACTGCATCAATAGCATCAATAGTCGGTTATGTAAGTCTGTATATTAGGTAAACATAACCTTGTTTGCACAGTTGTTCTTCATTGTTTATAAGCCGTCGTACCGATACCACGAGAAAGAATAAGCAAGATGGCGCCGCGTACGGAGCTTTGCCAGTTCCACTAAAGCTTATGGCGGAAGCATGGTAGTAAAAGCACTTGTGCTCAAGCTCTTCGAGGACGCTCGTTACACCTTAACACCATTTGGCAGGCAAGCCACCGTAAAACAGAAGACTGCCCTGCAACTTTCTGGGAAATGTGAGCAAACGCTTGAGCGTGACTTTGAAAGTTTTGAAATTGCTAAGCGTGTTTGAGTTGAGCGAAACTCCGCTCTGTCGAGTTGTGGACTCGCACTTCCATAGGGTGTTTTCGAGCTCCTATTGGACGCATATAAAGGAAGAGAGAGAGAGAGAGAGTGAGTGAGAAAGGAAAGGCCGGGAGGTTAACCAGATATTGGCATCTGGTTTGCTACCCAGCTCTGGGGGTGGGGAAGTAGGGGCAAGAAAGAGGGGTTAGAGAGAGGAAAAAAAAACGCACGCGCACTCATAAAAAAAAACGAAAACACACACTGGAAGGGCGTCCCAGCTACAACCGTTCAGCAAGGCCGGTCAATCGCAAAAAGTGCAGCAGCGCTTTCAGGGCCCTCTTCTGTGAAGTCGCATCCTGACGATACTGCAGAATTTCCTGCTCCGACAGAGGCTGATCATCTAGTTTGTTGAGTTCCCTGCGAAGGCATACTCGCCACCTACTATACGCTAGGCACTCACAAAGAACATGTTGAATGGTTTCCTCCTTGCCACAGTGGCCACAGGCTGCGGTGTCGGCCATCCCGATGCGGAAAGCGTAGGCGTTGGTAAATGCAACGCCCAACCACAGCCTACATAACAGGGTCTGGTCTGCTCGGCGAAGCCTCGACGGGACTTGAAGACTTAGCGTAGGGTCAAGCGAGTACAGTCGGGCATGCTTGAAGTGCGGCTGATTCCATTGCGATGTGGTTTGCCGGCGAGCAAGTCTGCGGAGCTCTCGTGCAGCATCCGTCCTAGAAAGTGGTAGTCGCAGTTTATGATTTTCTGTGTGGGCTGAGCGGGCAGCTTGATCGGCCCGTTCATTGCCGATGATTCCGCAGTGACTGGGCAACCACTGAAATGTAATTTGGTGCCCTTTCTCAGTCAGGTGGTGTATAATCTCTGCTATCTCTAGTACCAACTGCTCGTGTGGTCCACGGCGTAAGGCTGATAGTAGAGACTGCAGTGCCGCCTTCGAGTCGCAGAAAATAGTCCACTTGCGCGTAGGCTGATCAACTACAAATTGCAATGCGGCACGAAGTGCTGCCAATTCTGCTGCCGTTGATGTTGTTGCGTGAGATGTCTTGAATTTAATTGTCGTGGCCAACCTTGGTATCACTACTGCTCCTGTAGAGCTGTCTGGCTGAACCGATCCGTCAGTGTAAATATGTGTGGAGTCTTGATATTTCTCATACAAGAGAAGTAGTGTGAGCTGTTTAAGAGCCGGTGACGACAAATTGGCCTTTTTCTCGACGCCAGGTATGTTAATATTAATTATTGGTTGAGCGAGGCACCATGGCGGAGTCACAGGTCTAGCGGCAGGAGAGAACGAAGTTGGGATCGACTCACCATGTTCGGTCACTGTTTTGCAGTAAGATGTGCATGGTCGGACCACTGGTAGAGAGGCTAGGTGATGTCGAGGGGTTCGAGCAAGGTGTCGTATGTGTGTCCTCAGCACTTCCACATTAATGTGGGTCTTGATGAGGTTGTCCCTTGTGATGGCGATAGTCGCCGCTGTTGATGCACTTTGGGGCAAGCCTAAACATATCCGGAGTGCTTGAGCCTGGACACTTTGAAGCATTCGTATGCTTGTTTTACTTGCGTTGGTTAACACAGGTAGGCTGTACCGAAGGAATCCAAGGAAAAGAAACCTGTATAGTCGCAACATAGCAGTTGTCGACATCCCCCAGTTCTTTCCAGCGAAGAACTTGAACAAATGACAGATGCCTGTCAATCGCCTTTTCATGTATGATACATGTGAGCTCCATGAGAGGTCTCTGTCAATTATAACACCTAGGAACTTGTATGATCTGAGGTGACGTATTCTTTCGCTGTTTATCAGAACGCTGTAGTTATGCATTGGTTTGCGCGTAAATGCCACTAGTGCACATTTCTCAGAGGAAATTTCCAGACCTCGTTGACGGAGGTAAATAGCAACTTGAGTGGCAGCTCTCTGAATTCGCGCTCGCAGCTGTAGACGTGTTACTGCAGACGTCCAAACGCAGATGTCGTCCGCGTACATTGACAATCTGACAGTACTTGGCAGATGCTCATTTAATGCTATTAGCGTCAGGTTGAATAGTACAGGGCTAAGTATGCCACCCTGGGGAACACCACGGTGGCTGTAGTGTAGCGAAGTGTCACCATCCTCGGTTCTCACGAAAAAGGATCGCTCAGAGAGATAGCTGCGTATCCACTGAAACATCCGACCACCCACTCCTACCTCCTTGAGAGCGGTGAGGACAGCTTCATGTGTGACGTTATCGTACGCCCCTTTAACATCAAGAAATAAAGAAGCGCAGAGACGCTTACGGCCTTTTTCGTGTTGCACGTAGGTGACCAGGTCTATGACGCTATCAATTGATGACCGGCCACGGCGAAATCCCGTCATAGCGTCCGGGTAGATGTTGTGATGCTCCAGGAACCATTCTAGCCGTCCAAGTACCATCCTCTCCATCACTTTGCCCAAGCAACTAGCCAGTGCAATCGGGCGGTATGATGTGAGCACCAATGGTGACTTGCCAGGCTTCAGTAATGGAACCAAACGGCTGGTCTTCCAGTTAACTGGGAGGGTGCCCTCTCGCCACGAGTCGTTGTATATCTCGAGGAGGGCACTCCTCGCACACTCACCAAGGTGACACAGTGCTCTGTATGATATTCCATCAGGCCCGGGTGCTGATGTCCGTCTACACAAAGCCAGTGCTTCTTGAAGCTCATGAATAGAAAAAAATTGGTCCATGGGGTGATCATGTGATGTCGTGCCACCGCGTGAGAGCGTGGAGATGTTGGGATCTGCGAGTTGACCAGATAAGTTGGCACAGAACTCTTCTGCCACGTCGACCTCCGATCTCTGTTGAGAGAGGGCTAGAGCCTTGAATGGAGACCGCTGAATGGGAGATGTCCGGAGCCCTCGTATTGTCCTCCACAAGTGTGATAAAGGCTTGCGAGGATCTAACGAAGCGCAGAAGGCTGCCCAACGTTGTGACTCTAGCTTGTCTATGCGGCGTTGTATCTTCTTCTGAAGACGTCTAGCGATTCGTAAATCGTCGATTGCTTTCGTGCGTCGGTACCTTCGTTCCGCACGCCGTCGGAGAGCCCGAAGTCGTTCTAATTCCACATCAAATTCGGTTACTCTCGAAGAGCATGTGAGGGTGCACACTGTGTCTTGCACTGTGGAATTGATCACCTCTTCTAAGTCAAATGAGGTGTTCTCTTGACAGCGTTCTTCCATGAGAGATTCAAACTTGGTCCAATCTACTCTTTGGATAGTTTCGCGTACCTTGCAAAGTGATAATCCTCTGATCTTGACATATGTGGGAATGTGGTCGCTCCCATGTGTTTCTATGTCCGCAAACCATCCGGCACATCTGACAAGACCCCGAGAAACAAAAGTCAAGTCAAGGCAACTGCTGTATCCAGGGCCACGTAAAAATGTTGGGCTGCCATCATTTAACAAGCACAGCTCGTTGTCCGAAGCAAACGTTATCAGACTTCTACCCTTTGCGCTGATCTTCGGACTCCCCCATAGCGTATGGTGGGCGTTGAAATCTCCGATGATCACCCATGGGCCAGGAGTGGATGATAGGATGTGTCCTAGTCTTCTGTGGTCAAATCTACTTGATGGCGACAGGTATGCACCGACAACAGTGACAGTAAGACCCCTTTTCTTCACTGTTAAGCATATATATTGGTTATCGTTGTCAGGTGGTACAGGCCGAATAATGTAGGTCAGGTCACGTCGAATAAACAGCAGGACCTTGCTGTTCCCACTATAACAAGCCGAGATAAAGGATTCGTATCCGGAGAGTCTAATAGCGCTCGATAAATTTGGCTCGCAGATGACGATGATGGGAAACATATTAGTGGAAACGAACCGACGGAAATCTGCAATGCGTGATTTCAGTCCCCGTGCATTCCACTGAAAAATTGTTGCTTTTTTGACCTCTTGCCTGAAAGACAGTGGCTGGTGGGCCATTATCTACTCAAGAGCCGCCAGTACTGGACTCAGAGCGTCCAGTACTTGAAGTGCACTTTTGGCTGACGTTGTGCGCATGTTGTTTAACACAGTGCGAATGGCATTAATTATGGGTCGTAGAAGAGCAATCACTTGCTTATCCAAGTTCCGCTGCTCCTCTGTTGTCGCAGCTTGCTCTGATGAATGCGGCTTCTGATGTGGTTCTTCCACAAGTTGCGTGCGCGTAAGTGGCGGCCAATCTTCAGTAGAGAGAGATCTACTTGTTTTCTGCTTTCCATCGTCTGCGTTCGCCGCGGTGTACCCTGCAGTGGGCGCCGTTCCCAGATGCGTCGGCTTACTTCTTGTAGTTGACTGCGTTCTTCGCGAAGATCTTCGACGGTGACGTCGTCGTCTTCGCCGGACTTTTTCCGCGGCCTCTTTGTGGGTAGAGCTGTCTCGCACCATTTGTCTAAGAATTGTAAACTCCTTCTTTATGCGTGGACAGTCTTTGGAAGATGCACTGTGGGCACCTTGACAATTAGGGCACTTTAGTATGGTTGCGCTGCATTTGTCCTCGGTATATGGTTCTGAGCATCGGGGACACACTTCGGAGTTCCTGCACGCTCCCTGCACATGGCCGATTTTCTGGCACTTATGACATCGCATAGGTTTTGGAATAAATGGTCGGACCTGGTGACGAAAGTGGCCAACCTTCACATAAGTGGGGAGACAGTCCCCTTTGAACGTAATTCTCACACAATGTGTGTTACCAAGGCGACTGACATTCACAATGACGTTATCTTCATTTGCCGGTTTTATTAGCACTGAAAGATCCGAGTCTGGAATTTCAGTGGCGATGTCATAAATGACTCCTGTTGACGTGGTGCTATCAGCTGGTATTATACACTTGACATTGATGTTACCCAGTTGCGTTACTTTCTGAAGCGCGTTTAGCGCACGTGGGTTCAGCACATCGATTGCCAAGATGTTCTTTCTTGCGTTTAGACGTATTTCTTTGATCTGATTTGGCGTAATATTCTCGAGATACACAGAGAGCGCTTGCCTGTTCAGCCCGCGTAGACTGTCGGTAGCCTTCAGTGGCACAAACAGGATAGAGTGAGGCCATCGCTGAGGGGCAGTTTTCACGGTAGTCGTGCTTGATGCCGAAGATGCATTGACGATCCGTCGTTTAGCCTTGCGGTACAGGACGGGTTGGAAGCCGTCGTCCGAGGACTCGTCGCTTGATGCGGAGTATAGCTCAGTGTCCTCACTCTCACTAGACGCGTTTCCTCGCTTCCTCGAAGCAGTCCCAGCGGTCGAACCGGACTCGGACGGTGCCCCGTGAGGTTGAACATCCATCACCACGATATATGGGGCGATAGACCCCACAACTGCGGCGAAAAAGCCAGAAAAGCACAAAGACGAGCAAGATGTGTTCCGTAAACGAATCACTTCGTCTTCTTCTCCCCATATAGAGTAAACAAGCCGAAGAAGCAAACACCTTCATTTTTCTTTCTTCTTTCTTTCATTCTTTCTTTCTTTCTTTCTTTCTTTCTTTCTGTCGTCATATTGAGGTGTGCTCTATCAATATGCCTACGTGGCGACAGAGCTTTGCATCGGCGCCCTGCGTCGCCCGGAGAGGTATCAAATCTGCCAACTCTAGAGGTATTGATCGTGGTGTAGACTGGCAGCTGCATAAGAAGACGATGGCGACCCGGCAGACGAGGTTTGAAGTGTGCGTCTCGAAGGGGCTTCTTCGTCGCCGCCAATAACACTTCGGCAGCACAGCGACCGAATATGCGTGTGAGCACGTGTACTAGCTCTCGAAGTAGTTTCCTATCATCTGGTCCTCCGTAATCCTCCTAAACTTCTTTTTTTTCTTTTCTGTATACTCTGACACTCCGCACTACAGTGCTCGCCTCTTGAAGGAATGTTAACCAACGCAAAAATTTAGAAGAAGAGCGCCAAATGTGAAGACACAGCTTTCATGGTGGGCTGAGGTAGCGGCTGGTTTATAGAACGCGTTCAATGAAGCACGCTGTCAGAAGAAGCTTCAAGAAAAGCACAAAAAAAAGCACCGGGACATAGCGTGAGAAAAAGCGACTGCATGACTGATTCAAAGATCGATTCAAATTGTCCAAGCTAATATGTTTCAAGTGACCCAGGCTAATGCAGTCAACTAAGAGGTACAGTAGCGGAGGACACTGTAGATTATTTTAGACTAAATGTGGTTTCTTTGACGTGCACCCAATAATTGATACTCGAGAGTGGCTATGCGGGCTTGTTGGTTTGTTGAGCGTGACAGATGACACAGAAGACAGGAGCAAAAGGAAGAATGTGCACGCACACTGGTGATGTTTGTGCATTATTCATTTGTTCCGGTCTTTTTTTCCGCGCTCAGCACCTACAGAAGTCTGATACACAAGTGTCTTGTGTTCTGTAATTCACTCAACAAGGCCGGCACGTCAACCCTCGACCCTGCTTGTGCCCAGCAACATGTCACAGCCACGGAGTGACTTCGGTAGGTGCCTGTAGTATTGCATTCGCTCTCAAGGTTATACATGGCCAATACGTTGTCAAAATCTCGTATGCTTCGAAAAAAATGATCACACACACACACACACGCACACGCACACGCACACGCACACGCACACATACACACACACGCACACACGCACACACACACACACACACACACACACACACACACACACACACACACACAAAGACATGGGTCATCCCTCCGTTATAGGGATCGGTATCACAAGAAAGTGAAGTGTGTCTTCACGCAGCTAGTTCCTTTTATTGTGCATCATTCCGTCGCACGGGCGAATCAGTAAATGCGATAGCACTGCATTGGAATGCCACACGATGAATGACAAGCAGTTCTAAAATTGCAGCGGGCTATTCAAGCACAAATGACGCACGGAAAGAAGACACACAGGATGAGCGCGAACTACTAATAACTGTCACAGTTGTTACATCTTGGTGTTTGAATAACGCGCTTTCTTAGCAAACGTGGCAGCTGGAGCAAGCGAAGTGTCCTTTGCGTACTCGGTAACTTGCATCTTCAAGGTAATGTTGTGACGAGAGCACGAAATGTACAAACCGCAGCCGTAACACGCGATTAACGCGCGCATGGGCGACGACGTTCTGTAGCATAACGTACAGATAGGTGATAGGGAAACACTGTATGATGACAAAGAGAGTTGGGATCTGCTAACTGATACCCGAGCTGTCCGTCTCACGGAGAAAACGTACCGGTGAATATTCGCATTCGGGTGAGACGTGTGTCCACGGCAATGAAAACTCATATATGACTCGGCGCATGCAAACACAATCAACTTGCAATACCGGAAAAAGGTGTCAAGTTTTCACGGGCGCTGTGATTCAACTAAGATGAATGTATTATTAATAGTTTGATGCCGAGAGGAGCATTGTTGACGATTATTACAGTGGTGGAAGAGACCAAAGGAGAGATTGATGAATGAAGAGTCGTTGCAGGCGTTTAGAGAGAAGGCGCAGAGGGTACGTGAGTGGAGATTAAGCGGAAGAAGTAACTTGCGCACCACAACAAGCTGGTTATGGAAGCAGAGGCTTTTATGAAGAAATTTTCAGAAAGAGATAAGCAGAATGCGAAACTGCAATGTATATGATCAAACCTGGTTAGATAAGGCATGCCCGATCACTATTCGACACCACCTGTTTTGAAATGTTATGTCAATCATCATAGGCGGAGAGTATGGGGGGGGGGGGAATAGGGGTGCTTCGCTCAGCGCTGCATCATAGGGGCCGAATGCCCCTCTCCCCCGGCGATGGTACGGGATATATTTGAAGAATTTGGCTAAGGCTCTCATATACCGTCAACATCCCATCCTGTCTAGCAGCTCTTTCACAGGGGACTGTTTATGCCCGTTGTTTTTCCTTCCAGGCTTTTAAAAATCGGATTACGGGGTAGCGACAAACAGGGGGTCTAGTGCCATAGTCGCATTCATAAGTGAGTTACATATGACGAAAAGTGCGGCATTTGCACAGCTTTTGTGCGAAAAAGGGTGCGGGATTTACGCGTACGCATCAAGCAAATGAGAGTTTATTTTTGTAACAGACATTTGCTTTTATCTTCGTAATACTTACGATAAGTAATTCTCTCTCTCTTCTCTCTCTCTCTCTCTCTCTCTCTCTCTCTCTCTCTCTCTATATATATATATATATATATATATATATATATATATATATATATATATATATATATATATATATATATATATATATATAAGCTTTCCGCCTATGTCGATCATCACCGTCACAGTACAATAGCTTCAAGAAGTCATGATGATCGCTTTAATTATACGCTTTCTATTTAAAATATACCACAGAGCCATAAATGCCGCCACAGCATGAGCACTTTGTTCCATCGTGATGTGGTATAAGCTACCTGTCTAAGTGACATGCTCGCAGCCAATATGTAGCATTTTACGCGTCAAAAAGAAATACTATATACAGCTTTTTGACCCCTTTCAGCACATTCTTTACAGCACGAATGTACGCTTTCCTGCAAAATAACGGAGGCCGCGCACTGACCGTTGCAAGGAACTGCACTTTGTGCCCGGTCTTAATAAATTGACCAGAGGCAAGATGGGCGGATCCATGCAGGGTGAATGTTCGCATGTTATGCCCCCCCCCCCCTCTTTTTTCCCACAACGCGAAATCTGTCGGCGTACGACCACAAAATCCGAATAATGTCGCTCTGGGCTTTCACATTGTCTTCAGAATGCTCACACCAGAACGCCTAATGAGTTAATTACCATTACTTATCATCCATGCACTCATCATCATCATTCAGCCTCTGAAACGCCGAACCCCTTCTAGAGAAAAACTTACGCATATATACAGCATGGATTCTCGCGTGCGCGATGGCTTGAACTAACGAAGCAACGCCTCAGTTTTCGCAAGGAGCTTCGGTGAGGCAAGCTGCGTCGATGTGATGCCATGAAGGGTAGTTCACGATAATGAAGCCGCTTTTGTTCGAGAGTTTACTGAGGATCGTCTAAATTGTGTGGCCACGCTGAAGAAGCTTCGGCACAGATGGCGCAATGGAGTCACCACCAATGAAGCACCCGCTGGCGACTCCAAATAGTCTCATTTATGTTTGCAGGCTGAGAATGGCGGGCCTTCGGATGACTCGGACGAAAGAAATGTATCCCATCGTATCCTTCATCACGCTGTGTGTCCTTGCAACAAACAGTAAGTGATTCTGCAAAAAAATGTGGCAAAGCGATGCTAACAATGCGTTTGTGTCGTGTATCCAATACACCACGCGCATGCACGCTTATAGTACGAGTGTGCGTGCACATGTGCGTGTTTGTAGCGAACAGTTTTTAACAGCGAAATAATGCCTGTAAATTCTAGGACAAGTAAGAGAACTAGACACTCAAGTCTCGTAAATGCATATAGAGATAAGAGGGACAGATATCAGGCTTGATACATCGCCTCCAGACCTTTTGTGCGGCTAAAGCAGAAAGCAGTGATCCGCTTTTCTTTCTTTCTTTCTTTATTTATTTATTTACTTATTTACTTATTTATTTATTTATTTATTTACACGCGAAAGCGTTCTTCAAAAGCTCATTTTTATGTCCCGTTCAGAAACTTTTGAACGGAACCAACTTTACGAGGGAGCAAAGCGATCACGCTTTAAAAGGTTGCCCCATAGATAGAATCGAATAAATCTATCCTCTTCAGTCCGGCCTCCTTGCTTTTCCTGTCTTTATTTTTCTATATAGTCCCACCCTTTCTCGCGCAGGCGCAGTTTAAGTTGCACCTGCTCTGGCGCGGCAGTGCCACAGTTTTTCTCCATCTTTTTTTTTTCTTTTTTTTCTTTCTTCTCTTCTCGCCCGAGGAAAAGCCAGTGCGGGGCGTATTCTGCAATTCAAAATATTCATGAGTTCTGCGATCGAGTTCTTGGGCATACACTGATGCGTGCCGCTACACAAAAGCAAGGGCGAACGCGCATTCGCCTTATTTTGGCTAATTTGGCTGAGTGCTGTCTCGACAGTCCGCTCGAAGCGCATTCGAATGAACTGTGTGACAGACCGATTCTTTGTTCCTGCTTATAGCAAGCTTCAGCTCGGAAGTTCAAAGTAAATGCACGAGAACGAGAATTTGACTTGCTCTAGCATATACGCAGAACCAGTTTTGATCACGACGTCTGCCTTGCAAAAAAGAAAAAAAAGAGGGCTCGAGTTCTTACGAACTAATGAGGTTTTCGCCACCTTCGCTAATAGAATGCTCTGCATTAACTGCGTGGCTCGAACTTTTTCACATCGATTACGCTTGCACGTGTAATGACGCAACTATAAAGAGCCCTATAAACTATAAAAAGCACAATGGCAGAGGTTTGGCCTGGTTGGTAAGACATTAGGCAATATTTAGAACAAACTGACGCAAGCAGGAAACGGGAGAACACAACACGAGCGCTGTATAACTTGCAACAAATTGTTTCAACCAAAGCACGAATATATCCAGCGGTGATGCTCACACGCTACAACCAGATGTCATGCGCAGAAAAGTACTTTTTTGTCGTTGTAGTTTTTACAGGAGAGTCACAGAGAAGAGCTTATTTCCTTATTGTATAATGCTCAAGTTGTGTACTGTGTTCTCGTCTTTGTGTTACTTTGCGCTATATATTGCCTAACTTAGATAGTATAATAATGAGAACTAACAGAAAATAATGCCAGGAAAAGTGCACGGGATGTTATTAGAAGTAATTGTAATGTAAATGTTCAAATTTACATTACAATTACTTTTTATAACATCCCATTCATATACTTTCCCTGGCAATCTTGTCCGTTTAGCTCTCAACAATATTCTGTCTAAAAAACGAGTCCTTAAATTTGCACTTTCTTTCATTGTTATCAAGAGCAGCTATAAAAAGCTATAAAGTGTGCGTGTGTGTGTGTGTGTGTGTGTGTGTGTGTGTGTGTGTGTGTGTGTGTTGATAGAGCCCATCAATATAAAGAAACTTTAACATCTATGTAGTTATGACCGACCTAGTAGTTTTAGTTTTGTTTTTTTATTTGGGGAAAGGTGGAACGGTTAGTCACAATGTACTCTGTAAAAGTTTCATAGCTACTTGTACTGCGGTATCTCTTCGGCTGTGCACACGCGGGGGCTTAATCCGTCAGTTGTGAACGTGACACTCTCTTTTCCCTCTACTTTCTTGTATACTTCCCCCGGCTCTATGCACGCTTTTACGTGCTTGCGTACGCGCAACAGATATCCAACCTTCTGATATAGCCTCCAAAATAGTTAGACTTGGCATATATTGGCATTGCAGCTAGGAAAATCAAGCGTCGATCAGGTATTACTTGGGTACAAAACATAAACGATGTCAAAAGTTTGCAAACTACATCGATTGGAAGATCCATTAAGGTAAAATTTATTTAATTTCACATTGCGCTTTGATTTATATGCCAATTAGTGAAGAATAGTTTGGCAAACCTCCCGGTAATACAGGGTTACAGACTTGAGATGCATTAAATTATACATGTTGTGTGTGTGTGTTGCCGTGAATGATCAACAGCTTTTAAATTCTTGCCTTGATTACGTTGTCCAGTTGTGTAAGCAGTGGGATATGAAGCTAAACTCAGACAAAACAGTGTACATAAACTTCACGAGAAAGGAAAGCTTTGTTTCTTTTCCATATGCGTTACAAACTCACATACTCAAAGAGGTCAGTGAATATAAATATCTTGGCGTAACAATAACCAGAAATCTAAGTTGGAATATGCATGTATCGAACATTTTTGCACATCCGCCTTCTGTAAGGTATGGTTTATGAAGTACAAACTTCGTCTTGCCCCACCATCTGTGAAGCTGTTAGCCTATAATACCATCATTATACCTACTCTCGAATATGCGTGCGTCGTTTGGGACCCATACAACAGAAAAAACATTCATGCCATAGAAATAATTTAACGTAAATGCATTAGGTTTATAATTTCTAAGTACCACATGACAGATTCCCCCACGGCTTTCAGGAAAGAAAATAATATGCAAGAACTCTAGCTTCAACGCAAAATTCTGACATTAAATTTTTTTTTCATTAAAGAAAAACAAACATTTCGCACTTGATGCCTCTACGTTTATCCAACTACCGACGTCAAGAGAAACTAAAAATTGCCATGCTGCATCGATAACACCATTCCGGACGTGTACCAACACATTTCAATTCTCTCTTTTTCCTCAGACCATTGCAGACCAGAACGCCCTGCCGTTTGAGTCGCTACAACACATTGACTACCTCGATATATCACAGCATAACCCTCAGCACTATCCTTTATTTTTTTTTGGTTCGTATGTACAGGAAGTACGTGCACTAGTAATCCTAGCCATTTGCATGAATGTGTTAACATAATAATATTCATATTCCTGTGTCATGTGTTATATTGCGAGTATGTTGGGGTGCAAATAGTTTTGTGTACATGTACTTATTCTGGTCACGAATTGTTACTGATTTATGTGGTGAAAACGCTGTTTAATATGAATTGCTAGGTGTACACTTGTTTGTATGAGAGTATTATATTGTGTGTACATTGCGCACGTTGACTAGTGAATAATTGGGATTTTTTTTTTGCACAAGTGCTTGTTTCCACTCCTGCATGGACTCTGACTTGAGCCTGCAGTATTCTGTAAATAAATAAATAAATAAATAAATAAATAAATAAATAAATAAATAAATAAATAAATAAATAAATAAATAAATGATGATTGCCCGCTTTATAGCCCATCTAAGTCACATTCTAAAACACATCAGGCGGTTGCGAAAATTTCTTTCGGTATCGTTCAGCATACTCTCGAAGCTTGTCAGTTTAGGCGATAAAAAATGTTTAGAGTTCTGAATCACGATCCTACGTGAAACGATAGGTAAAGTTGGACTTGTTTTTTCAATTTCTACAAATTCTGCTAAATTTTATTTGTCGCTGGCATAATGAGAGTTTGAAGCGTATTTGAACATGAAATTGAGTGTCCGCCTCTGGGCTACGCGTTCCCCCTAAAGTGACTTTGCTCAAGATTCGGGACACAGGTTCCGTTGCTGTTCCGCTTCCTTTTCATGTGCGTGTCTGTCGCATCAACCATGTAATAATCGCTCCCTTGATCAGAAAAAAAGCGAAGCAGCCTAGATGGATCGGTCGCACGTTTTACCCGATAATATCCGACAATAGAAGCCCCGCCGCGATGGTCTAGTGGCTAAGGTACTGGTCTGCTGACCCCCTGGTCGCGGGATCAAATCCCGGCTGCGGCGGCTGCATTTCCGATGGAGGTAGAAATGTTGTATGCCCGTGGGCTCACATTTGGGTGCACGTTAAAGAACCCCAAGCGGTCTAAATTTCCAGAGCCCTTCACCACGGCGTCTCTCATAATCATATGGTGGTTTTGGGACGTCAAACCACACATCAATCAATCAATACGATAATAGAAAGGAGTTTGTGCATTACAAGCACCGTCGCATGGGCCTACTACAGTTATACTGGGTGCATTGATGTCTCGTAGATGGACTTGTATTCCTGTCACATGACATTCGGAGCGCATTGAGCTTTGGACTTCGAGGCGTCTATCTCATGTTCGTTAAAAAAAAAAGGAGGGATGAGCATACTTGACGCCTTCCGAGAGGAGTGGGCCATTCTTCCAAGAAGTTACGCCTCCCACTCTACTTTGTCGAAAGAAGGTAAAGAAGCAGCACTGATTCACTTGCTCTGGGAGTTGCTGGAAATGGTCATTAAAATTTCGCTGCACAAGCCGCGTGTTATTAAATGACACCGACGCGACGAAGATGTGCGACACGTGTACACTCGTCAGCCAGCTTAACAAGAATGCTCCACAGCTTGTCCTGAAATAGTTTGATCTGTCGTAGTGCCTCATAGCTTCGGCTTTTGTTGCCGAGATGTTACCCATGCATGTCGACATACTATCTAAGCATACCGAGATATTATCTCGGTAATGGCGTCCTGCGCTTCGCGGCTGCTATCAGTCAAACTTGTGCAGGCCACCCGTCGGAGCGTTCGTGTTAAGCTTGCTGACTACTGTATACGTGAACCACACTGGACCAGCTATCAGGCCAGTGTGGGCTTCCAAGAGAAAACTTTAAGCGTGCTACTAGCAAACGAGAGACGACGCAGATAAGGCCAAAGGGGACGACAAGAAAAGGCGTGCTTATTCTCCCCTATGCGGAGACTGCAATGAAGCAGTCGACGAAGACCACTAGATATGTCACTACAGGCGACTCGCTAAAAAAAGGATGGATTCCTTGTGCAAACGGGAGAGGAGATGATCTACATCAGCGCTTGTGCGAAATATGTATGAGGCTCCTAGCTGCGAAAAGCTGCGCAGGTAGGGTGAAAAGAAGTGTGAAGGCTTCATTTTGTGTCGTTTTTACGCGACATAGCACTAATGTAACTGCTCGAGAAAGCGTGAAAGTGGACAGATCAAAGAACAATGAGCTCTCTATGTGACGTAAAAAGCAGTTATAGAAAGAATACAAAATGTATACAAGAAGGCAGGGCATGCGCTGTATACTCACAACACTTGCGAAGTACAACGCGTGTCCTGTTCTCTTCTCGTCCGTTTGTATTCGTTATAACGCTGCCACTTTACATCATTAAGAAACCAAATCAACTGGCACATATGTATGTTGTTCTGCAGAGCTCTCTATGGTTGAAAGAGTTGCAGAATAGTTGTGTTCTTCCATATTATTCCCAGAGGGTATAATTGCACGGAATCGTGATTTGTAATGTGGACGGTGATGTTATCGCTGCTTGGCGCTAGGACAACATGCCCACCGCATTGATGGTACTACGTGATTGAAGACGCTTTCAATTAGCTTACAAGCCAAAATTATGTAAGGCCACTTATCAGTTACAACAGACAATACCTCACACGACCGGAAGTATACCCTTTACCAAACCGTTCGGGCTACTAAAGTTGTTCCGCAACTGGTTGTGTGTTAATGCCGTATAGACCCATCCACAGCAAATGGCGTGATCTATAACGGATACCGTATTCACTTTCTAGGCTCCCCTTTGTGCTTTTTGATGAGACAGCGCGCAGACACAATCACGCACACGTAAATGGACTATAACTCGATTACTGTAGCTCGCCAACTAGCCCATCAGTGCGTATTAAGCACCTCCACGCCTTTCCTTTCGTATACCGGATATCATCTGAAGGTAACGCAGCCGCAGTAACATCTTTGCTACATCTGTTTTTCTTGTGTTTTTTTGTCTAACATCTGCTCCCTCACACAGCGTACTCGTCACGCCTCTGAAATCATCTGTTCGCCAAGAGTTGCTGAAAAATCAGAATACTAGCTAACACTCTTCATTGAATATAAGTGATCACTCATTAATGAAAATCGCGTATATAAACATAACCTCTTTGTGATAACCTTGATGTAGTTTTGAGAAAATTGAAGCGAAGAATGGCGCTAAGTTATACCGAAACGAGCTTAGTAGTGACGTAAAAAAAAGTTAAAGACATGCATGTAAAAGCAATGCACACTAAAGAGTCGTTTGGTTTTGAATCGTAGCCATGCAGGTCGATGGTCATGCGCTGTTTCACTGTTCTGCCGCGTCCCAGTAACGAGTGGTCCGTTCGCTACGTTTGTCGCTGGCAATGCATGCTTGAGAGGGTTGGTAAACAGTTGGCGCTGGGACGGCACTCTTTCTGCCGAGGCAAACAGGCAGACGTGTTTTCCTTGGTCGTGCTCGGCGTGCATAGAGCCTCTCATCCACGTGGACCCTGTCCGGCCGACAAACTCCCACCTCAAAGGCAGTGGCCCGAAAGGCAAATGGAGAGGCCCAACGTCCGCCTGCAGTTTCCCTTCAATAGGAGGCCTTCAATACATACATATAAGATGCGCAGTGGAAGCCGAGGAACTATAATTGCCAGTAAGGCTGCTAACTGCGAAAGCTGGCCTGTTGCACGTGGGTAAACCAGAAGTAGCTACAGATGAATCAATATCAAGAAGCAGAGACATCAGCAATATATAGAGGGGCGAGGGGTGAGGAGGCGGAGACAACTGCCCCCCTGTCGTAAGTGACGCATGTGCTTCTGGATATTGATTTATTCAGCTATATAAAGGCGTGCGTGCTCCCCCCCTCCCCTCTTTTTCTACTCGACCAAGCCGAGGGAGAGAGGGGGGACGCCGAGGAGGTTATATGCAAGCAGTATTTGTTGTGTACATGTACAACTATAAGTGCAGCATAGAGAACCTAGAGTCTTAATCTTCTGCATCTCTGTCCCGTTTCTTTTCGTGCACATGTGACCCAAATTCATGACACTCTTGTGAGCTATGCCATTTAGCAACACAAAACATACAAGTCAAAACAAATATTCGCATGAACTCACGTTTTTCTCTGATACGATTCTCACAACATCCAAATTCACGAAACTATTCATACGTTAGAGCTGTATGAAAAAGTCTCGTTATAAACAATCGCCACGTCTGACATTAATTAGTGACACCAACAAGCCACTGACATACGGCACTTACGACGGAAAATCTCTGAACTCAGCCTTCCGCTGTTCCCGTTGTTTCCTAGAATACATACGATATATGCTGAATACGATGGTTTCAATGCCTGCTCGCTACTCGGCTTAAGTCATCACGAATGCTTTCTGTCCATATACATTAGTAAATTGATTTGTATGCATACAAATAATAACATACACTCAGTATTGTGGGTCTTGCGGCACCCCTCGAGGCGACGTAATTTTCTGTGTATTATTTCTCATGTGTGCTTTTTAAAACTGTTCAGTTCGTACGTATGTGCCAGTTTCGGCCGCCATAGATAAACGCCGCTGCGGATTTCAATACTCGGAAGCTCAGAATTTAGTCAACTGCTAATACTATTCCTGGTCGAAATTCTATCCAACTAGAAATAGCTGCTTAGCACGAAATTGTTGCTTTTTGAAACGAAAAAAAGACCCATTTTTTTATGCTACACCCATAGACCCCTTTTATATGCTACACCCATAGGACTCTCCCTTCACCGTATGCAATCAGAAAACGCAAGGACGTTCGATCGGGGTGCTTCATCTATATAGATCGCAAAGATTAGCGGCGCACCGTATTTATAGGAATAGCTAAATTTAACTTAAGACCTGGTATTGAAAGAATTCTCGCTGCTCTATCATTCATCTACGTTATGACGAATGTCATACCTTTATTTTTGTCTTTCTGTAGCGCTTTACTGAAGTCTCTGATGCAACGCGGAGCCATTCGTGTTTGAATGGCTAGGTTGCAGCATTGTTGATGCACCATACCTGTACGTTGCGGGGTGCGCTGTAAACCGAGGCTTGCAGAACTTTCAAAATATGCAGCACAGATGACGTACTTCTTGGCCGAGATTCAAATATAGTTGTTTGTAGAAATAACAGCGACGGGTTTAACTCTCTAGCTTTTCTGTATATATATATCACAATATTAGACCTTAATCCCCATATGGCGGCTTTGATTCAAGAGCGTGCAATAATATTAGAACAAATGACAGGATCAAAGTCACTGCGGAATAAACAACACAAAGTTTATTTCTGGTCACATTCAGTTCTATTTTTGTCTATTTTTATTTTATTTTCAGCAAAACAGATACAGTGGCAAAAAATGGGGAGATGGCAAAAAATCTGCAGTTATTGCAGTTTGACTAAGCAACGCGTCCACCTTGCGTCAGCAATGACAGGGTGAAAACGAAATACAATAAAATGAAAAAAAAACAAATAATATAAAGCAAGAAACAATACAAGCCGAAGACAAAGTAAATGACAGGCCAAGGTATACAAACAAAAAGGAATATTTCATAAACACATGAGCACAGTATTTCGCAGAGAATGTATCATCGCTTTCGTACATAAGAAAGGTACACAATGAGGTTACACAAGACAAATAATAAAGAAAAAAATATATAAAGGTACACAATAAATGACGATTCAATGACCAGAACCCTCGAAGCGCGCACGTTATCTCGAAGCTTGTGACCATGAGCGGCTGCATAACATCAGCTTCAACCTTCTGAACCGGGCCACGAAAGAATGCCCTTAAGAAGTCTAATGTGAACTCGAGTTAGCAATGCTGAATGCTCCGTGAATTTGCAACCGGCACTGTGTGATAAATAGATGATATACAGAAGAACAGACGAGCTAACCATATTTGAGGTTGGTCTACACTTGTTTTAGCGCTAAATGCACCGAGAAATACGAGATGCAACACACATATAAAACGAGCACTCCGGGTTTTACTTTGTGTGGTGGTAGTGGTTAAAAGAGGAGGAAGGCACCTGATTTCTTTGTGTTATACAGCAGTGGTCATACTATGTTCAAACAACATGTTCTTTCTCTCTTTCTCTCTTTATTTCATAATTTTATTTATTTATTTTTTATTTATTTATTTATTTATTTCAGCTCAATCTACGCAGGCCTACAGCATGTAATTTTGTAATTTTCGTCTCCCCGAAAATGCAGAAGCCGTGGCCTGGGTTCAACGCCAAAATGCAGAAATCGTGTCAGGTTGAGGTGCAAGTTGAAAAACCCTCGAAAGGAATTCAGAGTCTATAATCATATTGTAATTTTGTCAAATTGTCAGATTACCTAAAGTTTTTTTTTAACACTCTCAGGGGTGGCCCATGGTCTGGACTGCTTCAAGTGTGTCTCGCTCGACCATGAAAATCCAGCTTGCGAGGACCCTTTTCACAACAACTACACAGCCGACCTGCTTGTGTCGCCCTGCATGTCGTCACGAAAGAATCGCAACGGGCTGTTCCCGGCCACCGCCTGCATCAAGCTCAACGGCGTTTACGGTGAGTGTGTGCCGCACTGCAGACTAGGTTTAGGCACAGTGTCCTTTGTACGCATGTGCGTATATCTGTCTCACTCACTACTGGTAAACTATGAGAGTTTAAGAATATCACTCAAGGAAAGAGTATGTAACAGCTGCATCTTACCGGCATTCACCTATGGGCAGAAACCTGCATGGAGGCTTGCGAAAATGGTTCAACTTAATTTGTGGGCAATGCAGCACACGATGGAATGAAAAAACATAGGTGCAACGTTAACAGACAAGAAAATAGAAGAGTGGGTCATGAAACGCTCTCATGTTAAAGACATCTTAGTCGAAATGGACAACAACAACCAAAAATGAACAAGGGCGGGATGTGTAAGGAGAGAACAATATATCAATAGTATAACACTCTGGAGTACCAAGAGAAGCGTGGCCCGTCAGGGGGAGGCAGAAAGTGCATTGGGCAACATCTTTTTGGAGTGGTTATAGATTATGATGATGATGATGATCATCATAATGATGATGGTTTTACGGAGGTTTTCAATCCTTAAAGCGATAACGTTAGGGAACTATAATAGTAATGTTAAGAAATTTATTCGCGCCACGGTAAGAGAAGAGAGGTTTCACGCTTGCCTGGCATTGCGCGCCCAAACTTCAAAGTGGGCAGGACATCCGAAGATGCACGAAGCCCCGGATCCGCGCACTATCGGCGTCTGCTAAATATTACATGTACATGCCGACCCTTTCTTAAGGCTGTGTTAAGCGCGAATTATAAGCTGCTTTGCAAATTGCATTGCTTTAGTTGTTTTCATTCAACTACGTTACTCTATAGAAAACAATAATTTCAGAATATTATGAGACGTTAATCATATGTAATCACGCTCTTAGTAGCAGGCTATCACGGCAGGCTATTGTCGCAAAGTTAGAGGCAGTCAGTCTAAAAGACCACGACAGCGTACACTCGTACAGTTCCCGTAACGAGTGCGTGCTTCGAGACAGCTGTCGCCAGTGCTTTAAATGAACAGGCCTAATTAGTGCTGTCGAAGACGTGACCCCGTGGAAGGTTTTCTAATCAATTCCGTGAACCTGTTAGCTAATCAGCCGTGTTTCTTTATTTTCTCTCTTTAAGCTCGCCACGGAGATGGACCTATATATGAAGTGTTTGGCATTGCCAGCTCACAGCTCAGTTTTATTCCTACATATACAACGGCGTCACTGATGTGGCAATTTGGCAAAAAAAATTTTGCCTGTTATTCGTTGCAGGCATGAACAAGCCAGCCATCACAATAACTTGCCTTTAATGAGCGACAAAAATTTAATTAGGTCAGTTGTTAGTATATATCTAAACGTGCGCGCACACCACACACACACACACTAATATATATATATATATATATATATATATAAATATATATATATATATACGCACACACATTGACTCACACCTGTCCTTGTATTATGAAGGAAGATGCACTAAAGACCGGGTGATGTTAGTATTGAAAAATTAAAGAAAAACTAATGAAGAGTTAGTCACTCACTCACAGATGTCCTTGTACATATGAATAAAGCTGAGTTTAAAACAATGTGCAGCTGGCATTTTAAAAAATAATATGAAGCGCAAGTTCATTCCAGCTTCATCGCTAACACTTCAAGCATTCCCGATTCTGGGAAGAGAATGCTCAGGATGTCGTGGATCAGCGAGAACATAAGAAAAAAAACAAGACTAACGGGATTATTTGCTTGCCGCAACGAGCCTTCTCGTTTGGATTATAGGGCATCAAGTGGCGTCATACACAGCGTTCGGTATTTAAGGCTGCATTTGTCATCGTTGGATCGTAAGAGGTGCTCAAATCAATGAAACGCGAGAAGGCGTTATTCTGCGGAGGGCGTTGAGGGACGGGTCTTTGGAGCGGTGAGGAAAAGACGCTCTTTTAGCAGCCTTGTATGAATGAGTACAGCTGAGCGTAAGGCTAATACAAAAAGAGTAAAGTGGGGAGAATGGAGTGGTGGAGGTGGTGGCAGCGGTTAGAGGAGGAGAAATGCACCTAATTTCTGCAGCCCGGTCGGGAGCACGGCGCAGAGCCTGAGAATGGAGTGAAGGTTTAGCCATGTATAAAGGAGCACGGCTGAGCGTACGGGTAATAGTAAATAGCGAAGTGGGGAGAACATAATGAAAATTTCAAAGCACATGTCTGCTTCTCCATACACCGAGCCACGAAGACGGGGTACTTGAGGGATTCTGAGCACCCGGCGCCAACTGTGACTCCACGCTTACCATTTTCCCCCTCTCTCTCATCCTCGCAGAGGAGACTGGGCAGACAATGGTGGTGCGCAGCTGCGCGCTCGACAGCGGGACGCTGACCGTGGACACGGAGATCGTTCGTATGAGCCACTGCGGCGGCTTCTACTTCGAGGACCGCTACGTGCGGGGCTGCCTGCAGAGCTGCTTCGAGGACGCTTGCAACGCGGCCGGTGGCGGTCCACGCAGACGCCCGCTGCTCCTGATGTCAGCGCTCTTCCTCGCCTCAGTCGCCGGGATCGCGCTGGCGCGCTTATAGGCGGCGACGGATCGCGGATTGGAGCCATACCCAAGACTGTTGTTGTTCATATGCCACCACATACCGTGTGTCGGCCACTGGTGTGTGTGCGCGCGCGTTTGTATATATAATTCAGCTTCATGCGGGGGCTCCCGTACGACAATAAGGGGGCCAGAAAACGAGCGGTTTTTGCTGGTATACTCATTGTAATCGTATAAAGCGCTTGCAAGAATGTGTGCTTTCGAGTGCCGTCGGTGCATGCCTTTACGCGTGTACGTTCTTGTTTTGTTTTTTTTTCTTGTTACACACGTCTCAGTCACCGACTGACGTTATAGTCGCATGTACTGACGCCTCTGTCGTTGCCAGGAAGCTGAAACGTGGCGGGGAGGTCAATCAGTTGGGTATTATTTGGTTTGTTACCCATTTATAGAAGCCAGAAGTGTATTCTGCATGGGTGGCTGCCACGCTGCGGGTTCAATAGCCTGTAACTTGCGTTAAGGCCAGTACCACATCCTTCATGAGCCTTTGAGGCGTGGCGGGTCAAACACTGCCACATTTTGCCGGCTGTACATCGGAGTCACTGAAATACACCCTATCATAACAGCGCGCTTTTGTAAGAGCCACAACTACCGTATCGGCTTATTTGCTTTACAGATAAAAACGAAAAAATTCACGTTATAGCAAAACTGAACATCCGGCGGACGAGTTATGTTACACCAAGCGAATGAAGGTGCGGGGTTCATAGCTTTTGGCCACATCGTTGAGTACAGTCTGCATATATGACGTCAGACGTGGTTCCAAAGCATTTGCATAGACATGAAACGTACTTCAGACCTGTCACAAGCGGAGCGCTTACATTTAGTTTATAAATGTAAGCGGTGCCTAGCTGTAACAAAGGCCCTATATTAAACAGGACCACGCAAACTCAGCCAAGTAAAATGCAGCGAACATAAAAGGAGTTATACTTTAGGAAGCACTAAAAATAAACTAAAAATCGTGCAAAAAAACTTCAATGTGCCGCTCCCACCGTGCAATGAAAACTTGTCTCCTCTTGGTTGCAGTGCGAGTTATTAGCCGTTCATCTTTAGCCGTTCATGAAGGCAGGAAGGAAGACTAAACTTCAAGTCACACTGTCAAGCAGTTCTCGAACGTTGTTTGAGTTGTGCACCATCGCTGTACAAATACTCCTATAGTAACGGCATTGTCCCAATATATTTCAGACGGCATTGGAGAGAGCAGTTGTACCAAGAGAACTGAAGTATGACGCTGTGCGGACGATTCCCGCGGGCTCAGGACAGCCGCCTTAGTCATACAAATCAACTTTGAGATCTAATTGCTGTTACCTGTTTTTTTCATGAGGGCGACATTGTTGCTCCTAGACATATTTTACTGTTTGAATGACTGTGGAGAAACAATTGTTCTGACAGAAACAAGTATGGACCTGTAAACGAAGCCAGTCGGAGAATATCACTGCAAAGCAAATTTTTTCCCTCGCTTCTTCGGAATCGGTCAGTGACTATACTATCTCTGTTCAAACCGTAAAGTATTTCACCCAAAATATACGGCGCTATGGCTGGCCGCTTCTAATCAAGATATGAACCAAGGAAAACGTCATCTTCCTTCGCATATTCGCGACTGCCGTACGCCAATTAGCGTCTAAGGCCCTAGATAGCATGTTTAGTGCCACGCGAAAACGACGAAGACAGGAAATAAAAGAAAAGAAGGAGCACGTGTTTTTCTCCATCTTCATCGTTCTCGCGCTGCACTAAATATACTACCTTACCAAGTAGCCCAACTTTTAACACCATTGCTCTACATAAACTGCGTTGGCGAGATGAAACTCCTACATATTGTTACGTAGACATACGTGTAGCTGCCTGCGTTATAAATGATATTAAACCCTTTCAGTAATACTAGAATTATTAAGTGATTGGCGACTCCAATAAAGTAATCGCTACAAACTAGCCAACAAATTCTCTCTCATAGTAGATTAATCATATGATCGTACAGGTGAACACATCAAGTACACTTCCTAAGGAAGTTACTTCTTTTTTGTTTCCTCAGTCCCTACAGTCTTTCGCAATAAATATTTATTAGGAGATATGAGGATATTATTCCACAATAACCAACACAAATCCGATCTGCATTCTGCAATTGCAGCTTAGTTCACAAATGTTCATAATAAATGTATGAGTTTCTACAAAAGACTTCTTATGAAAACGGCTCACTGGAATTGAGCCTGCACGTAATAACATGCTTTGCATAAGTATACTATCAGCAACGTAAAATATGAATTTGAATTGATGATCATAAAGGGCCTGCAGACGCAAGTTCTCCGCCGTTCATAAGAGTAGATCCAGTCGACTGTCGTACCGTTAGAGAAGGCAGCTGGCCGACGGTAAACATTTTACGAACAAAAATTAGGCTGCGTGAACTGAGCCCTTAAACGTTACGTCCCATGGCGGATTATAATTACATTTTTCGAGCATCATTCGCAACTTGTGGTTAGCACTAGCGCACTCCTACATTTTGTGGTAAACTCGCGAAAAAGCTTCGCAGCGCTGCATAATGAGTCAGATGTCCCAATAGCGATTGAGAGTCATTGAGACTCAATTGATACCACGTATGTCGCGGGTATTAAGTGGCATCATCAAGCACAGGACTCAATTCGCTGGCGGAACATGGGAGAGGCTTTTGTTCTGCAGTGGGCGTAGTCCGACTGATGATGATGACGATGATGATGATAATAATATTAATAATAAAAATAATAATAATAATAATAATGATGATGATGATGATGATGATGATGATGATGATGATGGTGATGGACCCGTTACGCGTACGGACAGTCATCGGGCCCCCGTAATGATTTGTTCGGTGAAAATGATTCGTGCATTCCAGCCGATTCCGGCCTGGACACGACATAACTCTCGAAGGTAGCGAGTCAGTGACAGAGTTTTGTGTATTCCGCCCCACAAGAGAACAAACGTCTCGCGGTTGCTGACCTATTTTGATAAACGGGCTTAAAGGCGCTTCTCCGTCAGTATATCTCGTTAATCGCTTTTGACGAATCACGAAGTGTGTGGACACAAAATGAAGCAGTTTTTTGTTAAACATTGAATATATTTTCAAGTTTTCGTGAAAGGTTTGCATCAACACGAGAGGTCAGATCACCCCTTCTGTCACCTAGACCTCTTAAAACGCACGAATTTCATAGCCAAGTTAATACTCACTATAAGCGAGTCACTTTCAGCCAGTTTGGCAGAGTTTTGCTACAGGGTATACAGTAGAACCCGATTTCTTTGCATTGCCAGACATGTGTTTCAGATGGTGGAAGTGTGTTGAAGTACGAGTGGAATGATTCGTTGCAGCGGCATTGAGAAACAGCGAGGCCGCCTGTTATCGTGTCGTCACTTGGTTTGTGAATATGAGGCGCGCGTCATACAATCAGCATCGTTTATTGCGTTTTCGTGGCAAAGTATGGTCTGTGACAAGTCAAGGGAAGGGATGATGGTATTAAGAGTGTGCTCGGGCAAGTTAAAACAGGAAGCTTGTGCCAGGAGAATGAGGCGGAATGCTTACTCTTGATCGTTGCTCGAAACTACACGTTACTAAGTTGTCCGGCTGTTCGCAGGGTAATTATAACGCTTTGTCACGTTATGCTGTATAGCTATAGTTTTCTACAAGCCCATTTAAGGAGGCCCTGCAACACTTTTTGAGCATGGTCCGAAAGCGATGCCAATTGGTCGCACAGGCTCCCGACAGCAGGCGAGTCAAATATTATAGCACAGCACGCGGCGTGGAATTCACAATAAATTATCGAAGTCAGCTAAAAGTAGCTTTTTCTTCTCTCGACAAATCACGTAAAATAAGCCCAGTAAGCCCATCTATCAGCCATTGGCTGATTTGAACATAGCGCGCTTGGTTGTTACAGAGGTCGCCGCGAGAGGCCGTCGCTAGTCCACCCGTGCGCGCGCGATCGCACTGAAAAAGCGGCGTATTCGAAGAAAAAAAGAAAAAAATGCTCAAGGTCGCGAAGTGCGAGTGACGTTTTTTGTTTGCCCCTCCCATCCCTCCCTGCTCAGCTTCCAGCACTTTCGTCGGGACAAGAGAAGAGATAATGTGATTGCAGCTTCTGACAAATCTTTGTAACTGCGCTCGTACTGGACGGATTCTTAAAACTATTGCGGTAATCAATTTTCGAGGTAGTACGCTTTTCCAGTGAAATAATTCCATGGTTACTCAAAAAAGTGTTTCAGGGACCCTTTAAGCAAATCTCATTACGTTCATACTTATTTCACCGTGGCTTGATTACAGAGCTGCACCATTTCATATATGTTAATAAGGTGTCTGCGTTGCGCTTGTCTTACTCCTTCACTTACAGATGCCAACCAGACAAAGCAGCAGCAGCAGCCTATTTTCGCTGATACGAATACCATGATAGGGTAAAACACTTGCTGCCGCGTGTCTTCACGTTTTAATGTATGCCATGGCGTTTGCTGCCCAAGCAGGCCCAACTTGGCATGGCATATCACTCCGTGTCATTCAATAACCTCACTGTGCCCCCACTATGAGGCTTCGCTGAAATAGTTTCGCTATTGCTTCTCGACATCAACTTTTGTTTGAACTGTAGCGAATGTTATAATGCATTCGTTGCACTACAATGGATTTCAAGGATGATATAAGACCAATGTTGTAGGCACCTGAAATGAAAGAGAACCAACTTCAGATGAGCGTATTTAAAGTACAAAGAACTTCAGTTTCCGCAGCAAGACAACATTGCCTTTTGAACGAGTGAATGTCTCACTCCTTGAAGACACCACCACGGCGAAGACGGCAAGGTGCCATCTTTTCCTCTATGGAGAACTTCTGTACAGAAAAGCATGCTTGCGGTCTTCAGGCCTTTCGATACGGGTGTTTCCTCACACAAGGCCCGATAACGAGCTAAAGCGAAGCGACTGCAACAGGAATTTCTTAGTGACGCGTCCCGTTGGTTGTAACACAGCGGCTATGACTGCGCACAGGCTAGAAACACGCGCTTGCCTGCGGCGGCTGAAAGTCCTCCAGGCTATACTTACGAAAGGTAAACAGTTATTTCTGCACGTATTGGCACACAATAATGTGCGCATGCATCGCAACACGTTCAAAGAATTCATACGGCAACTTCGTTTTTTTTTCTCTAACACAAATATGCGGTGCAGTTTGTGAGATAACTAACTCGAATCTTTCCCTCGTTTTATGCAATCGTGCACCTTCGCAAGTAACAAAGGAGGTTCTTTTTGCGAGATGTATAATGCAATGGGTGAGTGCTAATTAGAACATGGCGTTACTTAAACATTTTGTTAAACTAGGCATTTTTAAATGTCGAGAATGCAGTCGTAGTGTTCGATAAACGGGTACGTCATGTGAGCACGTAGATATCCTGAATATAAATGGCGAATTTTTATGTTCCCTTCCTGTACCCCCCCCCCGCTATATTGCCTGTATGTGGGCGCTGTGGGTAATAATAATAATAATAATAATAATAATAATAATTAAAGTAAAGCTATACGACTCAGATCGCCGCCCTGCTTTACTCCATCCCCACCCCCACCGCTACCACTTGTTATAATAAACGAACTGTCTGGGCTAGATAGACATAAGCTACAAAAGTGAAATACAGTACGCCAGAGCGCTACAATCATCTTGCTTTTCCTATAGAAGGATGATTCCACATGGAAGCTCCATGTTTTGTGAAACACGAATGTAACGAGCCAATGTTCTTGTATATCTTGTGCGTATGCAAGCACATTGAAATGGCGCAGAGTATCCTCACCGTAGCTGAATTGGACGCTTCTATTTGTAATGTGAAAATACACGAGGATGTGGATTGTTCCGTCACGCCAACGAGTTCGGTGCCGTTCAACAAGAGTAGTGGTGCGTAATATAGGTGCTGGAAATGTTCCGTGAATTGCGACGGGCATTAATTCAACGCCTCCTACATGCATAGTTGAAGACACGAGGCCCGTGCGAATATAACCACTTTAGTGAGTTAATGGACAATTTCGTTAGGAAGTATTTCAGCGGCCAGTGGCGTATATAGCCGGAAGTTTTTTTTTTTTTTTTCAGAAAGGCAGAGGGTATATATGGGTGTTTATATGTGCACACACGCAAGATTAACAAAAAAATTTGGCGAGTTTGAAACGACCCCAGTTGCAGCGACTAAAGCACTAACTGAAAAAGTTTTTCTGAGGGTTTGCTGGAATTCAGAGCCATCTAAATTTAGTGCTAAATCCTGTCGGCGGACACGAACCTGACACGTCTTGTGTCCGACTTTCCAGGCGCTTTCTTCGAGGAGGAGTTTATTTCTAGCGACAGCCAATGACGGGCCCGGGAGAAAAAGTGCCACGTTGTGACTAAAGGCTGCCGATTCAATTGGTCTGCGCACTTGCGACCCGAAAAATACTGCGTGAGGAACCACACCGCAAATGCATTTCGCGTTCGCTCTTCACGTGAATTTTAGTTACAAAAACAGTTCGCTCTCCTGTAAACCAGGCAGGACAGGTGAGCTCAGGAGGATATGAACGGAAACAGGAGGGAACGAGAAAAGTGGGCTTGAGCTGACGCGGGCATGCAATCAGGTTTGCGCACAAAACTCACGTAGTATCGACAACTTCTTCCCGCATGTTGGAGCACAGGTTTACGATCACCGGCATCCTAACAGCTCATCACCGAAGCAATTCAGCCCATTTTTCATCAACTCTCTCAGTTTCGCTAAGCAAACAGAATGTAGCAATACCTATATTTTCAACCGATTTCGATAACTTATTCTCGGCGACTCCCTGAAGAGTTTGTCGCATATGCGTGTGATCAAGTCGCCAAGTGTTCCGAACACATGCTGTAGCACTTTAATGACCTTGGGGCCACCACAACTAGCTCAATTTAAATAAAGCAGGCCAACACATTCAGAACTACTGAGCGCTTCGGCTGTGTATACATACGCCATCTATATAGGAACAACGAAGCCCCACTACATAATATTGCTCCAGAACAGAAAATAAAAAAAGGTACATAATCGGAGACGATACCCAACCGCAGTGCGCATCAACGACTAAAATTTGTGTGTTTTGGGTCCTTCCACGTTTCAAAAGTGTTAGAGCGGAGAGTGTGTAAGCCTCAAGTGAAATCATAAGTGTCATGGCCCTTTCTCGTAAAACGCTGATTGCATACGCGAATGTCAGACACTGTCCGCTCGAAAAATATCCAGCAGCAATCTAGCGCCGTACAGCTTAGGAATAAACTTCCAATTCGCCGAGCACGTGATGTTAGTCAGTTAAGCTACAGTGATTTCGTTAGCTGGACTTGAACGCTTTACCAGGTGACGTGCTGTGTACGCGAATGTTATTTATGTCGTTACCTTGGTTCGAGTTTGTCCGCGAATGTTGTTGTTCTGCAGTGTACAACGTTTGTTGCGCGCATATATAAATAAAGAATTGTTTCTCTCACTGGGATCGGGTGCAAGTTCTCTTCGCAGGCAGCGCACACCGTCAGCGCGCTGCATAAATCGACCAACAAGCGTCGCATCTTCATCCGCAACGCAGTCGCGTCGCGCGGAACTCGCAACAATTCGAAACAAGAAAAATGTGGCCGAACGTGCTTTTACGCACCTTTCCAACCATAGCACAATTAGTTCAAACTGTCGCCGCACACGGAATTAACGGCCCACGTTTCCTTAATGCTCTCAATTTATGTGAGCAGCACTTAGGAGGACATTGAAGAGTCCCTTTCGATATTCGACCAGAATTGAGTAAAAAGTCTTGCAGTGCTTCGGTGCTAATTGGACGGTGGTAATTGTTCTCCACATTCCCGAAGCGCTGAGTAGATTTATTGCAGTCTACACGTACGGGTATACTGTTGACAACTTGAGATCATCCAGGTAGTTCTGGTACACAAAACTTCTTTACAGACGCAGCATGTGTGTAGCAGCAGCAATACTAATCAGTATTCGGCGTTTCATTGCGCATTCTTAGCCAAATGATGCACACTTGCAAGAAACAAAAAAACACTTGCATTTTCGAGCATCGTGATAAATGATAAGCGCAGCGTGATTAACGATACTGTCCTTAGAATTACTTATGTATGCCTTCTCTAGTATAAAGACACACCTACAAAATATTGACGTGTTAATATGGTGCCTCAGATATGCGCAATAATTGCTTTTAAAGACGATAGCTTTTCTTGGGGACCTTCGACGAAAAAATTTTGGTCTGTCTGTCTGTCTGTCTGTCTGTCTGTCTGTCTGTCTGTCTGTCTGTCTGTCTGTATGTCTGTCTGTCTGTCTGTCTGTCTGTCTGTCTGTCTGTCTGTCTGTCTGTCTGTCTGTCTGTCTGTCTGTACACTTGTCTGTTTGTCCAGAATTTAGGATACCTCAAACGGCGCCAAATGGCCGACCCCATCCACAGCGCCCACCAATATTGCTCAAGGTTTAGCATTCATGGTTGTGCGATTGTCAATTAAAAAGCAAATATTGCGCATATCTGACGCGCCATAACAACACGTCCATGTTTTGTATGTCTGCCTTTATACTAGAAGAGGCACACATAGGTAACTCTAAGAACTGTAGCGTTTATCACGCTGCGCTGACAACGCGATGCTCAGAAAGGTAAGTGTTTCCAACGCTTTGCTACGATGACACGGTGGTGGCACCCGCCCGTCGCTTTGCGTTCTACATTATATCACCTCCAACACAGGCGCGCATCTTTATCCGTGGTAGGCCCCGCCGCGGTGGTCTAGTGGCTAAGGTATTCGGCTGCTGAACCGCAGGTCGCGGGTTCAAATCCCGGCTGCGGCGGCTGCATTTCCGATGGAGGCGGAAATGTTGTAGGCCTGTGTGCTCATATTTGGGTGCACGTTAAAGAACCCCAGGGGGTCGAAATTTCCGGAGCCCTCCACTACGCCGTCTCTCATAATAATATGGTGGTTTTCGGACGTTAAACCCCACATATCAATCAATTATCCGTGGTAGCGCATGCCTTCGTTTTCTAAGATAACTGCCAGATGGCGCTCATGTCTAACGTGCCTTCGAGTTACTGTATATGCTACCTTTAGGTAGCAGCACGGAGGAAGGAAAGGTAAGGAGAGGCCCTGACGTCACACGTTGTGAAGCCGCGATGAAGCCGGAAGTCAGCCATATTGACTAGGCAAGTTCTCCTCTCTTGTTTACATATGAATGCGAAGCAGAAGGCGTGACTCCCTCTCCGGCTCGGAAAGCACGTGGGCTGCGCAGCGCGTGTGTCGTGACGATCCGAAACTAATGAAACTGGGCTCATCACTCTGAGCCAGCGGGACACCTTCAGCGATATCACTTCGTCCGAGTATTAGCAGGGAGTAACAGCTCGCCGACAACGAAGCAACTACGAGAGAACGCGCGCTAAATGCACTGACAACGGCGAGTGCCTTCACGTCATGAATTCAGCAACTGTACAGACAACACGATCGGTCGTGCGCTTTCTACGGTTGCATTCCGCCACGCGGCCGACGCAGCGTCCTGCCACTGTGTCTGTGTTCCGCGTGAAACTCACCGGCGTCAGCATTCTGCGACCGTGGTGACTTTGAGCACGGTGCTAGTGACAGTTGAACGCGGTTGCTGTTACGTTGAGATTACATGCAATGCTGGTGGAGAGTGTACCAAGCGGAACAGGTGTTTTAATACGCACATGCAAGTTGTTACTGTACACACACAGCACGAAACTACGTATGTGCACATGGTCCTCATGGCGTCTTGCTGGGCTCAACAGCGTCGTCCGTTGTCACAAGCAGGAGCACTGCTCAACCGTCACTGACCTGCAAGGCGTTCGTCGTCATTCAGCTTCGTCATGGTGCCCAACGCAATTTCGCTGAACACTTACTGCTTCATCCACGTCATCCACCGCACGACACATGGATATGCACTTGTTCTAGGCACTGTTGAAACCCCGTGATAGACAAAGGGATTTGTAAACGTTGCCAAGAGTAATGTAACTGCCAGGAGAACACTGCGTAACCAATAACGCGGCGCAGAGCACAGATATTGTCCGCCACGGCTCAGCACGAGACCTGGGGAGGCACACATTCCGCCGCCAGCCGCGGCCGCCCACTGCTAGGCGAGCTCCACTGCGCAACACGTAACCATAACAACGCCGCCATTGTGCCTAGTGAATATGGCCGCTATGATGTCATTTCCACCACACTTTTCACGCCCAGCGCCGGCTGGGCATGCCGTCTTCTTACCTTTCCTTTCTCCGTGGGTAGCAGAGTTGCGCCAAGGAACGCCATCTTGGGTTCAAATGTCTTGCGCGAAAGCCACTCACCACACGCGTAGGAGCCGTTCGCGCTTATAGCAATGCTTTTTTTTCTTTCTTTTCTTTTTATTTTTTATGAAGGTACGAGACAAACTCAGTTGCTCTGGTCATGCCTGGAAGCCTTGATTTTATGTTTACGTTTTTGGTAAGTAATAATGATACAACGGGCTCATTGAACCAGTTGTACATATGTACATTTATAGTAGGCCACACGTTAGCTTCGGCTTCTTTTGGACTGTTTTTTCTATATACATATATAAAACTATTTTTCACTCTTTACCGCTGTTGAGCCAGGGATAGAATGTTTTCAGTGCGTTGGGCTCATTCGTTAACCAGCTGAAGCTTTGTACTCTTCAACTGAATCGAGCTGGATAGCGATTGAGAGTGGATAGCGATCGAGAGCAAAAGATGTTCGGCAATTTCGAGCATCTTGTACTCTACTATGAGAGAGCAAAAGGCTGTCCTCGAGGTCACCACAAAGTACGACTGCGTTTGGTAAAGTGGTTCATGATTTCAAGTAGTTCGTGCTCTACTATGGGAGAGCATAAAGCCGTCCCTGGGCCTGACACCACTTTCAAGCGAATGATTAGAGAAAAGTACATCGATTGCACGCACAGCTATCGTTACCTTAGCGCAATTGACCAGCCATATTGCGCAAGCCGAAAACTTCTTTATTTGCGCCACTGAACAATAAAGGTTTCCGTAGCACGTGTGAACTCACAGTGGATGTTAAATTACCGTACGTCGCAATGATCTTTTAGTATAACTTGCCCGGAGTTGTTTTATTAACATCTAATAATTTGGATTTATTGCCAGTCATATACACTGCAGCAGCACATATTCAGGAACGCCGGCTTAAAGAGCTGTGCCATGCCTTTACTGGGTTCTCACCGATGGCGTCGCTGGACCTATGGGTATTCAGGGGGCACGGCTATGCGATGAAAGAAGGCGGCGATGGCAGAATGCATCTCCTATGCAGTTTTCATCGTCCGTATCTTACTCACAAATTAAAAAAAATGGCCCTGTATCTGCATGTTACACTGCAAACGTCGTCGAAAGACGATAGTCTTGCATCTGGAGAGAGTAAACAAAAACGTTTATTTGATGTTCTGCGCAAGAAAATCGCTGAATGGTACTCTGAAAGCGCACCGTTAGAGTCCCTCGATGTGTGCGGCGGAGGCGAACGAGTGCATCGAGGCACGTCACATGTGATACACGAGCGCTATCTGGCAGTAATCTTGGAAAACGAAGCGCGCGCCGTGCGCGCCTGTCTCGGAGGCAATCAGGTGCAGAACGCAAGGCGACGGGTAGGTGCCACCACCACGTCGTCTTAGCTAGAGTTACTGTATATGCTACCTAAAGATAACATACACCTAAAGTTAGCATCTTGGGTTCAAATGTCTTGCGCGAAGGCCACTCACCACACGCGTAGGAGCAGCGTTCGCGCTTTTAGCGATGCTTCTTTTTGCTTTCTTTTCTCTTTATTTTTTATGAAGGTGCGATACAAACTCCGTTGCTCTGGTCATGCCTGGAAGCCTTGATTTTATGTTTACGTTTTTGGTAAGTAATAATGGTAAAACGGGTGTCAGCTCATTGAACCAGTTGTACATATGTATATTTATAGTAGGCCACACGTTAGCTTCGGCTTCTTTTGGACTGTTTTTTCCATATACATATATAAAATTATTTTTCACTCTTGATTGCTATTGAGGCAGGGATGGAATATTTTCAGTGCGTTGGGCTCATTCGTTAACTGTGCGAGTTGAGCAGCTGAAGCTTTGTAGTCTTCAACTTAATCGAGCCGGAAGCGATCGAGAGTGGCCGTGTGACGCCCGCGTTAAGCGCGCATCTCGTATTAAGATCGTATTACAATCGCGGCTCACGACAACTGATCTGAATCATCGTTCAACAACCCTGTCGTGTGCAACATTCTTTTCGCTTAAGGTTTCAAAGCAGCATTCAATTCAAGCACTAGCAGCAACACCTTGCCGATTCAGATAGCTCTATAGTTTAAGTTCTCCCTTTATTTTTAGCCTTTTGACCATCACACTAATTTGGACGTATGGAGCTGACACACGCTGCCTAACTCTGCATTTACTCTGCATTCACTACTAAATCTGTGGTTAATACAAATAGAGCAAGTTTTGCTGTGCCGTGGACAGATTAAATAAAAGCCAGGAGCATGGGCGTCAGAAGAGAAGTGAAAAAGGGGTCCTTGCCCCCCTCAAGCAACAACAGCACTTGCCCTCATCAAGCTATACCGGTGCTCTCGCTCTGCCTAAGCCACAATGCAACAATGGTTTGCAGCCCCAAGAGAAAATCCTGCCAACGACAATGGCCAAGCGTTTATTCCTTCCGACTGAACGTTAATCTTCTATAGCAACACCCGCTGCACCCGCGCCTAATCGCATGGGCTCTACGTAGTACAATTCAACACATATAGCATTTGCTGCCGCATTTTTCGGGAACAACAGGCAGCATGGCTACATTACCAAAGAAGCGCGGCGAGAATGACAACAGCCAATGTCAACCCCGCTTGATATGCCCGGAATCTGCGTAGCGTTGGCTTCTCCGCAGTGCAAATGAACCATCTATGACCACGTGATGGCGCTCTGCGAATAGGGGGCCTGAACTCCTGTAGGCGGAGCGAGCGGCGCCCGGAAAACAGTGGCGAAACTCTGTTACCTAAAGGTAGCATATACAGCAACTCTAGTATTAGCAAAGCTTTGGATGATATCGGGGTTTTAGCGTCTCAAAACCACCATATGATTATGAGAGACACCATAGTGGAGGGCTCCGGAAATTTCGACTACCTGGGGTTCTTTAACGTGCACCCAAATCTGAGCACACGGGCCTACAACATTTCCGCCTCTATCGGAAATGCAGCCACCGCAACCGAGATTATATCCCGCGACCTGCTGGTCAGCAGCCGAGTACCTTAGCCACTAGACCACCGCGGCGGGGCAGCAAAGCGTTGGAAACACTTGCCTTTTCGTGCAAGTGTTGCATTGTCAGCACATCGTGATAGACGCTACGGTCCTTTGAATTATTTATGTATGCCTCTTATAGTACAAAGACACACATACACAACATTGGCGAGTTGGTTAGGTGCCTCACATATGCGCAATACTTGTTTTCTATTGACAATCGCAGAAGTATGAACGTTGAAACTTGAGCAATATCAGTGGGTGCTGCGGATGGGTTGCCCGTTTGGAATATCGTATGGTGTCAGAGCTGCCAACTCTAGGGAAGTTTTCCTAGATCTATGATAATATGAAATAGATAATATGAAAGTTTCTTCCGGTTCGACGAAGACAAAGTGATCCCGTTGATGTCCCTGCGTGTTCCACGTCAGGGAGGTCCACCTCATTTAGCCATGGCGCCTGCAACGTCATGGACACCTTTAAAGACGCAGGTCTTCGATGTTGTTGTCCCTGCGAGGACTAGTATGGAGACCGTCATCGAGGCGATGGCCTCAATAGTTGGCCTCTCAGAGGTACACTGCGTTCAGACCACGAGGGGCATGAACTTCCAAGTAACTGTCAAGAGCATGGCTTCCATGACTCTCATCGTCGACGCTGACTACCTGACCATCGGTGGCGAGCGTATCCCTGTCGTTCCTGTCGGCCCGCAGGTAATTAACGTTGCTTATCTGTCCTTACCAGCGTTCGTCTCCAACGAGGTACTCGTCCAGGCTTTGTCCCTATACGACGAGGTATTGACTGTGACCATTGGCTTCATGAGCGCAAGACGTGGAGTCCTCACAGGCACACGCTTTCTTTGGATGTAAATGAGTCCCACAAATCACGTCCTTAACTATCTTCGCGTTTCTGGTCATCGAGTCATCTTCGACTACCACGGTCTGTAACGTCTTTGTCGTCGGTGTAGCTCTAGTGGCCATTATCGAGTGCAGTGCACAGCAACATTGTGTGGTCGCTTTGGTGTGCACGGATACGAAAGCGAAGGTTGCGACCACCCCTGCCGACGTTGTGGAGATGGCCAACCTACCGCCGTCTGCCCTGTGCATCTTTCATTATAAGATGCTGCTGCGGGGACCTTTCCTACCATACCGTCCATGTTACCAACGGAAACAGATGAACGAAAACCTGGAGGTGTACTAGAAGAGCGCCAGAATTCTATTCTAAGAGCTACATTAAACAACGAAGAATAAGTGTGCAGCTTGGCCAACCCGAGCGCGCCATGTTTGCCCATCTCGCCGACAAGAAAAGCTACCATGGTTGACCTCGTGTCTGTCCCAGGCAAACATGCCGTGCCATGTTCGACGTCGGCCCAAGCCGAGAAAGAAACGCTTGTAGGCACTGACTCTCCGGACTCATCGCTAAATCTAGCAGCTGAGTGCTCAGTAGACGCTGACGTTTGGAGGTCTACGGGCGCTAGTGTTTCGCCAGAAACACAATTGAAACCGAATGAGCATAACCCATAGGCCCATTCCGAAAACCGGGCTCGCGACTTCCTTGAAAAAGTAGCTAGGCGCAAAGGGGAGCTCTCTACTGACGCGTCTCGACAAGCAATCCGTGATCAATGTCGTTGGAGGCAGAGACAACGTTGACGCTGCAGCCCTACCACTATCTGATTCGTCAGAAAGCAGCTTCAGCCTCGGAGTCGACAGTAGCATCGGACTCTCTTATATCTAGCCTAGACTGATAGGACGCGAAAATGCAAGCGCCGCGAGATGTCAAGTGTGCTCACAAGTGTGGCACTAGCTCAGACGGCACCCAGGATAGCCGCTCCGAATCCCAGCAACTGAAGAAACCTCGACCCTTTTCTAGAGGGTCGAAATGTGCTGTGTAGTGGGTGCACTCCAGTTCCCGCGGACAGATCCCCGAGGTACCGAATCGAAAAACAGGACCAAGTCAGTCACTCACAAACATTTCAATATGGCTGACACCCTGAAAATTTTTTCTTTAAATGTTCAATGGTTCCGTTACCCAGTAACGCAAGCCGAAGTTATCAGCATGTAGCCCGCGCAGAACATTGTGATATTCTGTGTTTACAAGAAACCATTTTTTTACCATTGGCCACGTTCGTGCATTCAAACGCCCATTTATTTTAGACTGTTACTCTTCTTTAGCGACATCTCGCTTCAATGGAGTAGGAATTATTACTTTTAACCACGCTCTTATACGCAGTCATCACGTTTTCTATGACGCGATTGGACGGGTATAGGCTTTTGACTGTGTCCTATCACCTTTTAAGCTGCGCATTTCGTGTATTTTATGGGCCAGCACAAGCAGCGATGTCTAACAATTTTTTCCGTCATCTGGACATGTATTTTCTGGACGATCATCATGTCGTACTTGCTGGAGATTTTACTTGTGTTAGACATGCGAGCTGACGTGCAAGAACCAGGATGGGGTCGCTCTGATTGGAACGCGCGGAAGCCTCGTCGCCTGGCCCAACATTTATCTTTGATAGATACGTATAGACTAGTGCATGGACCACAGTATGCCGAGACTTGGCAGCGTAGCACATCGTCTAGTCGGTTAAATTGTTTCTATGTGCTGAGCGCGCAAGATTCTTACGTATCGCACTCCGATGTAGTAACATTACCATTATCCCCTGTTTATATATGGGACCGCCGACCTGACGCTAGAGGCTACTTTTACTTTCCATCATTATGAGACCTTGGCGTCTTGACATCCGCATTCTCCACGACGCGAGTTCACGCTCCAGTTTATCTAGAATCTTACGTGCCTCTCTTCTAGAATCTGGTCTGGAAGCGTGGGACGCCCTCAAGACACAGTGGCGTTTACACTGCTCAGTAGCAGGACGAGCCCTTAGACGCCGTACGTCCGAAGAACTAGCGTACACTGCCACAAAGCTGCGTATTCCTCTTCGGGTTGATCGGCTGACTCCCTTGATGCGTGCACGGCAGCGAGAGTTATGGGGTCGTTTTCAACGCCTTATTAGAACGGCGTCGTTGACGGCGGCTGCTTGGCGTTGCGGACGTAATTCATGTGCTCACCAGAGGTTCTCCGCTTTGCAAAAAGCTCGCTTCTCAACCTATCGAGTCCACTAGGAACTCAGGCTGCCAGATCCTTACCGACTGCGTTGCCGCCGGCACGTGCTCAATCAGTTTTCCTAGCTCACTTTGCCAACATGACTCATACGACAATGTCATCACATTGTGGTACCACCGAGACAGCCACAATGTTAAGTAGGTTCCCTCAAATTTCATCAGAAGTAGCTGAACAACTTTGCACAAGTACATCAGCTGACTAAATGAAAGAGGCACTGTCTTCCATGAAGCATGGCTCGGGCCCCGGGCCGGACGGGTTGCCTGTTGAGTTTTATATAACGTTTTGGGACGACATTGGTGCTCTTTTCACCTCTGCTATTTGCCGCTGTTTTGAGAACTTTGATTTCCCTGATAGCTTTCGTGATGGTCGAATTGTTTTAAAACCTAAACACCACCCATCGTTGGTTTGCCCAGAGGAGTGAACACCCATAACGCTCCTCAACGTTGATAATAAAACTTTCGCAGCAGTTATCACTTGGCGGTTGAGAAGCCTGATGCCTTCCTTAATAGGCCAACATCAGGCGTGCTCTATTCCTGGAAGAGAAATCCAGAGTTTCTCTAAGTATTACGCGCGATATTATTGCGTACATGTTAGCAAGATTGGCTCGGGGACTCATGGTTTCACTTGACCAAGAAAAATTATTTGATGGCCTCGAACATAGGTTTATTTTAAACGTCATGGCAGCATTTGGCTTGGCCCAAAACTTCATGGAGCTTCTCAAAAACGCATACCGGAATATACGCAGCACATTGTTTCTTGATGGTTTAGAGAGTGCGCCATTTCCTGTTACCCGTGGTGTTCGCCAGGGTTGTTCTTTATTCCCTGCACTTTTTGTACTCGCCTCGAACCATTCCTCTGCTCGCTAATCGCTGATCATTACGTTCGAGGCCTTCCTCTTCCACATAGTCGTACTGTGACGGTGACAGCATTTGCTTATGACATCAAGTTGTATTTGAAGAATTAGGACAGTTTATCCCGTGGCCTACGACTTTTTGCTGAGTATGACACAATTTCAGGTGCTGCGTTAAATTTTTCAAAAAGTCTATATTTATTCATTGGTTCCCCAGACGCCAGCTTAAGTCCCTTTTTCGGTCTTCAAAAAAGTGACTCCATTCGCATTCTGGGGCTTGATTATACCTGCTACGGCATATCAGCCTTCTTGTGGGTTTCTTTAGTCGAAGATGTAAACCGCACATCGGTTAAGCACAAGAGTATGATTTACGGATGCTTGAGAGAAGGTATATAGCACAGACTGTGTTTTGCGGCCGTGCATGGTACATATCTCGTGTTGTACAGCCCCTATTACGAATCACTAGGTCGCTGCAATCCCTCATTGGCTCTTTTTTTTTGTCAGGTGGAACAGAGCTGGTTTGCCGAGGAGCACTTAGGCAACCGAGAAACTGTGGTGGATTCGCATTCCCATCCGTGTCTGTTCGCTGCCGGCTGCTTGCCCTATGATTCTTACTTCGGTTGTACGGTGATCAGGATCCCGTACGTGATCTTGACTGCTATTTCTTAGGCACCAAACTACGCTATTTACTACCTGATGCACGGCTTAATTCTGCACCGCTAACACTTAACATGCCTGCATTTTACTCAACGGCACTAGCATTTTATCGACACGAGCAGCAGGTTTGTCCCAATGTGGACATTCTCGAAAGCTGCATTGTACATACAATGGCGGCTGTTCTGCTTCCTCTGGTTCCTCCAGCTCGTCTAGCACGATCGAGAGATGTCTCGTGGAGCGCGATATCGGCATCGTTTCAAAGACGATAATCTTTCTTTGGGACCTTCAACGCAAAACATTGTTCCGTCCATCCGTCCGTCCGTCCGTCTGTCTGTCTGTACATTTGTCCGTTTGTCCATCTTTAACAGTTCCGGGTACTCGAAACGGCACCAGCCGATATCCCAAACGGCCCCACTCGCAGCGACCACCAATATTGCTCAAGGTTCAGCGTTCATACTTGTGCGATTGTCAATTAAAAGCAATTATTGCGGATATCTGAGGCACCATAACAACTCGTCAATATTCTGTATGTCTGTTTTTTACTAGAAAGGCATACATAAGTAGTTCTAAGGACTGTAGCGTTTATCCCGTCGCACTGACAATGAAATGCTTGCACGAGAAAGCAAGTGTATCCAACGCTTTGATAAGACCAGAGTTATTGTATATGCTACTTTTAGGTAGAGTTACTGTATATGCTACCTTAAGGTAGCAGAGTTGCACCACTGTTTTTCCGGGCACCGCTCACTCCGCCTACAGGAGTTGAGCACCCTCTTTGCAGAGCGCCATCACGTGGTCATAGATGGTTCATTCGCACTGCGGAGAAGCCAACGCTACGCAAATTCCGGGCAGATCAAGTGGGGTTGACATTGGCTGTTGTCATTCTCGCCGCGCTTCTTCGGTAATGTAGCCATGCTGCCGTTGTTCACGAGAAATGCGGCAGCAAATGCTATATGTGTTGAATTGTACTACATAAAGCCCATGCGATTAGGCACGGGTGCAGCGGGTGTTGCTATAGAAGATTAACGATCAGTCGGAAGGAATAAACGCTTGGCCATTGTCGTTGGCAGGATTTTCTCTTGGGGGTGCAAACCATTGTTGCATTGCGGCTTAGGCAGAGCGAGAGCACCGGTATAGCTTGATGAGGGCAAGTGCTGTTGTTGCTTTAGGGGGGCAAGGACCCCTTTTTCACTTCTCTTCTGACGCCCATGCTCCTGGCTATTTATTTAATCTGTCCAGCGGCACAGCAAAACTTGCTCTATTTGTATTAACCACAGATTTAGTAGTGAATGCAGAGTAAATGCAGAGTTCGGCAGCAGTGTCAGCTCCATACGTCCAAATTAGTGTGGTGGTCAAAAGGCTAAAAATAAAGGGAGAACTTAAACTATAGAGCTATCTGAATCGGCAAGGTGTTGCTGCTAGTGCTTGAATTGAATGCTGCTTTGAAACCTTAAGCGAAAAGAATGTTGCACACGACAGGGTTGTTGAACGATGATTCAGATCAGTTGTCGTGAGCCGCGATTGTAATACGATCTTAATACGAGATGCGCGCTTAACGCGGGCGTCACACGGCCACTCTCGATCGCTTCCGGCTCGATTAAGTTGAAGACTACAAAGCTTCAGCTGCTTAACTCGCACAGTTAACGAATGAGCCCAACGCACTGAAAATATTCCATCCCTGCCTCAATAGCAATCAAGAGTGAAAAATAATTTTATATATGTATATGGAAAAAACAGTCAAAAAGAAGCCGAAGCTAACGTGTGGCCTACTATAAATATACATATGTACAACTGGTCCAATGAGCTGACGCCCGTTGTATCAATATTACTTACCAAAAACGTAAACATAAAATCAAGGCTTCCAGGCATGACCAGAGCAACAGAGTTTGTATCGTACCTTCTAAAAAATAAATAGAAAAGAAAGCAAAAAGAAGCATCGCTAAAAGCGTGAACGCTGCTCCTACGCGTGTGGCGAGTGGCTTTCGCGCAAGACATTTCAACCCAAGATGCTAACTTTAGGTGTATGTTATCTTTAGGTAGCATATACAGTAACTCTAGCTAAGACGACGCGGTGGTGGCACCTACCCGTCACCTTGCGTTCTGCACCTGATCGCCTCCGGGACAGGTGCGCACGGCGCGCGCTTCGTTTTCCAAGATAACTGCCAGATAGCGCTCGTGTATCACATGTGACGTGCCTCGATGCACTCGTTCGCCTCCGCTGCACGCATCGAAGGACTCTAACCAACACCACCTAGACTATTGACAAGGCCCCTCCAGGGAGAGCGTGAAGTCACGCTAAATGCCCACCTGCACCCCGGACGTCGTCGCCACTCGTTCTCGTTATATCTGCTGTGGGCACTTATTGAAAGCCGGTGTTCTTTTTTTTTGTTTTTTTGTTCCGGCGCGGTCTGCATTTGTTTACGCCTGCCTTTACACTTTAGTGATCAAACTGTAATAGTCAGAAATGCATTTGTAGAAGTGGTTTTATTAGGACGAAAGGCTAAAACCATCCTACCTCATTTCTTGTTCAAAGTTTTGATTTTTCTGTCAGCTGCCTTTTTTTGTGCGGTGCTTAAGATGGTGTCATTTCGAAGTCTACAAAAGTTGTTCAGAGCGACATTTGTTGCAACACGCACTACATGCCGCACGATAGTCTCAGAGATATGGCCATTTTCACAAGTCTCTAGCTCAACATCTCCTAGCAGTGATGTGGTAATGGAGCTTACAATGCCACGTTGGTTGTTCGACGCGAGGAACGCCTTTGCATTTTCTCCCTTGGTGAGCTTTTCGACAACAAGCGTTGTCACCAGCACCATGTGCACAGTACATGGCTGCGTAAACTTTAAGCTTCCTCTTGACAAGTTGTCAATAATTGTGTTACCTTCCACATCTATGTTCCTGCTCTCCAGGACGAGCACGCTGCTGCAAAATGCACATGACAGCTTCTTCAGAGCTGAATGAGCACAATATCCAGCGATATAAGCAACGACCTCCATGTCATGCTTTGGGTTGGAAATTTCATCATTTGAGATGTGAACAGAGAAGTTATGTTGCGATACTTCTGTGTCACTTTCGCTGCTGATGTCTGGCTGCGGAAGCATCAGCAGCTTTTGCAGACGAATTTTCTTTTCAGACTCCAGAAGCTGCCTCACGGAAACATGATATTGTTCACCAGCAAGCTGACGGTAGCGACCGAAGCGATCTTCAAGAGTGTCAGTTTGAAATTTTCCCAGCAAGACATACTTGAACTTCAGTTCTTCTAAACAGTACCGCGACAGCTCAACAAAAGAGTAACAAGTGCGTCTCAACGCAGAATGTGTTTCCCTTGTCAAGCAGCCACGGCTCATGTTGACGCTGCTCCAAGCATCCAGCCAGTCTACCATGCCACTAAGGAAAACCAGCTGTTGATCCACCGTAGAATTCACTGAATTGTGAAGGGTGTCGTTCAGTCGGCGACCTTTCGAAGGGGTCTTCACGTTGACTATTTTCCACCACGTCGATATGATGTTTATGAAGAGAGCTGTTGAACTGGCACATGTGGTTTCAAGGGCATCGCCACGCGTCTCAAGTGCGTTTGAACAAACGGATTAATGACATTTAACACCAACTTTACATTTTGTCTCTCCATAGGTGTTGGATTGATTGCCTTGGAATTTAGCTTGTAGCCAAGCTTGAGAAGCGATGTCTGCTCCAGAGCATACAGCTGCCGTACGGCTTCAAATTATGCTGCTTTCATTCTGGGCGGCCCGTCGGGCAATATTCCTGACAGGCTCACTTCAGGAAAGTAAAAGCATAATCCTTCGTTTTTTTTTATTCATCCAGTTGTTCCTGATGCATTGCAGTATGTGCACAGGGTCTACGACATAATACAGAGGCCGATTGTTGTCGGCTGGATGAGGATATACAATGCTTACTTCCTGTTTCTCTGAGAAAAACAACATCATTTTCCGGTTGACGGAATTGTTGTCGGTAATTACAGCAATGACCCGGAGGCCCATAGATTCCACTTCTAAAATTACTTTCTTGCAGAACTCATGTAGAATTTCGGCGGTCATTTTAGCAACAGGAAGAATGTGAAGCACATCTTTGTTTGACCACAAGAGCGACTGAAGCATGAAAACATGAGCGGTTGTGGCTGCCTCTTGAGAATTGGCTGCAGATCCAACTATGCTGCCCCCTTTATAATCGAAGTATGACTTGATATGAATTTCATCAACCATTAGCGTCCCCGTCTTTTCGTGCGGCTGCATGCACTTCACTCTTTCTCGAATGTAGGAGAGGAAGTTCGCTTCGTTTTGCTCCTTCAGTGGATCGCCTCCATACTTGGAACAAACGCGGCGCAGGGTTGAAGGATGTGGTAAAGTCAACGTTGACGCTGATCTGGCAAAGTTATAGGCGTGCGGAGATATGGAGTGCAGGATGCTAGAAAACACTAATGTTTCAGCACTATAGCGACGAATGGGGGCAGCGAGTGCGAGAGCTATTTGCTCATTTAGCAAAAGAAACAAAGCACTGTGTTCTTCGGTCGTGTCACTGTCTTGGGACATTTCATTCAATAAGGAGCCGATATGCTGCAACACCGACGCTGTTTTCGACGGACTTGCAACTTCAGGCGTCTCAGTCATGTGGTTTTCCAGCTAGTGGAGCAGTGAGGACAACGTCCGGATGTCGCGCACTGCGTCTGGAACTGCGCCTCCGCAAGGTAATGAAACCAGCTTGATCATACCTGCTGAGACTGCAAGTGAGAGATCAGCAAGCACAGTGACGGAAAACCTCGCGTGCGGTGAAGGATTATCTTCGACGCGGAGAAACATCACACAACGATCGTTGGCCTTGATGGTCCATAAATCATTACTGCATACAGCAGAAAGCTTGCCTCTTAAGTGTTCGAAAGAGGACACAGCATTTCTCTCCTCTTCGCTTTGTTTTGCGCATGTAGAGTCCTTAATCGCTTTGCTCAAGGCCTCGTCTTCCATTCGAGCTCGTTTCGAGACAGGAGATTCTCGACGATTGCGATTGGTGCTCATATAGGACAGACAGTTCGGAAACACTGATGGTATAGCATCTGACACAAGGCGCACCCTCTCGCTGTCGACTGTCAATGTCCGTCCCGACGCTGCGTCTAAATGTGACAGCTTTGTGATGAAGTCAGCCTCGAGGAAGTGGAGTTAACAGACCTGCGCCAAGTATAACAGTGACTTCATTACTTTCATACGAAACGGGCTAATGGGAACTTTGACACGAGCCTGAGTATTTCTGTTCTATTTTACCGCACCGCCCTACCTGAAGCGCAACAAAACTACCATCACCACTCACGATACTCGCTCCGTTAAACAGTAACAGAGCCAGAACGCCAGTAATGCGATAGAGCGGGTAAGACAACAAACTTCAGCAGTTTCTCACCTTGGAGTGTATGCTTGGTGTGAAATCCTTTCGCGGAATGGCTTTTATCGAAGACTTCTTCCGAGCTTCATCCTTGGGGAACGCGAAAACACGCACTTTGGGACCACTGTCATAATTTCCGCGGCAACCGGGAACACAACAACGTCCCATGTCGCACTGATCGATGTGTAATCACATACTCACAAATACAACACCAATAAATAGGACACGTGGGAACGGACGAAGACTCAGAGCAGCGCGATGCAGCACCAAGCCTAACGCAGTCTAACCAGCGAGGCAGGTAGCGATGAAAGGCAAACCTGTCGTGGCTTGTCTGCCGTTCGGGGTAAAAAAGTGCGCGGGGTGACCAACACCACCACCTGAGCGACGCGTCCTCGGCGACTGGACAGTCGGTGATATGTCCGGGGAGGGGTTGAGGCTGCCACCCATGATCCGGCGAAAGACGACTCTTGCGACGCTTCTGACGAACAAGTAGAAGATGCGTTTAATTTACATATTTGCAAGAGAAGTACATTACAACGAGAGCGTACAGACGCGGCTTTCCATCACAAGGGCCCAGAGCGCACTCGAGACGAGCGGGCCAGCGAAGTCCAGAGAGAGAGCACAGCGCACTCCCGACACGCTCCTTTTATAGCCGTCCGTGCACGCGCTAGACGCCGACTGTGTGTCCCAGCGACGCTGATGTGCATTTCCTGCGGCGTACACTGACGCCTCCCGCGTTTTTGGAAGACGCGGACAGCGTTTGACCGTTACGCCGATGAGCGTCCCTTGCAAGCCACCTCCTTCCTGTGCCGGTCCTAACATCGGACAACTAGCGTGACGCATGCCGTCTGGAGAGAGGGGTATGAACGGGCCTTGTGAATAGTCTATAGGTGGTGTTGCTCTAACGCAGCGCCTTTAGAGTACCATTCAGCGATTTTCTTGCGCAGAACATCAAATAAACGTTTTTGTTCACTCTCTCCAGATGCAAGATTATCGTCTTTCGACGAAGTTTGCAGTGTAACATGCAGATACGGGGCCATTTCTTTTAATTTGTGAGTAAAGTACCGACGATGAAAACTGCATAGGAGATGCATTCTGCGATCACCACCTTCTTTTATCGCATAGCCGTGCCCCCTGAATACCTATAGGTCCAGCGACGCCATCGGTGAGAACCCAGTAAAGGCGTGGCACAGCTCTTTAAGCCCGCGTTCCTCAATATGTGTTGCTGCAGTGTATATGACTGGCAATGAATCCAAATTATTAGGCTATCGTGGATGTCTAAAAAACAACTCCGGGCAGGTTATACTAAAAGATCGTTGCGACGTACGGTAATTTAACATCCACTTTGAGTTTACACGTGTTCCGAGAACTTTTATTGTTCAGTGGCGCGAATAAAGAACTCTTCGGCTTGCGCAATATGGCCGGTCAATTGCGCTAAGGTAACGATAGCTGTGCGTACAATCGATGTACTTTTCTCTAATCATTCGCTTGAAAGTGGCGTCAGGCCCAGGGACGGCTCTATGCTCTCCCATAGAAGAGTACGAAGTACTCTAAAGTGTTAAACTTTTTCTAAACACACAACTACGGGCGTACGCTCGTTTCGTCAATGCTCACGGGACGGCTTTTTGCTCTCCCATAGTAGAGCACAAAGTACTCGAAATCATGAACCACTTTTCCAAACGCAGTCGTACTTTGCGGTGACCTAGAAAACAGCCTTTTGCTCTCTCATAGTAGAATACAACATGCTCGAAATTGATTGATTGATTGATATGTGGGGTTTAACGTCCCAAAACCACTATATGATTATGAGAGACGCCGTAGTGGAGGGCTCCGGAAATTTCGACCACCTGGGGTTCTTTAACGTGCACCCAAATCTGAGCACACGGGCCTACAACATTTCCGCCTCCATCGGAAATGCAGCCGCCGCAGCCGGAATTCGAACCCGCGCCCTGCGGGTCAGCAGCCGAGTACCTTAGCCACTAGACCACCACGGCGGGGCGACATGCTCGAAATTGCCGAACATCTTTTGCTCGGCGGCCTGCGAAGATGTTTTACATGATAGATCGTTTGATTGCTTTTTAGCGTCACAGCTGCAACTAGTAGAATTTATGTGGATGCAGTATCTATGCTACCCTACGATCGCTCCCCCTCTTTTTCTTCTAGTCATCCCTCCCAGCGACGTTTACATCTGACCCCCATTCCACATGTGCGCCCTCTCTCCCTCCTCTCCAACGCTCTCTCACCTCGCAACGCCGACAGCGCCTGCTGGCCTATGCTAACTCCCCCCCCCTCTCCTTCAGGCATCCCTCACAGCGGCATTTACGACCCCATTGCACATGTGCGTCCCCTCCCCTTCTCTTGCTTCGCAACGCCGACGCAGGCAGCGTCTTCTAGCGAGTTTCTTGATTGAAAACTGACTACTCGCGCTGCACAACCGTTCACTGGCCACCCTGCATGTATTCGCGACGAGATCGGGCTATAGACGTCAGACTCTGGAGTTTTGCTGACACGCAGCGCCGCGTGTCGACACAGTTTTAGGTAGTGCAAAGCCCTACTCCTTTTCACAATTTGCTGCGCGACTAGGTGCAACTACAGCGTACGAACCAACAATTGAGCTCAATGTTATATGTATTCGCTCATTTAACGCTCAGAAAAAGAGCTAGGAATTTCTCCCCACTAGTCATACACATCGCCGAACCGCCGTGAAGTGCTTGCTCGTTCCCTCGCCTGAATGAAGGCGAAAACAAGAGAAGACGCCACAGCTCGGCATTCTACGAAAAAAAAAAGACCCCAGTCTGCGCTACTGTTGCATTGTGAATTGCCACGGACGTAAACGACTTCAGTTTTACTGAATTCCGCAGCTTTCGCAAAGCAGAATGGTGACAGCGCTAAATACAGGCCGTTGCTAACGTGTTGGGTAAGCAAATTACTCGCATTCTCCACAGCCGCTCGCTTGAGTAAGTGTGATATTGTAGGCCTCCTGCCATTGCACTCTTGTTCTGAGTAGCCTTGACGGAGAGTCGTGGTAACAACTTTGTTTATGAAGCTGAACAGACCTTCTGACTGCGGTGTGTGACGTGCAACAGCAGACAGGTGACGTCTGGCCACGATAAACATCAAGCACGCCATGACCACCGATATACTGAAGTTGTCGCCACCACACAGCATTACACGTAGGGCTTTGAATGCTCTTACCCCCGTATTCTAGAACGTCCCTTCACTCAACGCTCCTCTTTTACTTGAGAAAGCCGATGGGAGCGCCATCTCTAGGCAGGGCAAGTTACTGCATATCAGTGATAATTTGCTGCTATTCTTGAGTAGCGCAGCGTCATTTTCAGCTGAGCAGCGGCGCAGTGCGCAACTCTGTCAAGTGAAGGGTGAAAGTCGAGTCGAGGAGCGTTTGTGAATTCGGGGGTATAGTCCAGGATTTAACCAAGAAATGCGAACACGTGCGTCATACAGATTATTCGCAAAATGATCGCAATCACAATCAGTTTTTTTCGCCATTCTCCGCGATAACCGGAGCTATCTCGAGGGCATCGGCTTTGCCTTTGGTTGTACACTGAGAAAGTGAACACGCATTTATCTCCATCTGCAGTATATACAAACGAAAGAAAACCTTCAATAGGGCAGTCGAGTAGGTGTACTAAAACAGTTAAACGCACAGGAAGCGAGAAATCGCCTAGGCAATTCGTGCCGGATAAGGCGAACTTTGTACCTCTGATCGCATACATTGTTCGTGTATGCACTTCATCACTCTGTCATAAGGCGCATGCCCAATTTTCATGTATTAAGGCGTTACTGAATGCACCTTAGATTGCTTGCCTCAAACTAGATGTCATGCGATGCTCGCTTGCATTTGAATTGCCAGTTGCAGCACGCCGAAATAATTGAAACACACTCTAAAAAAAGAGCGAGTAAAAAGGGTGTCTTTTTGTCCCACAACAATAATCGCCATCTACAATGCGTTCCATCCTTGCGCTATCGCCCCGCGCCCGGTACATTCCGGTCACGATCGACATGCCCATTATCAGGGTTACATTGCATTTTCGATAGGAAAGTGGCCAGCGCCGAGTTTTCAAGAAAGGAAGCGCACGCACGCCTGATGACCATTATTGTTGTGGGACAAAAAGACACCCATTTTACTCGATATTTATTTAGAGTGCATCTTTTGCATATTGCCCGCACTTCCTTTTGATGGGGTACCTACATTTAGGAAGCGAGGTTTGGTTGAACGAAGAAGCTTGCCCGGTTCTTGTTTTCAGGAAACCTCGCCTCAAGACCAACTAAAAAAGAGGGCCTATGCACGTTCGCTTGCGGACGGCTCTTTGTGCACTACCTATTTATGCTCGGCGCGGAGATGGGGGCGCTGGTGGTGCCGTTTTTCGCAGCGCGACCTGGGCAGAGTCTGACGTCCATAGGTGGCAGCACCATCCCAGAGAAAGTGCCCATAGGCGGGCGGCGGCGCGTATACAAAGACACAAGCAGCGGCGCTTCGCTGTGTGTGGTTTGAACCGATATTCGGCGAATGAAATGCGTTGAATGCAGTGTACTGGTAGTGTTTACGCTCCTCTCTGCCGGATCGACGCACGAAGTCCATGCAACGTTACTATTACTAGATATTCAAGCTCGCCCAGGCTGGCTGACTGCGCGCTTTCGCTCAAAATCAAGCTTGTGTTGTTTTGTTTGTACGTATTTCGCTTATGTTCCACATACTATGCACTCTTCTTGCACGACTGAACTACTTATTAACATCTTGCTCATCTATTATGAAAGAAACAGAAGTATAAAGATTGTAGAAGGCCCTAATATCGGCGCGACGCGTTCGGTGCCCCTGTTCGCATCGAATACGCATGCGCATATTTGTCTCATTCTGTTCCCCTATGAAATGTGGGACAGTCGATAAGCCCAGCCAAGAAATCTTCGTGGCTGACAGCGCTTTGCGTACATTGAAGTTTACCACGTCCCACATGTTCGTGCACCACCAAAACTACGGAAAGCTCGCATGAGTTCTGCAGAAAGCTTTCATCGAATGTATAATTGCATACGACAGTGATAAAATAAATGTCTGCTTATTTCATGGGAAAAACATGTTTTAATTTTTAATTTTTGATAGAAAAATGACCACTACCTTTCGTCAGTCAATTACAAGGCCACCCAAACACTCAATAAAGTGTAAAAAGATGACATTTTCCGTGAAATTATACAACAGTAATGCAAGGCACGCCGTCTGAATTAACTTTGGACGTCTGTGTTCTTTAAATATAAGCACACGGGTAATTTTGTGTAAATTTCGGTGCGTATATTTTGCCCCAAGGTAAAAAAATGGCACTCGACAACTCCGTTTAAACCTTTTAAGACGCTGTGTACACAATTACGCACACCACTTGTTTTTGTTATTTGCCCCAAGTCGAGGCTAAGAAAGAGTAAGATATGTCGTACATTACATAAATTGAACTTCCTGTATAATAAACTTGTCTTCTTTATACTTAATTTTGCAGTGTTCTGATACATATGATCACTTTTCTGAAGGCACTACCTCGTTCGAAGAGTAGTTCGACATGACACTTTCTGCAAGCAATGCGAAAAACAGAAATTTTCCTCGCTCACAATTGACATAATTAAAAAAATGAATTTGCACAATATTTCTAGCCTGGCATAAGATTCTGTTTATGCCAAAAGTAAACATCAATGACTTCAGGATAAAAATACATTTAATTGCAACTTAATTAGAATGAGTTACTATAACACACATAAATTCAACAATTATCTCATTATTCTTATTGCAAGAGAATCTCGAGTGCCTTGAGGTAATGTTGTAGTGATTGATTTGACACATTTACAGACAGTTCTTAATAATTGGCGTCTGAAAGGGGTAATAAGAGTTGAAGTACCGAAGTGTCACGCTTTACATGATAGAATAACCTCTGTAGTAGCGCCATGGTCAGATAAACAGAACCAAAGCTCATCGCATAGTCTATGGACAATATAAAGTGCCGTAGTTATACACCTAACAACCAGGTGAAAGTGCGTGGCCTAGAGCCTCGATTTTGTTTACAAACAATTCGCTCTAACGCTGCATTCATTCGCCATTTCATAGTCATCATGCTTGAGACGATTCCAAGTGCATTTTACGATGTGCTTGAAGCAGAAAGTGGCACCCGCACTAAAATTATTCTTGTAAATGAAGGATACGGTGACAATACCAGCACTCTTGAAAGTTGCACATCGCTGGTCTTATTGCAGTGCATTACCAGCCTAGCAAGACCAAATGCTTTCAGCTGTCGTTCCAGCCATACGTACAAGCAGCTAAGCTTGCGCTAACATATCCCAACAAACCACCCTTTGCGAACGTGCACGACGTGGCTAGCAGGCGACGCAGGGAGAAATCCACACTTCGCCATTTCGGCTAGCGGCCGCCAGGTGGCGACCCTGCTCGATCTGTCAGCCAATAACTTCATCTTTACCTCCAAAGCAGCGCCAGTGGAAAATTTCTCCTGTGCGTTGTTGAACTACAAGGCCGACTGCGCGTCTCCATGTCTAATCGGAGTCTTCTGTCTCTCATTGCCCATTAGCAGCGTTTGGCATGTTCCAGTAGGAAACACCGGTCCATCACTGCATACTTTGTGCGTCCCGAGGTTTCTCTCCTGCGTAAAGCCCCGATGAGCGTCAGCGTCAACGCCGCCGCCACTGTAACCGTTAGCGCCCATTGCTTCGCATCTGAACATGATTCTCTTTAGCGGGAGATGGTGTAATTTGTAAATGCCAAGCATTTTTAGCGAACTACAGCGACTTTGAGCGTATCTATCTATCTATCTATCTATCTATCTATCTATCTATCTATCTATCTATCTATCTATCTATCTATCTATCTATCTATCTATCTATCTATCTATCTATCTATCTATCTATCTATCTATCCCCCACGACTTTTAGCTCTCCTAGCCGTTTCGATGATGGGATCTATACCAAAATTCGTATGGCATAACATGACTGTATGACGAGCATAACGGACTATTCATAACATGAAAATCATGACATATGTTTCATGAATGTCGCGATTTACATGTCACGGTCTTGCTGCTCTTGCGGTGGTTTCGTTCAACTGACCTATTGCAAAACTGGTATGGCATGACTGTGTGGCGAACAAGTGACAGGCCTTAACGTGGAAATCATGATATGCATGTCATGTAAGTCATGATTAGAGACCGGATTATAGGCAACTCCCTATTTTGTTTCTTGTGTTGTTATCCTGCCACTTTGACATATAAGCATGAATTAGACGTCCAAAAGAGCTTTTATAGTGTTTTTATAGTGCTTATTATTGCCTATTTTGGACGTTTGTGCCTAAATTTCCATAAGTGCCCAAAAATGCCTATTTTCAAATTAGGTGCCTATAGCTGCGACTGGCGCCTGAGCTGACGAGGGAGCAGCGTTCATTTGGTCCTCAAACAAGTCGCCGAGCGGCTGGCGACCTGTATCCTCCAGGTATTGTCCCTCTTATCCGGACGGTGAGGCAATGTGCCGCCACGCCGTCGGGAACCGTTCCTTAGACGACAAGTGCAACATCTTTCTTAGAAGAGACACTGGTGACATCCACAAATAGCCCTGCTAATTAAGCGAGGAGTGTGGCGGACCCTTTAAGCTTGGTTGTGGTGGCCTTTTTCATGTATGCTGTCATGAGCTGGAGACCCCTCGCACAGCGGCACACACATGACGAGGAAGAACAACGTTGGTGACACTTGGCAGTGCAGTGACATCGCCTTAATATTGGACGTTCACGTGGGCCATGCAAGCTCGTCACCCTCGCCAGTCATGTGTGATCCGTGATGGAACAGTGCCGTCTGTACGCGTTCCCTGATCTAGGGATTTCTTTATAATGAGCCACCCGGCTCGTTCGTAGGAGCGCCCGGTGTAGAGGAGCGCCAGATTCGAGAGCTCTCCATGTAAGAAAGAGCTCGTCATGTACGAGAGCTCGCCATGTACATAATATAAACACTCTTCAAGTCTTTCTTCCTACTGCCTCCGGTGCCTCCAAACCCGGTCGAAACACTATATTAACGCCATTAAACCTCAAATTTCAGTTGGAGACCCGTATTGACGTTACCAGGCAAAACTGAGCTTTGGCAGCTTTCCGAGATGCAACCCATACTCCATTTCACAAGTTCTTTTCAGCACTACTAGTACTACAAGGCATATTAACCAATAGAAATGCCGATTACCCTCTACACAAGTATTCATACTCATCTTTTCGGCTTCTCCCCGGCATCTGCTCGCATGCATGTGGAACAGATGGTGCTTCTGTGCAGCCGAAGGACGATGGAGAACGAATGTGAAATCGTGCGGTGTCCTCAGGGGAAAGTACAGTTTATGTACAAAAAGGTGCTCATGTGGTTTTTGTTTGTCATTTACTTCTTGAACGGTGATTCACTAGATGACATGAGAAAACTCACTTACACACTGCAAGGTGTTGCGTACCCAATGAAAGGCTTTGCACCACTAGAATTTTCTATTGGTTCATTGCAAGCCGCCGAAAGCATGATGCGAAGAGATGAGCTAGAAACCTTTGCCACTCGTGATGTGTAGACCTTGCAAACCGAATTTCTTGCTTTCCCTCTTCGGTTTCGGAGACTCTCAAAGAAGGAAGATCACACTACACAGACGTATCAACACGTCACGCGCACGCGGTGTTATATATTCGCATTATATGTCCATGCGAAATTGTGCGCGCAAAAGGTGTTTTGTCGTTTCGACATTCTCTGTATTGTACAGGATGTTTCTCTTGAATGGATCCCTATATGCATGCATGTTTTGAGAGGCTAGCATGAACCATATATCCTTACCAGGATACACAGCATCGCAGCACTGCATCCGCAGGGAAGATACACCGAAAACACACCAAGTAATATCTGAATGCTGGCACCGGCACGATGCGGGGACGGCGAGAACCCCTACGCCAACGAAATAGAGGCAGCTTAGCCTCGAATCTCGCTCGAAACGAATTGAAAAAAAAAACGCTCATAGATTCTGTTTGTATGTTTTAAAATTTCTGTAAACCTTCATTTATTCTATTCAGGCAACAGACAGCACAAACTACGCACATTGCCTCGAATAAATTTCGCAGTGTCCCATACCACTTTGAAGTACGCAGGACCACTCATTGGTGTATACACTACCTCCACCATGTTGGGGCGCTTGCTAGTAAGACGAAGGTCAAGCAGCGTTCAGTCTGACACTTCGCCTCTTTCCGGGGCGCGTATTATTGCAAATCTTGGCAGATGAGATCGTGAGCGCTCAGTGTATGCATTCCTCTTGCGTGCTCGAAATGTCAAACCTGGCGAAGAGCTCTGTACGGCATTCACAGACAGAAAAGAAGTTGACCTTGTGCTGTTTAACCAAGTTAATACGAGACAAAAAGACCCTTCTGGCCTATTAGAGCCCTGGCTCATGTACAGGACTTCTGGACATCAACAACTAGCGCCATCTGTTGGGTTTGCTGCTAAACGGCAGCGTAACTCAATGGGAGACGACCTTGAAACATTTATTGCAGCCCAACACTTGAGTATCTGCTAAAATCACTCCATATGTCTAATCTGGGCGTAATTATTTCATAATCAGAGAAAGTTCCCTTTATTCCCAAGAAATTTCTGGGTTCGAAAGTGACGTTTATGTGCTACGGGAGACTCCATTGATGAGAATTTCAAAAAGAATTTATAAAACAATTAGCCTTCGTCTCCTTAAGTCACTCAAGTTACAAAATCTCGAAGACTCTGTCTTCGTGCCTGTGAACTTTCGTTGATATCAGCAAAGTTCCTGAGGTTAGACGGGCACTTTTGTAAACACGTGTTTTGCAGTGACGTTTGCAGCTCTTTTATGTGAGGTTGTTTTTCTTGAGGCTGCTCACTATGCGCAGGTATTCAAACTGTGTAGATCTTACGTTGATTATTAGCAATAACACGTCTCCGGTAATTTAGAGTAAATGATCAAAGATAAGAATAGCTCTTCATCATTCAAAGTAAGAAGTAATAATTGACAAGACACATTGATGTACAAGTCTATTCTTCTCTCATAGACATAGGTTATTATGGTACTGTTTAATGTAACAATTATTTTAAAAGATATGCGAGAAAACTGTCAGCTGAGAAGGACATAATAAAGTTATATTTGTCGGTAGTGTTGCCATTCACCCCATTAATATTTGATAGTTGTGGCATATGAGTAAACAGAAGTAGAATTTGTTCAATGGTTCGGAGTAAAATAGAGTAAACTGACAAGGAAACGAGTGACTGTAAGTATTCATGTTTTCACGTTTGTGCCCTGCAAGCATGGCACGGTTTAGCAGATCCCTCTTACATGTGACCATTCACGTATGGGGCAGAGCGGCCGTCGCATCAATGTGCGTTTAAGAGAGCACATGAATTCGCTCAGGAATCCGAACGCCTTGCATCTAGCATTGCACTGGAGCACATGTGGCTGTTCATCTGTCTTTGCTGATACATAGGTTTTGTCGAAGCACACATCCCAGATAATTGGGGAAGTGATAGAGGATCTCCATGTTAAACGAATGTATGAAACGTGCATCAGTATGCCATCGTTATGTGTCACAGAAAAAAAAGTTCACATATTTTCTCAACACATGCACCTTCAAGTGATACTCAATGCAACTTTTTATATTGCTTTTTGACACTTCTGCACAATGTGAGTACGCTTTTTTTTCATGTTTTTTTCTTCACTTTTTGTGTTCTTCAAAATAAATTTCATTTGCGAGTGGGCGCTTGTTGGTGTTTCCGTGTTTCATCGCTTTCGGGCTGTTACCGAAAATTCCCCCGTACCAACAAGCCCAACCTTGAATACTATTGCATTTTAACTCGAGCTTTGTTCCCTTCGCCTTCTCAGTCGCTAGATTCGCTTAATTTCTCGGTGGACACACCCACCCTGCCGCAAGGGAAAGTACACCTGTGCGAGTAAGATTACTGTTTAAAACTCTGACAATGCATTCTGTAAGAACACCACGGAAAAGGCTCGCAAGGGCATAATTTTTTTCTGAGATCCTGAAAGATACATGCGCAAATGCGTCGTAAAACACTTTGTGTTGCAGATAATGATGATTACTTATTCTTGCACACTTGGGAATATAGATCGGCCTTCAAAGCAACTACCCATCATGCAGTTTGAATGTACGATGTTGGTGCGATTTTACATTCTGCCACCCAATATTACATGTGTGATAGGGGCTACTCGCACAACAAAACATTCCTATAGTTCCTTTTTATAGAAACAGCAAAGAACACGTTTCCAGTGCGAAGTCTTAGATTAGATTTCCGCTCAAGCCGAATATTAATATTGTTTATTTATTTGTATCTATCTCCGATTCTGGCCCTTGGGAAACACCTATTTTCGCTAAGAATACTCGGCCACCAATGAAATCTTGTGCTGCTGTAAAACGCATGTTTGGTTTAATATTCACAGTAACATTCCTCGCTCACATTAGTGACGCCTTTGCTAAGACAACTACTTACTGTTGGTAGTTCATAGATTATTATTATTATTATTATTGTTATTATTATGAATACAACATAGATAATAGGCCTGTTAAAGCCAGGCGGTGGCTTTCATGACTAGACCCGGCATATCGGCAAACGAGAGATGACATGTATATTAAAAATCTCGTTACGTAAAATGATCATGGAAAGAAGGCATGTAACTCTTTTACATGACACTTAAACACAATATAATACAAGCATCAAACTAACGGAAGCAATACTACCTAAACTGGAGAATTTGAAAACAAGGATTGAAGAATCTTTCAACAGATTATACCCGGCATGAAAGATGGTAGGAAAATAGGCATGCGATAATTGTGCAGCATTAAAAAGATTTTAGGGCATTACGTGAATTGCGTTTCATCGTTGCAGAAAAAACACTGGCGGGAAGGTCATTAACAACAGAAGGAATGTAGACCCTTCTAATAGCTTTGTTGTATCGTGTTTTTACGAATGATACAAAAAAGCAGGAAAGTTTTCCTAATATACGAAAGGCAAAGCATTCTTTTTTGAACTCAGAGTTCCAGAAATGATGTAATACCACGGTTAGAATAAATGACGCTTTGAAAGATGGCAGGCGAAGTAAAGAAAAAAAGTGCATTGCATGTTAAAGTACGATTGTAAAAAATAAATTTCAACATGTTTTTCAAAATATATCGATTCTACACTGCCATAGGTAGGAACAGGAAGAAAATAATGAATCCTATAATGCAGGACACTGTGCGCAAGAGCAAGCATAATGGTCGCTTCAATATTGGTGGCCGCGCTTGATCTAATATTAAAAGTAACCATGCAATTTTTCGTAGTCTGCCACATCTGTAAGCCAAATGATAATTCCAAAACAGGTCACTATTGAAGAATACACCAAGATATTTTACAGAATTGACATATTAAATGGGAGCACACTTACAGAAAGCACAATCTAGGGCATGAAGAAATAGGGGCGCCTTTGTCACTATTGCTTTCAATGAATTTTTAAAGAAAATTAGTTTTTTTCAATATTCAGTATGCAATTATTTGCAAACCATGATGCAGCATCATGAACACTATCTTATAGTAGTGACAACGCTTTGTTGTAACAGACAGGTTTGGGTAAAAGAACATTGTCGTCTGCGTAGTGAAATACGTGGCTTTTTGGAACAGCAGTAGGAAAATGATTTACGAATGAGTAGCTCACGAGATACAGACGGAACTTCGAAAATGATTTATGAATAAATTAAACAAATAAGGAGACAAAATGGATCCCTGTAGTACACCAGCTTTCAAGGCAAACCTGTTGCTGAAAGGTAACCAATTGTCTATTTGAACTACCTGGAAGCGCTGAGATAGTTTTTAAGAAAGTCATACAACGAACCTCTGAAGCCAAGAAGGTGTATTACTTCAAGCAGGATAGAATGGTTTACGGGTGTCGAATGCTTTGGAGATATACAAAAATAAAGCACAGGCAAACATACTATGTTCCAAAGCATCAATCAGTTCGTCGGAAATTTTGTCAGGTAGATCAATGGTACCTCGACCAGCGACAAAACCAAACTGGCGAAATGTTTTTATAAAAATGAAGTAATGCATTGCAATAAGAATTTCTCACCTATTTGGGATAAGACAGGAAAAACTGATAAATATCAACAAGTGTCAACACTATCTTTAGGTCCGCTTTTACAAAGGTGTTTTACAATTGCTGTTTTTATATCTGGTAGCAGAGAAGCTGTCTCCTATAATCCATTAAGCATGAAGAGCAAAATCTATGATAATGCGTCCAAATTCCGCTGCAACAAAGCTACAGAGTTACCATCAATACCTGCTGGTTTCTGCCGTTTTAAACCAGAAACTATTTTAACGAGTTCGTCTTTTGTTAAAGTTGAGAGGAAGGCAGCGACAGAAATTATTTTATTTATACAGGAGCGGCCTGCCAGCGCTGATGATACCCCACCAGACACTTTTGCAAAATGGCGAATAAATGTATTGGCTGTATGTGCAGGATTACCAGTAAACACATCAGTAGGTTTAGCATCGCTACTTTTTTTAGCACGAAGGTGGTTTATCAGTGACCACATCAGGCCGGGGTTTCTGGTAGATAACTGAAGCTGATAGTGAACATATCGTCGTTTTGCCAATCTGGTGAAGGCAACCACTTTATTCCTTGCAATTCTGTAGTTGATACCGAGTTCTGCATTACCTGGGGAGCGTTTAAACCGTTTCCAAACCAAACCTCTGTCGGAAATTGTTTCGAAAATACCTGGGGTCTGATATCTGTGACGTCTGCGTAGCTTTACCAATACGAGTACAAGAGTGCTGCAGACTACGTATTTTGTGCGAAACCTATCATATATTTCACCAGGAGATCCAGTAGCAATAAGAGAAGACCAATCAATATATTTATTATTTGAGTTCAATTTGCAGCAATAATAATATTAATAATAATAATAATATTATAAGAAATATTTATTTTATTTATTTATTCACTTAGGAAATTTATTTATTTATTTATTTAGGAACAATCATAACGGCCTTGTTGAGGCGCACCCAAGAGTAAAAATAATAAACAATACAATATAGTCTGAGTGAAAGAACAACTATGATAATGTTATACACTTCGAGGAGGCCCTTTAACGCGTGTAATGTTGCATCGCAGAAGCGTAGAACTGCACCAGCGTAAAACATTGAATTGCACAATTAGTGGTCGCTTTAAAAACTCGCCAATAAGCACGTCAAGCAAGCACAAAAAATTAGGGAATCCTCAAGCTTCGCCTTTAAAAGTTTAACTTGATAGCGATATCTTGTCGCTAGTGCGTGCTTCAAACACCGAGTGTATATGAGATCTTTTCGAACAAGCTGTGCAACAACTACGTGGCCTTAAAGGAATAGGCGCAGTAACATGTGTGCCTTTTGTAATGGGTGACAGGCTTTAAAACATGAAGCCATTATGATAATCACATGTTCAGAGTGAGTGAGCCAGTGAATAAACTTTTATTGGGCACAGCGAAACCGTGAATAAATCGTGGGATTAGCCAGGTGAGCGTTTCAATCACATGTTCTGACGCCCGATAGCAATGTGTGCTTGTACCACGCATTATAACTGCAGTATTTCTCATTGTAGTGCGAAGCAGAGGACCCGTGTGTTTCCAAGCAGAGGAAGTTATTTTCATCATGTTCAGAAGCGGACGCAAGAGAGTGTCGTTGAACACCAGCTTACTACGCAAACGATCCGGGTTCGGTCCTCCCTCGGACTTTGGATATTTTTATTTTTTATTTGCATCTTTCTCGAATTTTCAGCCACGCACAAGATGATTTTTTTGCTCACAACCAACCACGCCAACACGAGAATATCTATGAAACGAGCTCTTTAACACTATCTCGTGAATAGGTCTGACAAGGTACCTGTTGAGAAACATTACCACGTAAAAATATCACCAAGCTTTTCTTGAGAAAGGTGCGCCAAGAAACAATGACACTAGTAGTAGCACGGAAAGCTGACGAGCGATATATCTTGCGATATAACTTGCTTATGCATTTTCCTCGTTCTAAATAAAAGTGGCTGAAGTAACTGGATCTTGAACCAAGACCTGATGCCGCTGTGCAGACCACATCGAAATTTCCGGAGCTCTCCATTATAGCGCCTCTCATAATCGTATGGTGGTTTTAGAACGTTAAACTCCACATATCAATCAATGTGCAGACCGCTTAGATATTGAATCAAAGAGGTGTGTTTTACTGTTGTGTACATCCAATTATCATCCAATGATTTACACCTCAACACCAGGACATGATTATGAGGAAATCCTTCGTGTAGGGCTCCGTAAATGTCTGTCATATGGTGCTCTTTAACATGCAATGACATCGCGCAATATATATACACGCTTCCACCATTCTGCCTCTATCAAAATATGGCCTCGGTGACCGGGGTTGAACACGCGGCTTTCGGGTCAGTACCCGGGGACTGTAACCACTACATCACCGCAGCGGACAATCGCATATTCAATAGCAGCGGACGGTTGGGCATCATGGTCGTAATGAAATGAATATAATCGGTTTCTTTACACTTCTACAAACAGTTAGCAAAAGGGGACGACAAGCTGTATAGCATGTCATGCACGTAATGAAATACACTATTTCGGATGGCTTTTGTTATGTGCTCTAGAAACATATAGAGCGTTATTTAAATTGAAGCGTACTTATTTAAAATGCTTATATTTGGAAGATAATAAAGCAATTTCGTTTCTCTAATAACTGCGGCCTTTCCTCCAGCTTCTTTTTGAAGTCTCAAGAAGAGTGTCACTGGTAGAGAATACGGCACAAGTTGGCTTCACGCTATAGCGAAAAAAAAATATCACTTGCTATGTGACGCCAACAAATATTAGCAACCTGAGGCATCTTTCTGCGAATTCTCAGTCATTGCCATCTAATAGACCGATATTTTTTTGAAATTAGCTTTTGTAGATTACAAAAACAGCAGCGACAAAGGACGTCTTAACTTTCTTTAAAGAACCAGTGCCGATGACTATACAACCAAACGAAAAATATTGACACCGATGACACGAAGCGCAGCAGTCCTTTTCAAAATAAGAGTTTTTCAAGCACAGCCAAGTGACGTGCACACGAATTCATTAAAAAAAAAATGGCCCCGTATCTGCATGTTACACTGCAAATGTCGTCGAAAGACGATAATTTTGCGTCAGAAGAGAGTGAACAAAACGTTTATTTGATGTCCTGCGCAAAAAAATTGGTGAACGGTAGTCTGGAGGCGCTGCGTTAAAGTCCCTCGATGCGTGCAGCGGAGGCGAACGAGCGCGTCGAGGCACGTCACACGTGAGACATTAGCGCTATCTGGCAGTTATCTTGGAAAACGAAGCGCGTGCGCCCTGCGCGCCCATCTCGGAGGTGATAAGGTGTAGAACGCAAGGCTACGGGTAGGTGCCACCACCGTGTCATCTTTGCTAGAGTTACTGTATAAGCGCCGACATCGCACAGTACTGTATTAACGTGCGCCGACATCGCACAGTATTCACAAGCCTCTTTCATTTCGCCTCCGCCGAAATTCGCTTTGCAACCGCCACAGCCAGGATCGAACCCGCGACCTTCGGGTCAGCAGCCGAGCATGCACCGTAAGCACTGATTTATCGGGGCTGACGAGGCCTCACACTTTTGTGGCCGCACCTATTCCTATCGATAGTACGTTATCGACGAATTCAAGTGCGCATTTTGGCGCTTTTACGAGTGTGTGTGTACATTGGTATCCTCTCATCTTCAGCATTACTATGAGCCTTATCTGGATTCATGCTTATGCTCACATCTACTCCCGAGTATTAAAAAACGGTACATCCCATACGCCATTTCAGTATTTATTGATCAGAGGCAAGAGTTACGCAGGGTGTCCCCACTCTTTTGCCCCATTATTACCTCTTCGGGGAAGTTCTAGATAAATATATCTTTATAATCTCTTTCAAGGGAAAAAAATGTTTTTGCTGGTTTGCAAGAACTCATAACTCGTATTCGAAGGTACTACATCAAAATTTCGCCAAGAAAAGCACCGATAGCTTGAGGTATTGGTGTTAAAAAGCATTGAAATTTCGATCAAAAAAGCTCATCCGAAACTTACGGACTCACAAGTAGACTCACTCAGACTTGGACTCTAATCGAGCCACAAATCTTAGTCTGAGTGATTGAGTAATATTTTAGTGAGTTTGAGTCTGAGTGAGTTCGGATGAAGCAAATTTCAGTGAGTATGAGTCTGAGTGGGTCCAGCTTGGAAAAAGTTTGGCAAGTCCGAGTCCAAGCGAGTCAAAAGCCCAAGATACATTTTTTTGAGTGAGTTGCACTTATGCTTGCCCACCTATAAAATACAGTTAACTCTATCATAGGAGTAAAAGAGAAAGTAGTTAATCAGTTTAGCTTTTGAATTTTTTTTTTCGCCATGGAGAGATATTTAAAGGTCCTTCTCAGTCGGAGAAGTGAGCGCTCGAGGTTTCGATTATGGCGTCGATGACGCTCGCGGGTGCTCCACAAAAATGGCGTTTCGACGGATTCCGATGAATCTGAGCGGGAAATTTCTGGATGATGGTAGCAGCACAGACGAGTTAGGTTCGTCAGACTTCTGCATGGACGGCGATAAAATGTTAAACCACACTGCAACATTAGCAGGTATCCGCCGGTGAAATGTCGCTGGCCCCTCAGGCCGTTTGATTGCTGCCGCGCGTTGGTGTAAACCATAGTGTGTGTAAACGTATCCAGTGAGCTTGCTGGATTTGTGCCGACCGGTTGTGCCCCTGCGATCTCAGACGACAGCGCAGCTCTGGCCGACTGGCTTGCCCTACGCCATCTCCTGACGCCGACAAGAGTTCTCGCGGAGTGGTGCCCCGTCCTCGGACTTCTGCGACCGTGTCCATCTTTCCTACCTTCTCCTTACTTCCGTATGTGGCTGTCCCTGCGCCTCTCTCTCTTTTTCCTCCTCTCTCTATACCTTTTAATCCTATCCTTTTAATCCCTCCTTACTCCCATCACTCATGAGCTACTCTTGAGGTGTCCTGCCCCTGAGAGGCAGTTACAGGCTCAATTTTATCTCTTTTTCATTTAAGAATCACCCCCCTCCCCCCACCCTCCTAGAGGTGACAGCTCAAATCTGCAAGATGTCAACATCGTTCAGGCCGGAGCATTTGACGCCGGCTTCAGAAAGAGCGGAGTTCCCTGCGCGAAGACTGTGCGGAGTGGACTTCAATCCACAGCTTTGGAGTACCGCGCGGCCACTTCATCGTGTTGTGTTTCACCGCAGAACTTGTCAGAGAAATATGCGACTCCACAAAGAAGAATGCGTGGACGCATATTTTCGAAAAGCCAATGCACAGTTAGAGGAATCGAATAATCCTGGAGAGAGGTCACCGAGGAGGAGATGCGCAAGTACGTCGGACTTCTGGTGTACATACACCCAGTAATCGTCCAAGAGCCACGCCTGCATTGCTATTGGAGTCGACGACACATATTTTCAGGCCCTCTTTCACCGTCAGTAATGTCACGCCGAAGGTTCAAGGCCTTGAGTGCCTTTTTGAGCCTCTCTGATCCGGAGAAGTCGACAATCGCATTTCGCGAGAAGCTTCACCGCGTCTTCTCCACTGTATCCGCGCTATACTTTCAATCGCACCGGAACATTCCCGTGGGTAAGAAAATTGGTAAAACCTAAAGGTCACTCTGGTATTCGGCAGCGCATAAAGAAAAAGTGTGGTCAAATAGAGATACAAATTCAGGGTTTTAGCAGATTCCGGAACGGGGTACAGTGATCAACGTATACACAAGAAGGCACCTCAGGGTGCCCCACAGAAACAACAAAAAATTGAAAAATATCGGGACAACAGACTATGCTATCTGAACTGCAAACTAGGCTACGAAGACAGGGAAGATCTGCAGAAAAAGAAAAGAAAAATGTTTTCAGCAAAATATGTGCAGCCAACCTTTGTTTAACCACGTCGGGAAGCTTTCTTGCATGATGGCATGATAGAAACTAGTGCTTATATTTTTAGATGTGTGTAAATAACTTTTGTACTTGCACATCTTATATTTGCAGTAGTATTCAATAAGGGCCCCAGTATTCAAAACACGTATTTCACTTTTGTTTTGCGTGTACATTGTGCAGAGTGGCATTAATATTTTTTCAATTTGTTTTTGTTTTTTATTACACTTTTCTTTGTCTGGATGAGTTTCTTTTTTACCAATTTTTCCGCTATATACCAGCTGCTATAGCAGGAAAAAAATTTCTTGAACTACCCAAGAACCATTTTTTTTTTCGCCATCACAAAAGGGTCAAGTTTTACAAAAGCACTTATCTCTTATGCTCGCTTCACTTGCACATAAAGGGATACTTTCTAGTCTATAATGTTTGGCAATTTAAGTTAATTTAAATATGTTTTTTACATAACAGTTGCATTTTTCCTGCCAAAATCTGCCAGATAAAGCCTTCTAGCCATAAAAAAACAGAAAAAATGCCATTCTTTCTACTATACATAATAAAAACATGCAAAATGCAATGCAACAATATAACAGGCATATTACAAATGTGTGCTGCATCACACATACTAACATAAAATGTAACTTCCTCTCTCTCTCGTAAAAACCTACCAGTGCAGAGAATTGCTACTGGCACCCAAAAAGACAATGTGCGATTTACTGAGATATGAACAGAGGTGCCAAATTGCAGCACAAAACCAATCGGACAGCATGTGTTCCAATTCAACAGCAATGCCACCTAAGAGATTTCAGTTTCTTGAGAGCTAGTTGTACAAGAAAGCCAACACAAACGTACCTCTCACATAGGTTCCGAGGCAGCTAAAAAAAGCAACGTTTATTATGCCAGTGTTTATTACAAGCTATACACGCTGCCGATGTATCTCAAAAAAAACTCCACAGGTGGTAGGCAAAATATTTGTACAACTAAATTATGTCGACATGCAAAAAGCACAATAAAGTATATGTACAATAAAAGACAAATTGCTGTGCCATGTGCAGCAGATCTGTTGAAACTGGCCTGAACGTGCGAAACACTGTGTCTCCGTATATAGGCAAGCGGTTTTACTACAAGACACACTTCAACGTAAGTCGCCATGCTCTTTGCAAAAAAACTTATTCCTTCATAATAGACAAGAAGGGAATCCCAGGCAGTGCTCTCGTGGTTTTTAAAGCTGTGTACATTACATCTCTTTAAATAAGCTTAAAAAAAATAAGCACAAACCCTTCCTCCCTACACAACAAGCTCACGTACAAAAAGAAACAACTCTGATCAACGAAGCACTTACATATTTGCATGTCATTTTTAGTGGTATTTTGAAGCATTATGCCAAAATTTTCTAGCTTGATGGCAAAAGTAGAAGTGTTTCCAGAAAATTTGAGTAGATACCGCACAACAAGCATTAATTAAAGATATTATCTAGGATCTAAAGTAAAAAAAAAGCATTAACAGATAAAAAATAAAAACTTCACTACCTTATAGTGTATGCTAAAAACACTAAAGGAGAGATTCCCAGCTATACGTACTCCTTTTTACTACTCTGACAACAAACTTTTTAAAAACCCTGAAAAGAGTGAGAATTTCACTGCACTACATATGCATGACACACACAGTGGCCAGCAACAAGAAATGAGGTTTTAATACGAGCTCTAGAATGATAGTAATTCATGGCACCTTCATGCAAAAAGCATTCTCTCAAGCCGTGATTGCTGTAGCTTTTGTGGCACTTCAGCCATTACGCACACTGAAGCCTGTCTGATTACAATTGTGCAGCACGCCTCCCACCGGAGGACCTCCGTTTTACGTAAGTTTAAGCAGTTTAGAGACATTGTGACCCTTCCATGTTGGGTAAATGCACAGTGCTCACTCACAGAGCCCTCATCTCTGACACGAAGGTAGGTAGAAAAAAAAGGAGGAGGGGGGGGGGGGGGTAGGGACGTTAGACAATGATAAATCTGTGTGGTACTTGGGCAACATTAAAAAGCCATTTATGTCCTTTCGTTTTGGCTTAAAAGCATATATTATAGCTCTGTCACCTATGTAACACAGGCAAAAGGAATACTCACATAAGCCTAGTAATCCTTACACGCTGCATTCACATTGACATGGCTAGAAAGTCAAAGCAGACAAAAGCATACAAAACTGACAGACATTATTGCACAAAAGTTTGTTCTCAACCTCATCAGGAAAGTAATAAATCTGTGGCATACCACAATATGAAAACGAAGTATGAATGGCCAAGGTATTACTCCTGCAAAGCAGTGACCCCTTTTAAAATTTTTAAAATAAATGTACATTTATTTGCTAGGTTGCGCACGCAGTGATTATTCTCAAATTAAACTTGCTATCAGTGCAAAAAAAAAAACTGAAGTGGAGCCGCCTGCTGATAACACTGAATATTTTCCACTAACACTACTGAACACAGACATGCAGGCTTTCTTCTTCAACAGTAAAAGCTCTTACAAAAAGCGCCAAAGTGGCAGCCCCACACCTGCGTCACAAGGCACTCTTGAAACACTGTTTCGTTTAAGGCAACAACAAAAAACGGAAAGGATGGTGGATGCAGTTACAGACTAGACTGAAACGCAAATGTTTCAACCCTATTTCTATCCTTGCAAGATGGCAGAAATGAAAACATCAGTACCCTAAAATACCTTCAATTCTATTCTGTGGCAGGATAGACACAGGTGTATCTTATACATGCCACACCTTTGACAAACATTAAAACGACAGACCAAGAGGCACGAACATGTAACAGCAGACCGTAGTATAAGCAGTAGTGAGTTATCCTTTGTTTCCTTGCAAGTGAATATAACTCTTCTTTCATTCTTTGGTTTTATGTATGTACCAATGAAGCTCTTCATTATGGCGTACAACAATGCTGACTCGACTTATCCTGGGGGCTATGTTCTAAATGGGAGCAGCTACGACAACTACAGGAATTGTCATCATGACTTCATGCAGCACTGGGTACGGTAAAAAAATACAAAGAAAACAAATGAAAAAAAACATACACAGCTGAGAAAATGCACACAGTGAAACCTTTTCAACGTGCCACACATGGGTGTAGGCTGACCATTAGCAGCTTCTAACCCTTCAATTTACTCTGCGAACTGAGAATGGTAGGTGTAAGTGCAAAAAAGCTCACCAGTTTGCAAACATGCAGCTTTAATCAGGCAAGCAACAACACAGAGCAGCGACAACACCAGGTGAGATAACACAGTGCTGGAAGATCATGAAATTCTGAGATGCCTGTATGCATGGCAACAGTAGTGCTTTCTGGCCAAAAAGCGACATGGCACTGTTCACCAGAAAAAAAATGACCTCGCAAGAAAAATTTAGAAAAGGTAGTTTTGGGAAAACAAGAGTAACGAAAAATGGCGTCATGGCTGCCTACGTCATAAGAGTCAATTGAAGTGCCATGTTCAGTGAAGTCTCCGACAAATTCTTTCTGCGTAATCATCGCTTTTCTAGCGATACCTATAAGCACTTAACTTTAAAATGCACAACGCACTAAGTTTTGGAACAGCAGCCAAAGTAGAGCTAAACGAAAATAATATTTCAATAAGTGACCACTGTATGCACAATGGGCCCAGTTCCCACTACGCAATAAAACAAAGTCAATGAAATCGGCATTTAGGAATATGTTGCATATTCACATAACAATAAGCTTGGTTGATGTAAAATATTTTCAGCTAAGCATCCAAAAAATTGTCCAAAATAGTTTCTCAATTATGTAGATGAAAGCTATCGTTAAGAAGACCGAAAACACCTTTCTCAGTTATGAAAAATGACTTCACAGATTTGACCAAAAAAAAATGATATTCAGCCATCTTCGACACAAAACTGCAAATAGCCTGGCGCACGCAGTGCAATATTATTTGGCCCAGATGTTCCCAGAATCTTTGACTACAAGTCAGAAGTGTTGTCTTACTAATATGCTCAATAAATGTTACAAGGCCACACTAATATTTGCGACTACTAGCACATTCAGTTATGTTTTACTAGCTAATTTCATTGGCCTGTTCACAAGAGCAATAAGGGCCGCGTTCTGCAACGCTTCTTACCTCAGTAGAAGGGCTTTAGCTCCTTGAAAATGCTTTATTACGTGTTCTAGGATGCTCTTCAAGGAAGTGCACTCGCAGAGGCCTTCCTTGGTGCTCTATTGAAATTGTAGGAGTTCTGTGTCCCAAAACCCGAATATGATTATGAGAGAGCGCCACAATGAAGGGCTCTTGAAGTTTTAACCAACTGGGGTTCTCTGACATGTGTCTAAATGCAGGCACATGGGCCTCTAACATTTTTTCCTCCACAGAAAATGCGGCTGCTACCGTTGGGACACGAACCATGACCTTAGAGTTCCTTGGTGCTCTCCCGAGTTAAGGTAGTACTAGGGCAACCTACACGTCTCCTTACCTCATTCCTTACACTGATGATATGCCTCTGTGCAGTAGTTGATAAATTCTTTGGCCTGCCAACTGAATGAAGACGCGGCAGCACACTGTTGTTGCCAAATGAATAAAGGCAGCCTATGCTTTGTTGGTACGTGTTGCTCTAAATTATTAAGCAATGACACACACATAGCAGCTTTCATTCACGACAGCTTGAGTATCATCTTTTGCCTGGCGTTCACTTGCAGTTATTTTCTCTTTTCAGTTTGCTTCTTTTCAAGCTGCTGCACCATCATATCATTAGCTGCCCATTCTGCACCTTACAACTTCATTACAGTTACTCAAGCTCATATATTACTTACAAAAGACAGTGTATAAAATGGTCCTGCACCACTTTTTCAAATAATCATTTCATCGGCTCAGCATTGGGAGTTTATTACTTTACGAACCGAGTGCTGAAAATTGTTTTCAATTCATTAAGAACAAGCAGAGTTACAGGACAGAGATTTGTCACATGCTTTGAAGGGATACTGAACAAACATTTTGCTGCCAATATTTTCAGCCAAATCAATAGATTGGATCCTGAAATCGATAGAGACAACCTTCATTCGAAACAGAAGCTACAGAAAAATAATGAATTTATTGCGATTTTCACAAACTGTCGCGTCGAGCGACAGCGCCATGAACTAGAGGATGCGACATTGGGTTACGTCAAATTCACGTGAAATTGGGAAGCCAACAATGCCAGCCATTGCCCACGTCTCTCGACGCGCTCATCTTTCCCTATAACTGGTATGAACAGCAACAGCAGCGAACAATGCTTCCGACTGGGGCAAAGTGCCAGCACCATTGTGGAAGGAAACGAGTAGAGTGAAAAGACAGCTCGAGAAAAGGAAGAGAAGAACAAGAACACGTGCATCCCGCATGCACCTCGGTGAGTTTGACGTTACTGCTCGCGCTCGCGAGCAGCCGCCGCGGGCTCACAATTCATCAAAAATACAACCAACTGTTCAAAAATACGGGAAATAAACTGCGTTTATCGGAACAGTGGCATCTTCCAAGTGGAATTTCGAAGTTTTGTCAGTTTTTCCAATACTTACTCAGTATTTCTTTAAGCGCGTTCCCTCTTCTTTCGTTCTAATGAGCACGCTGGAAGATACACAAGGAGGGGAGGGAATGAAAAATGGGCCAGAATCTACTCAACATGTGCCATAACCTCCAGTGCATGCCATGAAATGCGACTTGACCTCCCTCGGTGTCATTCTGGTATGCACTAGTGCTGCTATTGTGTAATTTTTACAGACTGTAGAGTATAGGACTGGCACATAGTGGCACCCAGTACCAAGAAGTGAATCTTATCCGTACGCCACATGTTATCTAAGTCAGCTTTCGGTTAATAGCAACAATGCACTGTATGACACCATACGGCAGCTGCACGCAGCTACAGTGAGAGTGAGCATGGGCCTCTGCCAAAAGAGGATGATTTAGAAAGTGGCAACTTTGAGCGCCGCTTGCAAACTCTCCTTACCAAGCATGACTGCAAGATTTGGTTGAGCTATTCACAGGAGCGTCGGCATCCCACAGAATTTTTTTTTTTCATGTAGTACAAACGGTGGTTTAGGACCTGCTTGAGAAAAATGCCAAAGGCTCCAATGCTTATGTAACAGAATGATATTTTGTTTTTGGCAAATATCGTTTATTCTAAGTCTTCTGCACCATCATGTAACTTAAATACCATTCAACCATGCAACTTTTTAAATGTTATACAACAATAATTTGAAATTATCGTACATGAGTCAATGCTTGCAGCTCATTCTCTAGCTGATAGTTACTGTTCATGGTAAACATATATGCATATTATGTAATCACTCAGCATAATTAAAGAACCTCTTTGTAAATTTTCATAGAATTCATTGAGCAATTATAAAACAAATCTGTTAAAGTTGGTAAAAAAAAGAAGTTCACAACACATTAAAAAGCAGAACAAACACAACTGCTCTTATATATGGGCATGCTCAAGGAATGAGCTACCAATTAAATGAACATTTAATCACAAGTCTACACACACACAGAAGTGTGAATGTCAGTGATAAAGCAAAGATAATTTTGCATGTCCCAACAATTGCAAAAAAAACACACCATTTGGTTTGGTCATAACACTAGCAGTGCGCAACCTGCAAGACAAGTTAACGAAAATTTAAGGGTGAACTGGGCTTCTAAATAAACACATGCGCGGGCCAGAAAGCTGAAGTTATTGCGGGATGAACATCAATCTAAAATTGGTTAAAACAAACTGAAAAGAGAGAGGGAGGGGGAGGGGCGGCAGAGACAGGGTTAAGGAGGTTTATCACAGAGCCTAGAGTCTGAGCACCCACACCCCATGGAGGGTGTTTTTGTAGTGGGGTGAGGGAGCACTTCAGTTGACTGGCAGGGCCCAAAGGACGGCCGTCTTGTCAGCGCTGGTGCTGACAAAGGAGAAGTCACTCGGGTGCCAACGAGCCTGAATGACCTTGTCAGCATGCTCTGCAACTACGACGCTAGGCAAGGGGAGCGTCAGGTCACCTATGGCAGGAGAAGCAGTAAAATTACTGTCTTCAAGGCTTACAGAAATAGCGGTAAATATTAGGATACTTTAACCATAGTGCTATATTGACAGAATTGGTCAAGACATTGATCGTTAAACAAAAACTTAAAGAGAATTAAAAAATGTCAAGTTTAATGCCCACAAGGCTAAAACAGTGATAGCAATAGCAATGCATGAGACAATGACACAAGGTGAGACCACAAGGTAAGGCTTGTGGTCTCATCAGCCTCAATACATCGTTTTTTTAATAAAAATTAATGGGCATGTTGCCACACATGCACTGACAAACACAAAAATATCTCACGAAATGAACATGACCACTGGCTTGGATGAGGCGCACTGCTGTTACTGTTAGATAACGCAAGCTGCCACATTAGGTGCATGAAGACCATACACACAAAGTGACCAGCCACATTAGCCAGCCCAGTCTTTGCAGCCGTCACAGATTATTAACAACAGAAAGTGCGTGGGCCACCTTTTATGGCTCACGAACCCTGTGTTGGAATAACTGCGCCTGCCCTGCTACTTCTACATGGAATAACTGCAGCTGCTCTGCTGCTCCTCACTAGGCTGACTACAGAAGAAAATGATTGCTTTAGCTTACTTTCCCAATGATTTGCCAATAAGGTGCACCAATTTGAATAAGTGCGCTTAGTGAAATGCACCTTAAATAAATGTCAAGAAAATTCCAACAGCACCGAAAAACACGAATAGATGAAAAAGGACCTGACATGAAAAGGGGGTCAGCTCCCCTTTCACCCGTTTTACGTTTTTTAAACTGTTGAAACTTTTTTGACCATCGATCACCAACTTGCCCAAATGCTCATGTTAATTGAATAAATGCACTGCCAATAGAATGGGAATATCTATGCCGAATAAATGTATATAAAATAAAAAAATGTGTACAAAATGCCAGAAATTATTATTAATGGGTCTTTAGCCATACAAGAGTTGGGCAGCATTCAGCAAGATTACCAGAATCTAACGAAGAAATAGGAAGCGGAAATGGAGAGTGCGGTTTAGACACTATATGCCACAGTAGCATATGTCACAACAGCAGGTTCTACACCTATGAGTAGCCGGCATCATTCAGTAAGACTTACAATAACTATAAAAACATTTCATTAGACAAATTCAGAAGCACTACATTCACTGCTGCTGAGATGTGCACAAAGGGAAAGGTTGAACATGGTACAAAAACCAATAGACAGCAGCAGTGCTTGTAGATGCTTTCTTTAATTGTGACCTGCATGCTGTTTTAATATGACCATGTAACATGATCTTTCTTATCAATTGGCCAGTTGAAACTAGATAGCATTTCCATGTCTTCCCAGCTCAATGTACAGTACGGTCCACTGTTAAAGGGAACACTCGAATGCACACCATCAATATTCCTGGCTCTCCAAGAGCAAGTGGATAAGGAAACAATCTTCAAGCATGTAAGTAGTCTGTCAAGGGGAGTCAGAACTATCAACCACCCGTAGTGTTATTCATATCTTAGCCACTATGCCTCCATAAGATAGCAAAATCTAAACACGCTGATCACGCAGGTGTTCCCTCAAACAGTGGACTCGTCCGTACATGATTATGCATTCAATATCTAAGCAGCATTAGCAGTAAATTACTTTCACGTCTTGTTCGTAGTGAAAGAAATTATTGAAAATAATGAAACCCATTTTTTATGTGAAGGATGAAGTCGCACTGCTGGAGAAAGGTAATAACTCTTACAAGATTGATTGATATGTGGGGATAACTCTTACAAGACAGGAAGGGCGAGTATAATGAGTACAGTGGAGTATACAATAATCAAAACCATTTATTACAATATGGCGAATATAATGACAAATAATGATGGCATCATCCACTTTTGTGCGCTCTCTTTGGTAAAATAAACTGTTTATTACAGTGCTACAGTGTAGTGATATCAGATGCAGTAGACTCGCAATAATTTGAACTCTTTTATTTCATACTTTCGGTTGATACAAACAAAATTCAATTTCTTGGTTGGCTATCTGTTTTTTCAATGTATTTAAAAGCCTCTTAGTTCAAACTCCATCATTTAGTTAATTCCTACTTTTTGTGGTTCCATATCAGAAAATATCTGCTGCTTTCCCATTACTATTTAAAAATTTGGGTGCTTATATCACCCTACCAGTCTAAAAATAAAAAATAAGTGCTTCAGGCCTTCAAAAAAAAAAAAAAAGATTAGCTACTAAACAGCTACAGAGAGCTTTGTGCTAAAGACAGATATAGCAAAGAAGAAGTTGGCAATTGGCGATTCCTTTGAAAGGTCTGATAAGGAGTGAATGGCTAATAAAGTTGTGAACTTTACACCTTTGATTTCTTTTCATTGCATCTAGTTAGGATTTGAAAACCCTTAAAAAAATTTTAAATGTGATAAAATTAATGCCTAATCGTAATTTGTGGAGTCACCTCACCCCCAGTAATATATCTGAGAACTTCTGATAATTCAAACTTCTTGATACTTCAAACAAAATTCAGAGGTCCCTTCAAGTTTGAATTAACGAGAGTTGACTGTATAGCGAATGAATCTAGCTACAGTGTGTGCCCAAGTGAGTCAGCACACCAACCACGCCGTGCTGTGGATAGTGATGGGAACAATGAATCCAGAAACGCAGTTAAGCAGCCTACGCATGTACTGTCATCGCAGGAGGATCTGGGAATGATACAGTCCCCCCCTCCCCCCAAACCTTGTTTTCCCAAGTGACCTCCCACTCACCTACGTTGAGCAGCTAGATGCTCTTGAGAAAGATGTGCTCCAGCCACGCGTGCAGCAATCAAAGCTGCACATGTAGCTATTATGCACATGCATACTATGGATTTTCAACAAACATGTAGTTCATAGTTGCACTACCTTGCTAGAATGCAAATTTAGTGTTTTCATCTCTGTTTTATCTTTTTTTTTGTCAAACCGCTTATAACAATTATCCCATTTAAGCTGCTTTGCCATTTCTGTTTTTCTCATCATCAGCTATGAAGAAACCACAGCTAGCCTCTCAGAGCTTTGTCTGATGTGCATTTTTTCTTTTTACAAAGCCTGAAGGCACATAACCATTTAACCCACTCAGAACCCACTAGTTAACCAAAATACACAACCTTAAACTTATTGAAAATCATGTTTATATTAACTGTTGATATTAACGAGGCCCTGGAACACTTTTTCAAGTAACCATGGAATGAAATCACTGGAAGAGTTTATTGCCTCACAAATTCAATGTTGTAAAAATTTTAAGAATTCGTCTTCTACGAGTGGAGTTACCAAAGCTTGTCACACGCTTTCAACACATTCTCTCTTCTCTCGTCCAGAAGAAAGCTATGGAAGCTAAGCAGGGAGAGATGGCAGGGCCACAGAAAAACGTCACGCACGCCTTGTGACCTTGAGCTATTTTTTTTAATGCGCGGCTTTTTCAATGTGATCGCGCGCGCACGTGGACAAGTAGCGGCCTTCTGCGGTGATCTCTGTAACGAGCGAGCACGCCATGTCCAAATCAGTCAATGGCTGATGGGCTTGCTAAGTGTGATTTTTTGGGCATATTCCATGATTCGTCAAGAGAAAAGACAGCAATTTTTAGCTGACTTTGATAATTTATTGTGATTTCCAGGCTGCATGCTGTACTACAATATTTGGCTCGCGTGTTGTCGGGAGCCTCTACTACTGACCGACAGCGTTTTCTGACCATGCTAAAAAAATGTTGCAGGGCACCTTTAACTGAAATCTCCATTCGATTAAATACAAAACGAAACATCATTTAAAGGAAACAACTGAAAAAAAAAAACACGAGTGAACCATGAAAAGCAGACACATGATATTTATTGCTCTGAAAAATAACTTATTTTGATTATAAAGCATTTTATTCTAGAAGAGTTCTTTTATACTTTAGTGGAAAAGCAATAAGCAGGTCGCTATCACCTGTTCTCATTTAAAATTTATTATAGAAGTCTCACTGCATCTACATTATGAGAATCAAGCAAGAAAAGAAAATGTCCAATGCATCAGTTGTATCTTATAGTTATGACAAGGGTCTTGGCAATGAAAAATTTAGTCAAATGATTCCTGAAGCTCTTGTAATATTTTCATGCCTAGTTGGTGTGCCATTATAATTTCTTCTACTCCCTGCAAATAAGCCGACATGAGAAGAAGTATGTACAATGACCCTTCAAACAACACTTATTTCAACCTCCACCATGGTCTCAATCATAACCACCCTGCCATTAAAGTTAGTTGGTGGTTCAAAAGAACAGAAGATAAAAAAAATAAACTTGGGTCAAAATGTTCACTGCATCATAGTAGAGTAACAGAACAGGTTCCAGAGCAGATGCACATCTAGAGCCAAGGTGCAGCCACTCACCCTGCAGATCAGTAAGGACGCATTTACGGTCGTATGATGCTGTCAGTAAGTAGTAAGCTCGTGGTGAAAAGCGCACGGATCGCAGATCTGACGAATGGGGCCGGAACGTCTGAATGGTCCGGCCACCTCGTATGTCGTACAGCATGCAAGTGGCATCCTCATGGCCAGAGACCAGCATGCGTCCAGTTGGGTCCACAGCCACGGCAGCAACTGGGCTCCCTGTGAAATTAACAGTGTTAGTGAGTCTCAATTCATGCACCTAAGTTAGAATAACTTAACATCAAGAAAAGTTAAACATACGGCACATTGAAAAATTTGTAGGACTTTTGAGCTTCGCATTTAAAAAGTGAACATGATAGCGTAATCGGGCCTTGTGCTCACCAACTTCTCAATTGCTAGCCTGGCTTCAGTTCTCGGCACATAGTTCAACTGTGTTGTGAAGGAACGAATGACTGTGCACGTAACATTGGCCATTTCAAAGTCTCTAAGAATGCCCACAGGAAGTTCAGTTTTGCAGTGCCCACTACGGCATAATTCTTCCTTTTGCGAATCAGCGAATGACTTACTACACATTTGTAAGGCAACACGTGAGCCTATACAGCTGTTCACTTTGTTAGTGAAAAATTTTGCAGCTGATGTCAATTAAAAATGTACGGGATATTTTGTAATAGGTGGGCATTTTTTAACACCACTCATTGCGAAGTCCTCATGTTTTAACACCTGGTACAATTCTATGGTTTGATCTGCACACGCACACAATATTACATGCATTAAGTCAGCATCTAATCAATTTTTTTTTCAGTGCCTGGGTGAACGCTCCCTTCATGCTGTCGAAAGCAAGTTCCGCTTCCGCTTGCCACTGCCGCATGGCGGCGCTGCACTAGTAGACTATGGCAAGCTGGCATTGACTGCGCGCATTAGGAAGCTTACGAATTCATGTTTTCATGCGACTTAATGTGCATTTGCGCTTCTCGCCGACTTTCACAGACACAGGGAGAATTGTCACTGGGCTCTGTCAGGCCATACTAATGGTTCGATATATGCGTTCAAGTTTTACAGCATTCACATTTTATTTTCTCTTTCAAGCTATTGCTACCTCATCATTTGAATGCCTCAGTATATAATATTGCTTGTGTACTACTCTGCATATCTGATGGAAAGAAATCAGATTGTCCTTTTCGTTTCTCCATAATGACAAAGAAAGAAACAAACTCAGATTACCTTATGGATTGACCTGAGACGACTAAAAAGCAAAAAATATCACCTTCATTTTCTTCCCATTCAATGCATTGAACGTTTCATGCTTCCCGTCAGGATATTTATGCTCCCAACCTGGTTTGCTTACTGCCTCAAGGGTTGGAGACAAAGCTAGCTCTCTGCCCCTCAGCTGGTTATGCACTGCCTTGGTGATCGTTCCATTTCAACCATGCAAAGATGTAATATAATGCCATCAAGTTATGTGACCTTCCAATACGTCACAAAATTTTATTCTCTGTGACGTCATATAATGATTTCTTGCATCACTCATGTTGACATCGCTGAGGCAAGAAGACGCTGGACGCGGCCGGCGATCAATTTTCGCTTTTGATGAGGCATTTAAGGCCATCGCCTTAATGCACTGTACAGCTGTAGTTCTGGGAAATCGCAGCTAACACTGATGTTTGGGGGAGGGTGCTTGCAATAATGAAACAGAACAATTGGTCTCCTAATAAATCTTCGTACTACGCTCAAATATGGAGGAGTCAATTACAACCCGAATATTTTTTAGATTATAAGAAGTGGTGGCTAAAGACTACCCCTCAAGTCTGGCAACATTGGTATCACTAAACGGGAGTGCGCTGCATCCAAACAGTCAACAAATGAGTCTATCAGTAACGCTGCCTCGCGATCACTGCCATGTGCAACGCTAACATTACCCCCTGAAGCTGATCGGGAGCCTATGGGAACCCATGAGTTATTGCCGAAACAATAACAATTGTCATGCACTGTGTCGTACTGAATGCGTGCTTTTAAGGCTGAACAGCTAGGGTGCCCCATGCGATAAAAGCGTCCGGGTCAACGGCCATTCGGCCTCTACTCTGCTCTCTACCAAATTAAGAGGCCAGAGGAAAGAAGAAAGAAACGGAGCTGAGCAGCCAAATTTCAATGTTATAACTATCTGTCCACTACACAGACAAGCTCAAGCAACTGACCACAGGCCGCATATTTCAAGCTTGTCACTTTGGCTCAAATTGAAAGTCGGCATTAGACTTTAGACTTTAACAGCGCCTGTTCAAAACATAGGCCATGACAGCAGAAATCGCGCCACATATGAAGCTGTTCTTGTTTATTTCCTCATGATGCCTTGTTTAGGCTCTCAAATAGTTAAATCACCTGGCGTAGTTCCTCATTTTCTGACACTTGCTTTTTCTTGGTGGCAGCACATGTAATGATTTATGAAGGGAACGGATGATGAACTATTTCCCTAGAAGCAGTCTAGTGGCATTTTGTGCTATTTAGAGCATGAACTCCAGGCTTGCGCATATAGTGCTATGCCACTTGACAGTAGCAAGCATCAGGGAACATTAGTCACCCAAGCTTCTAATATTAGCTCCTCGCAAAGGCTTCTCTCAAAAATCGACTTTCAAGAAAGCAACTCTCAGTCAATCGAACACCACAGTGATAAAACGCTCCTCTGCGGACTACTGGCATGAGCTGTCCGATATAAGCCTAGCAGACGAAGCGCGAGCGCCTCAATCGAGTAGTCGCGAACGACACATGCCTTTGAAATGAGCTAGGTCACCACAAGTACTTCGTGATTCACGTTTACAAGTTTCGATTATACCTTAAACAATGCAAATACAGCTGAAAACCAAATCATACAGAGGCTCTGAATGCAGCTGTGACATTCGTTTGCGCGATAGACAACGCGACAGCATGTCTACTGCAGTTGCGGTGCCTCCCCACGAACCGCTGCACTAACACCCGCGGCCGCTTCCCATTCAAGTCCGCTCCTTCACCCGAGCACTGAAAAAGTGAAGGAGGCACTGGTCAAGTAGACTCTTTACACATTCATATAGTGTTTTTTCTGAAGAAGTTTAGCCATAGCATCGCTCTGTGGTGAACACCTGATTGCCATGCAGACGGCCTCGATTCGATTCTCACTCGAACTTAAGTTTTTTTTTATTATTTATTTCGTTTGCCTCTTTCTCTATTTTTTTACATTGACAAGATGATTTTTTACTCACAACCAACGACACTGATGCCAACACAAAAACCTTCCAGGTGACAGTCAATGCCTAAATTTGCAACTTACATTTCGTATCTGAAAAAATTATCCCTTGCGTCAAGCACATTGAAGGCAGAAACGTCAAAATTTCACGTAGTATAGGGACACTGAAGCTCTGAGCAGTTCTTTGAATTTTTCCAAATATTCCTGCACACGTGTCTAAACCAGCGGCATTAAAGCTCAAAAGGATACCCTCGAAGCTTAGAGAAACTGTCATTTTCTAGGGCGGTGTGTCGGCAAGTGGTCTCGATGTTCTTTGTGCGAAGTGGCTACGTGCAACTACACTAGTGCCGAATGTGATGGGTCTGCTGTGGATGAAATTGGAACGTCGTGGAAAGCACCGTAAATACCCGCGTATAATACGAAGTTTTTTTCTAATATTAACGTTCTGAATTCCCGCTTCGCACCATGTGCGGATGCAAACGCAAACTTGCTCGAAAAACGTAGTTGTGCTTGAAGTTTCAGTTTCGTAAGTGCTGCTTGGCTACAGCTTTGTTTTGTCTACGAGTTGCTACGGCTTGGCTTCGTTACCTTCGTGCCCTTGCATGGCAAAAGTGAGCACTAGCTCCATTTGTTTCTTTGTTATTGAGCTTTTTTTAGCGTGTACTTGGACAGCAGACGTGTGAACCTCTGTGTGTTCCATGCCTCACTTTGCAAAGGTGCAACATGCCAGGGCCCCGAAACCAGTTCTTGGCTGCATTCAAAAGTAAGGTCCTCGCAGCTGCCGAGAAAATCGACAACAGTGTGAAGCGCTTTTTACGCATGAAGTGAAGAGGTGCATTCACATTTGGCCTCCAAGAGAGCAAAAGCGGTGAAACTCTCCGGAAACTGGCTCGTTTCACCGGCCAAGTGGCTGGAAAACCATGCCACGTGGCCAGTGCGCAAAAAATCGATCCGAGGCCGATTTCCTTGTCACGCAAAACCGGATACGGTTTCCGCTTCATGGCCATGGCTGCGCTAGATCGAACCACGTGACCTAACCAGCCGCCGCAGATTCTACATGGCGGCAAAGACGTCGGCAGTGGCTCGCATCCGCTCGTATCACAACTACCCATGCAGCACGACAAAGTTTGATGGCCTCAAAGAGGACGCGTTGATCAAGAGCCTGGTTTTGATTGCGATCACCGAGAACTTTGGAAGTAGATGGTGCTGCATCAGAGAGTCGGCCTGCCCCAACGTGTTTCGCGGTTGTGTACAGCCAGCTGAATCCGCCGCCGCCCCTGCCGGTGTGTTCACTCGTGTCGTTTCTGCTGGCTTATCTTCCAAAACAACATTTGAAAAGGTGCGAGCTGTTTCTTTTGACTGGCATGAATAGCTAGAATTCTGTATGAACTTAAGTTTTCAGAAACCAGGCAAAATCGAACTCATTGTCAAGGTATCGACGGCAGCAGCGGCGGGATGGGGCAAAACAAATTTGAACACGTTTGACACATGGGGTCGTGGCTTTGCGGCCGCTCTGACATTTTCGTTTTCTCTTCACTCTCCAAATGTGAACGCACCCGAAAGGGAAAAAGCTTTCGCGATCCAAAAAAAGGGGCTTTCCCCGAGATTGAACTCGCACTGACAAAGTTCGTTCGACAGCAACGGGCGGCGAACTTGCCAGTCAACATGGAGCTGATGCAAATGAAAGCGAGGGAGCTCGCAAGAGAAAATGGGATGTTGAGATGTTGAGCTCGGACTTCAAAGCCAGCAAGCACTGGATCTACCGTTACATGTGCCGAGTCGGATTTTCCCTGCGCCTGCAAACCTCGATTTCTCAGAAGCTTCCTGAAGCCTTTGAAGAGCTTCTTATCTCATTTCAATGCCACGTGATTACGTTGTGCCGCTCGCAGAACTTCCAGCTAAGACAAATCGGCTACGCCGATCAAACGACAGTTTACCTGGACATGCCGTCGCCCCTAACAGTTCATGAGAAGGACTCAAAGCAGGTTAGTGTCTGCACCACCGGCAATGAAAAAACTCGTGTCTCAGTCATATTACCCCGCACGGCGGACGGCCACAAGCTCCTACCTTATGTCGTCTTCAAGCGCAAGGCAATGCCAAAAGGGGAGGAGCTACCAAAGAATGCCATCCTCAGATGTCACGATAAAGGCTGGATGAACGAAGACCTTGTCCTAGACTGGGTAAAGTCCGTGGGGTGCAGATGGCCTGGTGCCTTGCTGTCTTTTCCATCCATTCTGGTGCTAGACGCGTTTCGCTGCCATTTGGCTGATTCACTGAAGAGGCTCTAGCGCGACTGCGGCACAGAACTGGCCGTGATCCCGGGTGGGATGACTTCTCAACTGCAACTTCTCGACGTTTTGACGAATATGCCTCGACGAATATGCACTCAAACGAGGTTTGAGGGCATATTCTTACACACAATGTATAAGATGTGTAATTCCACAGGCTTGTTCAATCAGAATCGTCCATAACCTGAAGGCGCGGATGAATGCTATCTATTGCAGAGGTGCAGAAGGTATTTTTTTCGAAGCGTAAGGGCCCGACCTTGATCTGAAGTGGGTGCCCGACAGGCAAGTGTGGTGGAGTGTCCTTGTTCGCTCGGTAAACAATAATTGGGAAAGATTTGGGGGGGGGGGGCACAAGCCTAGTGTGCCACCTGCTTGCCACACCCCTGATTGCAGGCAAAGAAATAATCATACAATTCTAAGCTACAGGAGCAGCCCTTATTTATTACAAAGTAGTATTCAATCGGCCCTCATATGGGTGCTTTAGCTAAAATCCACGTATTTAAGAATGAATTTCCCGCTGTTTTGTATGCAGAGGTAGCAAGCGACGCTCCTTCGCCAATCCCAAAGCGACAGCAGCGCTGCCGCTGTGCGGGATATGGGAGGGGGCTGCTTCTCGCCGCTGCGACCGTGCCGCTTACCCAACTGACAGTATCTAAAAACGTTGGACTAAGTGATAAGCGGATGGTACTAGGTCATAACGCCTTGCGACGAGCGCGACCACACGTTATTAGTACCGTAATTACTCGAATCTAACGCCCACCTTTTTTCCGGTTAAGCGAGTTCATAAATCGCATGCGCGTTAGAATCGAGTACGAACAAAAACATTACGGTCAATCTACTGCCATCGGCAAATCCAAAATGGCCGCCCCCTACGTGCGTCGGCATGGCGCGTCGGCCATTTCTGCCTATGTGTTTCCCATGTGCGGCACTTCGTACGTGTGCTGAGGAGTTCGTCATCTAGTAGTGCATTAGCATCGACGGCGTGGAAGGGCTGACTCTAAAAACTCGAGTGCACCACGATGCCGCTTTTAAAAGAAAAGTCATTGCGTGTGCAGAAACGGACGGAAATCGGGCCGCATCGTGGTCGTTCAGAGTTCCCGAAACGTGCGTGCGGGACTGGCGGAAACAAAAGCAAAAGATTGTCAACAGCAAAGCTTCACGCAAAGGCTTCAGTGGACCACAGCAGGGTCGGTTTCCGCAAATTAAAGAGCTGCTCGGCAAGTATGTGCTTGAGCAGCGAGCGGCACAGCGGCCCGTGACGACAGAACTGCTCCAAGTGCGGGCTATACAATTAGTCTTAGAAAAAGGTGTAACGCGGAGCCAGTTTAAACGAGCAGGTGCTGGCTAACTAACTTTATGAAGAGGAAAGGCTTTTTCCTCCGAAAGGGAACATGCATATGCGAAAAGTTTTGCGGAGGAATACGATGAAAAGCTTCACAGTTTTCAGAGGTTCGTCCTAAACTTGCGGCACAACAACGGCTACCTGCTTGGGCAAATCGGGAATGCCGATCAGACACCTCTTTACTTCGACATGCCTGGCACCACAACCGTCGAGAAGAAGGGGGCGAAGCAAGTTCATGTGCTGACATCGGTCCACGGTAAAACTACAGTGACGGCAATGCTCTGTTACACGTCAGATGAGCACAAGCTTCGCCCGTACCTCATATTTAAATGGAAGACGCTCACGAAAGGAGTCGTTTTTTCGAGTGGTGTGATCGTGCGGGCCAGCGAGAAAAATGGGTGCGCGTTGCAATCGATGAGTTACGGTTTTTTTTTTTTTCGCGGTGGAAATCTGGTGCGCCTTACAATCGAGGGCGCGGTAGAATCGAGTAAATACGGTGCTGCCCAAATTGCCTTGTTCTATTTTCCTTATTATCAAAGACCATCATAGTTGTTGCCAAAATCTCGATACTACATAGACTTGCGATTGCCACCTGCGCCGCTTCGCAACTCGCATAAAGCGCTCGCACTGAGCAGCGCACGTAAGCAATGTGTCCACGCCAACAAACAACCGAACGTATAGAGCCCAGATTTGAAAAAAAAAAGATACAAAAATGCATGCCAGTCATACTTCGGAACGACTGCCGACTGAAACAACGGTCGAATTTAAAGCTAAGTCTAAAAGCTTGGGTAGTGTCGATCTGGAACACAGCGACGCCTCTTAAAGCGCTTGTTGTGAGTTTCAATTACAAAACTGTGCCACACGATTACTGATGCGTCATGAGTCACGAATAAAGCGCGGAGGTGCCCGTTCAAACTGGCTTGAACAAGCATTCTGAATACCATGGGTTCCTAAATCGTGCAAGTTTCATAGCATACCCTATGGGTGAGAATTTGGCGTGCAATGGCTTTTTAAAATGCAAAATGCAATGTAAACTTGCTTGTTTCACTAAATTAATTGCTAATAGGGGTACACCAGGAGCGAATTGCACATGTTATATCGCTCACAGAACCCAGTTTGAAAATCCACTGGCCAAAGCATCCAGCAGACTGATTGCATGCAGGGGGTTGACTCAACGTTTACGCAACAAGGTACTACTCCCTCACGACAAAACGCGCACACATAGATGACCGCATGCAGCAGCGTCAACATGAAAACTGCAGCGACTGAAGGAATGCGCTAAGCATAACAAAGAACATGAGAGTCAACCCCGCTATGCATGCCACTCGGCAGAGTGGCTAAACTCAGTGGTTTTCGCTAAATGACAGTGGCGCCAGAACACACAGTTTAGCAGCAGAAGCAGTACGCTCGATGCACGGCAGCACATTTTTGCGGGGTCACGCATATTTAAAACAGTCCAGAGGAGATTACGGTGGCACCATGGAAGCCTTCGTCACCAGAAAGATGCAAAGTACAGTGTTCTACCTAGAACACTGTAGTGCAAAGTAAAAAAACAGGCTTGGACGCATCTTATTTTCTTTGTACTCCTGGCTTTGCTCAAAAAATCACGTAGTCAACACAACCTTTTCCCCTACTGAAGCTGAGGTCGGCATAAAAATTCTTGCTTTTGAGGCAGTTTCAGAGCAGTTTGGCACAGTTAGCGCGATTTTTTTGCTTTGGAGCAGCTTGGGGCAAGAAAACAAAAAAACGTATAAAAAAAGCACAATACGCTCAGCTGTCTCACCCCTGCAGAGTGCGAGCATTTGGATGCATTGAAAAGCAGCCTCACAAATACAAAATCTAAATCTGTTGAGTAAAAGAATACCTGCCTGCCGAGTAACTGCGCCTACCTAGTTTCAAAGTCGTGGCAGGACTGCTGCTAATGCCAACATTTTAACAAAGGTACTTGTCTTTGTCAGGATCCTTGTCGAAATCTTTTATTTACTCTTTAAGCACTTATCACTGATGTGCCATTACCAGGGAGGGCACCGAACCCACCAGTTGTTCATTACATTTCCTTGAAAAAAAATTTGTACTACCTACACTAGAGGGTTAACGAGGCTGATATCGCATGATCACAATTCCTTGGCTGGGACACTTAGTATAATTAAAGTTTAGACGAAAGAGATGAGCGCGACATGAACTCACCAGGTCCACTGCCACTTGCAGGTGGTGCAGTCACTAAGTTGACGCAGCCTCTGGTGCGCAGATCCCAGAAGCGAATGGTTCTGTCTTGAGAGCCACTTACAAACATGGCTCCTCCCCACGTGTACAAGGACAGGATATGACCTGTGAATTAGTAGGAGAATGCAAAGTGAGCAAAGTAGTAGAAACAAGTATCCGACACAGGAATACAATACTTTATTTTGTGTGTTTGTACAGGTGCACTTTACGCAAGATTCTGTGCGGCAACCAGTGTCTTGCTTGCAGATTGTGTGCTGCCTTAACAGAGCCTGTTACACAGGCTCTTTCAATTCTGCACACAGGCTGTAACAAGTTCTGGCGTTCGTAGCAGTGCACAAGCAGGTGACACCCTTACACCTGGCACCTGTTCCCTTAGTCTATTGTATACCGATTTGCGCTTCAGCTATAAAAGAACTTGTAAAACACGCTGTAAAGTTGGCAGCACGCACAACCGAGCCATTTCAGTTGGCATACAAAGGTATTCTAAGCTTGCTAATTTAATAACAACAAAATACCATCAGGCGTTTTTTTTGCCCCGAAACCATGATATGGTTACGAGAGACGTCGCTGTGGAGGGCTCCGGAAATTTTGACCATCTGATGTTCTTTAACGTGCGCTGACATCGCACAGCACACAGGCCTCTACCATTTTGTCCGTCCCATTGGCACTTCGATGAACTACAGACTAGCTCAAACAAAACAGGAAGCAGAAACCCTACACCACAAATTCTCTAACCCTCATGCTAAACTGCAATGTAACACTTTGCTTTGCTTCATGTAGCAGTGGCCACATGATGCAATGGCTATGTTTCAATCTTTTTAAGTGCAGTCCACTTATAATGATATCCAAGTGCCTAGGAGATCCCACAAGCGACGATTGTTATACGCATGTTCAGAAAAGAAAGCTAAAAAAAAAGTCAAAACAACTCATTTGCATGCAAGTTAGATGGTGCAACTATGTGCTTTTTTGGAGAAAAGTAGACTTGTGCGATTATTCAAATGCTTAAAATAATCGAATGAATGATGCAGTATTTCAATTTTCTTCAAATTAAATTTAAATTATTGAAAATTTCGAATGAATAGAAATGAACAAATGTATGCATATTCATCCACATGTGTAACACCCTGTAAAAATGGTTTCGCTGCTATAAAGGGGTCCTATGCTGTGGAACCACTTACCCAGGTGTATGTTTGCATCTAATTATTTTTAAAAGTGGTTTAACTGCATTAAAGTAGTGCTAAGCCGCAAAAACAGGTATTCAGGAAAAATCTGCACTGCCTTGAAGCCTCACTTTAATGTTAAACGAAGATATCAACCTCACATCGACTCATTTTTTCAGTTTCAAAGCTAGTTAAACGGACTTATACGCTCTAAGCAGAAGAAATTTTAAAACGTCACATATTTTACGCGTTATCACTAGAAATTTTTCTGGAAGTGAAGTCCTGCCACTATAGGAAGTCAAATCCTGCCACTGGAGACAACCCCACGTGACGTGTTCTTTGTGAGGCGCGGGGTGACTGTCACGGGGACGTCCCCAAATGATATTAGATTGGACAGCTTCTGGTATTATGAAGTTCCAAGAGAAGGTCTCCATTTGCCATTTTTGATGCCTTGATTGATTGATATGTGGGGTTTAACGTCCCAAAACCACTATATAATTATGAGAGACGCCGTAGTGGAGGGCTCCAGAAATTTAGACCACCTGAGGTTCTTTAACGTGCACCCAAATCTGAGCACACGGGCCTACAACATTTCCGCCTCCATCGGAAATGCAGCTGCCGCAGCCGGGATTCGAACCCGCGCCCTGCGGGTCATTTTTGATGCCTGACAAAGTTTTTGAGATGAAGAAAGGCGAGATCATTCTCACTGTCCTTCCCGCTTATTTTTTCAGAATGAAATATGTGATAGCATGGGAATGTTTCTCCCTGGTTACCAACGAAAAGAAACAAGTCTTTGGTGCGCCTTTTTTTTGGAGGCGATCGGAGAGTTTTGGGAGAGAAAAAGCCATACAATATACTAAGTTTCGGCAGTAACGCAAACTACCGACCTCGAGGCCTACATGGGGACGTTGCAGGATGTGTGAAACACAGATCCTGCAATCCCCAGCTGTATGATACTGCTATAACCAAATATGCCGTATCCAAGACTGCTACCCGCACAAAGTTAACCCTAGTCGCCAGGAAATTTGAGAGCGAGTGGCAGCACTGCCGCCTATCATTGCAGTGTTCACACTAAGGGACCTCTTTCTGTATACTTCTCCCTATATGTAACTTCCCACCCAATTACGCTCAATAAACTGAAACTGAAAAGAGGAGACGACAGGACAGATTGAAAATAAGAGAGAAAAAGGAAGATACGAGAGGAGGACAGGAAAAGGCGACTGCTGCTTTTCCTTGGGCTGGTCAATCCGGAGTGGCATCTATGTGAAAGCCGGGACCAAAGCGGTGTGTTGCATCCTCCGAGGGGCCTTAAACGTCCAAGTACACTCTGCATTGGTTCAATCCCCAGGATCCCTTTTTCCCTGGACACGGCAATGCCACACACGGCAAGACATGGGAGGAGGTCGAAACCCCCTCGTTGGCTTGGGTCCGTGGTGTCGCCATACACTAAACGCCTGCTTGCGCAGACGCCCCAGCTGGGGCCAGCACCATGGTAAGTGGTTTATTTGAGCATAGAAAGCATACAAAAGTGAACGGTGCCACCGTTGTTCATTGTTATATCCAATATAATGATATAAACAATATCGTTATAAATAGACTCAACTGTAGTACAGTAGCTGTTTCATTAAGAACTGATGTTCCAAACAAGCCAAAATTTTGTCCCTCATATATTCAAAACAAAGAGTCAAGTTGTAACCGAGCCAAACATGTGCAGGAGGAAAGACCTGCTACAATGCAGGAAGCAATATAGTCCTGCACAACCGGAGAACATGTTCTGAAATTTTCAAGCTTAACTTGCCATGTTAGATTTTTTTTATAGCTGTTTATTACTGGCAGACACAAGTAGGTTTCAGGACACCTTACTTGACTTAACTTTGGTTATCCATTTTGTTGTAGGAAATCAGCTGCTGAAGTGCAAAAATAGCCCTCTTTTTGTCCAACTACAGCCAAGGACAGCTCACCTGAATGTCCAGAGAGTGCCTGGAAAGGCGTGGCCGTCTCACAATCAGTAACGTATATCTTGCAGTCTCCTGCTCCGCCACTGATAAGCAGACTTGACCGGTTGCTTAGATCCTCCACAAAGCAGACGTCGCGAACAGTTCCATCATGCATGGTAAGCTCAGCTTCTCCTCCAGCTGTTAAAAAAAATGCCATATGGCGAAATTTGGTTATGAAGGTATTGAAGAGGGTTGGTTAGTAAGCATCATGGCACTTTTGTAAAAGCACAGATAGCAGTACTACCTATGCTGGCATTTGAATTTGAAGTTTTTCATCTCAAAACCTGCAAAGGGTATTAAAGGGGCGTGCTCTAGTGGTAGGCTACAGAAGAATCTTGACCATCTGGAATTCTATAGTATGCACACAAATTGTGTTGCACTAGAATTATTGCCTCCACTTTTATTGAAATGAAGTCGCCATGGCTGGGAATCGACCAAATTCTTTCATATACCTTTGAACCCCGCAAACCAGTGTACTGGGCATACTGAAGAAAGAAAAAGATGAAGAGAAACAAGCAGAGCTAAGATCGGAACTTGCACCACTTCAGCAGCTTCTGTAAACATCGAGCAATATGTTTTTCTAATTTAATTCCTCTTTCAGCCCCATTTCCTCATGAAGCTGCCTAAGAGTAATGGCATCATGTACGCAGAAATGCACACACATTTAGTGTGTGAAGAGGGTGCTTCCACCCTTTTCACACACTAAACAGCGCACATAACAGATGCGTCAATTTAGGGAGGAGCTTTGCCCTGACCCTCACCCTCTTGCATACATAATCATGTGAAAGACAAACTTTGTAGCTGGATATCTTGGAGCACAGGCATGCTAGAAAAAATCTTCTAACTGAAATTGTGTACAAACCCCACTACCTATATTTTTCAATATAAATATGCCAACTTACCACAGCCAGTAAAAGGTTAATTATTAAATTTTAGTCAAATGGGCTGCTGATGGTGATAATTATCATCTAACTTTCTATCCCCCTGGCCACTTAACTTATTTGCCCAAGCGGTTCTCACGTGCTTTTGAGTGCCTAATAAAAAAAAATCATAAAGCATAACTTTGAACCTCCGGTATATAAAGAGGGGTCGACATGCTACAACATGGCTTGGCCGCTTCCAATTCACAGCCAAATTTTCACTGACAGAGGACACAAGTTTTAAGCACCTCTGTTTCAAAAGCTTCTGCCCTTGCTTAGGACAAATTGTGTGTGCACTGCCGCCTATCATACCCAAATCAATGGCCTCTTAAATGGTTGCACCCATGGAGGAAGGAAAAAGAAAAGGAGGGAATCGAATCATGGAATCGAAGCCCATCATGTTGGCCCAACACACAATCACAATGTCACAGCAATTAATAGGTTTGAGTACTACCGCTGGAGTTCTGTTTTTGAACGTCGGCAGTGAGCCAGCCGGTTTGTGCCGAACATGCGGGCTTTGATTAAAAGCAACCGAGCGCCATACCCCGAAGTCTCAGCAAATATCATTTCTTGCTTGATCTTGACGCAAAATGTCACATGTTCGGACGACACTGCTGGCGTGCCCAGGCTGACTGCGTGATGCGATGCTCTCTCCTTTGTTTTTCTTTCTTCCATGCTTATACCGACAGCTCGAGTCAGTACTGATATCTGATGACACACCATCAAAACTGATTTAACATATGCCACTGCCACTTCTGGCTGTTCAGTGCACCTTCAACATGGTGTTCTCAAGCACGGAGCTAATCTACGATTTTATGCATCATCTGCCCACTGACCTTTCTTCACCACAGCCACGTTTGGCTTCTCTACCCAGTCACGAGCATGTGCAACTTTTTCGTGACCTTTTTCTGGATCTAAAACCCTGCAAAACGTGTCCTGTTCTAGCACACGCAACTTTCATCTCGTGTCTTCGTGTGCTATGCACCCAATCAGCCTGGTCTCCACCCGCAATGCCTCGGGTCCTTTCCCATATTAAAGATGCATGATTCTATATACATGGTGAATTCTCATGGCAAAGCTGACCCTATCGCACCTGACCGACAGAAGCGAGCCTATTCTGAGGTGACTCCCACTGATGCGCTTCTCATTTCAGCACCAGGCATCTCATTTTACATACTGTTGCTGATACTGTTTGCAGACCAGGCTGCTTTTTAAGAGAGAAGCTTATGTAGTGCCAGTGCCATCGAAATAATTACCCATCTGGAGAAGACTACGCCAGGTGGTGCCACAAGGGGTGCAAGAGCTTAGAGCACCCTGGGACCCAAGCAAGAAAGAAAAGAACAGTAACAATAAGGCTCCGATCCTAGAACAGCATCGCACCATTTCTTTTTCTCACATGCACTCTACAGTTTAGCAACTGCTTTATAAAACAAAAAATATATAAATCATAAGTTACAGATGACACTTGTATTACATGTTCTTAAGTGCATAACATGACAAAACCTACAGACAAGGAAATGTTGTTAGCATTTCACGAGGTGAAATTTGATCACATCCGTTTTGTGAACAATTTTTAAACGGTACCTTCATCTGGCTTGAACTTTTAGGAATTTCTGCATGCCCCTTTTCTCTGGCAGCAGTGCAGGAATCTTAGGCTAACTGTCTGATGACTATATAGCAATAATGCAGACTAACTCCAAAGGAACAGAAGCCACACTTGTCGTCTGGACATCTGCAGCTTCAGTACTTTCAATGTAGCAAATGCAAGAGCACGTCAAACGCAGGTTTTAATGATTCGTGTTGACACTTCAAACAATGCCAAGTGGAAGTTACATTGTATAAGGTCTTGCACAACCTCATACTTCTGCAAGTTTGCTCATCCTTGTGCATACACAGTTTTCACATAAAAACATAACAGAGTTACAGGGTACAATGAGGGCAAGTTGAATCTCAGCAAGAGAATTTCAATGAGGAAAAAAATTGTGAGACTCTTAAGCTTCGCCTTTGAGAGTCGAACGCGATAGTGATATCCTGTGCCTAGTGCGTATTTCAAACGCTTAATGCATGAAATCTTTTTCAACTTGCTGCGCACCCACTTTGTGGCCTTTAGGGAACAGCGCAGTAACATATTTACCTTTTGTAATGGGTGACCGGCTTAAAACCATGAAGTCATTACGATAATCGCATGTTCTGATGCCCGATTGCAATGTATGCTGATTAAAGATTGATATGTGGGGTTTAGCGTCCCAAAACCACCGTATGATTATGAGAGACGCCGTAGTGAAGGGCTCCGGAAATTTTGACCACCTGGGGTACTTTAACGTGCACCCAAATCTGAGCACACGGGCCTACAACATTTCCACCTCCATCAGAAATGCAGCCATCGCAGCCGGGATTCGATCCAGCGACCTGGATTGCAATGTACGCTTGTACCACACATTATCAGTGCAATATTTTATGGTGTATTGTGAATCATGCATGTAACAGGACGCATGTGTTTGTAAAGCATGAAAGTTACATTCACTGCACTTCCAAGCAGAGGAAGTTATTGTCCCTATATTCACAAGCAGAGACGTGGTTGTGTGGTAGGACATCCGCTTGCCACGCAAACGACCTGGGTTCGATCCCCACTCAGACCCACAAGACCCAGACTAGAATGTCACTTTGACCCAGGAATTTTCTAATTATTTATTTTATTTGCATCCTCGATTTTTCGGCCACGCATAAGATGATTTTTTTGCTCACAACTAACGATGCCAACGCCAACACCGACGCCAACACCGACGCCGAAATTTCTGCTAAATGAGCTCTTCAATGCTCTCATGTTAAAAAAAGTAAACATGGCGATTCTCACTGTCAAGGGAACATGTCTCAGACTTGAATCGCATCAGCTTGATTGTCTTGTCGTTGGAGCCAGTGGCCAAGAGGTCCCCAGTCTGGTTCCACGCCAGGCAATAGATAGAGCCCTTGTGATGCTTCAGCCGCTTGAAAAGCACAGTGGGCTGGTGAGCTACGTCTCCCTCCCTGCAGGGCAACAAGATACGAGCTATAAGTACTGGACAGTGTTGTAGGCATTACTGAGAAAAAGAAACTAAATGAGCTACTCGTTACACTGACAAAAAGGAACGTGTCGTCGGCCTAAATTACCTACAAAAAAAGGTGACATGTAACTGTTGCAAAAAAAAAAAAAGTGATGCATGTTATATGATCATAAATTTTAATCAGTGCATCGTTGCTACAAGGATATACAGTGACCATGTTATAAAGCTCACAATAGTATTTCACATAAAACTTCTAGCCCAAACAAGGATTTTACCAAAAATACTGTTTTAACGAGAATACTTTGCATAAGTTGCCAGGCCCCAGTGTTATTAAAGTGGCCCATGAAGATGACTGTAGAGTTACATGCATGGGCATCGGCAGGATTTTGTCCTGGCCGGTGTAAACCTGTGTTGCATTGCTGATGGAGGAGTGTTGGTGTCTGGTTGGAGGGTAAGCGATGGTGTGTCTTGAGGGGAGCAAGTACCCTTTTTGCATACCCCTGCCAACACCCCTGGTTAGATTTGATGGCATTTTTTTCAATGTGACATTGAACACAACATGAGATTTCATTATCAATACTCTCTGCAAAGAAAACATCCATTTTCTTTCAGTGATTCTGACAGCATTCTGACAGCGTTTACAGTGATTCTGACAGCATCCTTACACTAAGAAGAAAGATGATCAAATTTTGTAGCCATAAATATTTGCCTAAATGGTTTAGTTCTGTAAAAAAATATTTGCACAAATATACAATATTCCCCCTTTCACCTGTACAATTGGCAAGAAAATTGTGAGCGTTTATATTAGAATGTTCAAAGTAAGTCACATTCCCTTAGAAATGGAGTAACAAAAGAAATGTAAATTGACAGATGCCAATAAGAAAACTTATTTTTGAAAACAGAGTTAATAAACAGTGCTAGAGTATTGCAGGGACAACTTTCAGTTAGACATTTAAATGACAGCTACATTTTGAACATGGCCCCGCCGCGGTGGTCTAGTGGCTAAGGTACTCGGCTGCTGACCCGCAGGTCGCGGGTTCGAATCCCGGCTGCGGCGGCTGCATTTCCGATGGAGGCGGAAATGTTGTAGGCCCGTGTGCTCAGATTTGGGTGCACGTTAAAGAACCCCAGGTGGTCGAAATTTCCGGAGCCCTCCACTACGGCGTCTCTCATAATCATATGGTGGTTTTGGAACGTTAAAACCCACATATCAATCAATACATTTTGAACTTGTCATCGGACAGTTCGCCTTGCTTCATAATTAAAAACATCTCAACAAGGTGCTTGGTGGACATGCTGAATGGTACACATATAGTCAATGCCTAGTGGGCTGGCAGTAATATTCCGCTGTGACAAAAAAACATTAGGGGCAAGCTCTGGTAAAGTGGCATCTGTGAGACGAAGGTCCTTTGTGCAAAACTTTCAAAATTGTTGGATTGTTGGAATAAAAACTAATTGGTGATAACATCACACCTCCCATATTACAACTTACTGTTGGGTCAGTTGGTTGGGGTTCTGGGTATGGGGTGTGTTCTTACTAATATAGGTTTGAGAGAACTTCTAGTTGTACCAAGGTCTCTCAATGTCACACCTCACATTACTGAAAAACATTATTATAAGTTCATTATCTGTGACAGCCCTCGAATATTACTAACTAAATTAAAAAAGAAAGTAACACATTATTGGTAATACTGTAAACACTGGTACTGGCTCAAACAGATAAGTTATACATGTGTATTACTGCCTAAAACGCCTTAAAACTCCTCCGGTGTCAACACGAGTCTAAAACACCTAGAATCTCTTGCGGTGTCAACACGAATGCTTTAATCCAGCGGTTGCCAGTAATGGATGTGTTGGGGACCTCTTGTGGACTGGTGCAAGTAATGGGGGATTCCTTGCAGCAGAGGGTAGGGATGTAGGTATGTAGGTAAAGTAACACAACTGGAGCGTGAAACAGGTGCATTTTATTGCTACCAAAAACATTAAACAAACGTGCCACATCACTTCATTTTGGACAGTTTGTCAATACATGGCACAGTTGGGCTTTAACAGAGTTACATATGAAAATTTTTTTAAATGCAAAAAAAGCAGGTGAGGGTTTCGTGGATCACAGAATTAGCTTCGCAGACCCCCTAGGATCCGGGAACTCCCATTTGAGAGTCACTACTTTAATCAATCAGTGCTATGGCTGGTGTCACCGTGGCAAAATAAAGACCTGTCATGCTTTGGACACATTATGTTGTTTTAGGTCAATGAAAAGTGCGGGAAGATGAGCAGAGAAAATTGGTGAGTTGCTGCAGGCTATGTCCCACATATCATCATCAGCCTAGATTTAGAAGAAATACCACACTGTCAAACATCTCTGGCAGCTAGCAACAGCTGTAGGCTCTGGTTAAGAATTAACTCCTGTTCTTTCTACCAGAGAAGAATGGAGTGTTCATTTGGACTCGATTGCGTGTAAAAAAACAGAGAATAACATTAAAACACATCCGTAACAAGAACAAGCTAATAAATGCTGAATATGAAAACTTGTTTTAAATGAACACTAAAAAGAAACAATCAATTCAGTTAGATTGACACACTGCATTCTAAGAACACTATTGCCATATGTTTCACTACCATAGGTTCATTAACAGCTGAGAAAATCAAGGTTTAAGTTTCATTTCTAATTTTCATGACAACTTCTCTATGTGCGACGTCACAAATTTCCAGATGTATTTTTGTATTTTTACTACAATGGCTTAATTAAATTTTCTGAAACTTCGTATGCTAGGTCTCTGGCAGCCACAGATGACAATATACCTCATTTTTATCGATTAGAAGCTGCTGTGTAGAACCGAGTAGATGCCTTCAATATCTATCTCGTCACAGTGTTTGGTGGTGTAGGAATCTTAAATAGGCCCTGCAACACTTTTCGAGCATGGTCAGAAAACCCTGCCAATCAGTAGTAGAGGCTCCGAGAACTTGCAAGCCAAATATTATAGCCCAGGATAAGGCCTGGAATTTACAATAAATGATCAAAGTCAGCTAAAAATTGCTTTCTCTTCTCTTAACAAATGACAGAAGATGCTCAAAAATCACTCGTAGAAAAAAATCTAATAGCTATTGGCTGATTTGAACATGGCGCGTTAGGTCATTATAGTGATCGCCGCGGGAGGCCGCAACTTGTCCACGCACGCGTGCGACCACGCTGAAAAAGTCGCACATTTGAAATAAAAAAAATGTGCTTAAGGTCATGAGGTAGGCGTGACTTATTTTCTTTGCCCCTGCATTCCGCCCTGCTCAGCTTCCAGTGCTTTCGCTAGGACGAGAGAATGTGATCGCAGGGTGCGACAAATCTTTTTATTTTTAACTCCACTCGCACAGGACAGATTCTTAAAATTTTCGCGGCGTTGAATTCGTAAGGCAATAAGCTCTTCCAGTGAATTTGTTCCATGGTTAGCTGAAAAAGTGTTTCAGGGCCCTTTTAAGAAGGTATCTCCACCTGTATTTCCTTTTTTAGGGTTTTCTCAGCGTTGTGTTCCAGTAAGAGGGGTGTTTAGAGGATCGAAAAATTGTACTTCAGTAATACGCGAAAAATCTTTTTGCTCTTTAGAGCCCCTTTAAACTGTGTTAAAGGGACACTAAAGGCAAGTATTAGGTCCACATTGATTGTTGAAATGGCAGTCCGGAAACCTCGCAGTGTTACTATTGTGCCAAAAGAGCACTTATTTTGAAATAAAATGACGTTTTAGTGGTCCCCATCAGGCTAGCGTACATAAAATTACCAGCCCCAAGGAGAATGTTGCCGGTAACATGGGCTTTACTGCGCGGTTGCCGACACCAATAGTAGCAAAACGAAAGTAGCGGGAGACACAGCAGCAACAATGGCACTTAAACAATTTCCTGCCATGGCCTCCACGATAGAAGACACGCTTTCAACTGGGCCCCGCTTGATATGATGACCTGTTCAAATTGGACACGTGAATTTAAATTTAACTGCTGTATCTCAACATAACAGCAAGGACTGTAACATCAACCTACTTGTGTTATGCTAGATGAGCTGGTAATCGAGATAATAGCACCAGCAATGTTGCTGGTGTTCATTAATTTAATTGTTACTTTATTCAATTTGTCACTGTACAACAATATAGAGATAATTTTTTGTTTGTAATCAAAAGCACTAGTGACAGGCTGGGCCATTCAATAAAAGCAGTGCTCTGCTATGCAGGGCATGCACATAATGAAGCCCTTGAATCATTTTCTTGCACACATACTGTACTATACTTATGCATATGCATCGCACAAATATTTGTTGGTGATGTACAGAGCTTTACAGGTAAAAGGCAAAGTTAGGCAGTAATGTAAAACATGCCTGAGGTCAGTGATGGTTGGGTAGCCGCAGATGCGAAGGGTTTTGGAGTTGGAGCCAACAGCGTAGAACTGGCCGCTAGGATGGAAGTCACAGGCACGCACCACCTGGGCATCCTCCAAGTTGGTGACCTGCACGAACTTTGGCTTCCGTGGCTCATCAGTTGGGTGGGCTGCCTGTGGCTGCGGTTGCTGGTTTTGGGTTCCATGATTTGCCGAGTACTGCACACAGAGATATAAAAATAAGTGTAAAAAACCAGAGTTTTATCGATCAACAGGATTTTTTTTGCAACATTACATTTAGTCCTTTAACAAGGGAAAGCAAAGCACAGGTTCACAGTATTCGGTCACGATCTTGATGTTTCCTCTGTCTGAGCAGTTGAAATGATCAGGGTCATTGTTCAGGGATAACAGCTACTTATTTAAAAGAAAATACTGCACAAATATGAAGGAACGTGCACAAATATGGGTATTTATAACACTTTGAGTCACTCGTGCATATTGATGCCCAGATGCAGCGCCCCTGAAAGGCTAACTTTAACTTGACTGAGAAACTTCTATAAATATAAAGAGTTGCGAGACGTACAGAAAATAAAGCTTTTAGATATGCCAATTTGGAGACTAAGCAGAAGTCAAGAATTATAATAACAAAACTTTTCCTGGCTTTTGTTACAAATTTTTAAGATTTTTCCAAAAACTACCTATGTCATAATCAATATGTATGAAAGATGACAGGTTGTGCAGCTCAACGTTATATCTTATATGAGCTAAGTCCACCCACTAGAATCAGCTGTAGTTCAAAGCACCTAAACTCTAGGTGACACTCATTACTGTATGATGACTAGTAAAACTAATATAAAGCTAGAAAAAACTGTATAAGTAATAACAAATAAAAAGCAAATACACATTTACGCACTAGTCTTAAGAAAACACACTATAGAAGAAAATAGCACTTCGTAAGCCATTTTCATGGTGCTACAACTGATATAGATTAGCTTCCCTGACTTCCCAGCACATAGGCAAACTTTCAGAATAGGTAAAAAAAAAAGGCCAAACAATATTTACCAGCCTAACAAAACTGCCACCGATGCAAAAACATTACACAATATATTATTTGCTCCAAACAATGATATATGTAGAATAAACTGATGCTTCAAACAATAACTTTGACCACTCCTAATTAAAGTCGTGAGATCACGTCTAAATGAAAAGCACTAGTAAAGTATAAACCTTGTTGAAACATAGTAAATTTAAAAACAGCCCTAATTTTAGAAACGGTATAACGAAAGCAAATACGAAAAATAATGAGAACAATACAAAATCAAATTTCTTTAGAAGCATGCCACAAAACATAGGTCTGTGCCAAAAAAAGGTGGATCTTATTTTTGTTTTTCTCTGGAGTGACTATGACAAAAGGGCATCTAGAGTAAGCTAGTCATTATAGGGCTGTAAGAAAGCTATGCAAGATCAGTGAATCATTGCATTCAAGCTGCATTGAAAGATAATAGAGACAGCAATTTAGACAACTTGCTCTGTCACCAGATGCAAGGTTAAAATTATTTTCTGAAAGGGTGGGAAGAATTGAACCTTTTTTCATGTAGAATCATGTATGTTTGTATTGTACTGAACAATGTGAGACGATGACGAAGCAGCCAAGGAAGCAAGCGACGAAATTAGTGGTAGCCACGCAACCCGAGCTTGTGCTTGCTTAGGTTTTGGCCTTTTGACGTTCCTCCATGTTCTAGTACATTTATACATGAATAAATTATGTGGCAGTATGTACATGTGATTAGATAAAATTACGAAATGTAAAATATTCAGGGGGGGGGGGGTCCTCCTCCCACTAACCAACACTGTCTGCCACTATTTCACTGGGAATGAAGGAGCGCTAAAGGGAAAGCAATCAAGGCCCATGTGTCATACCTTATGCTCATCCTGGTCCTCTAAGTGCTGTTCGGGCTCTAAGAATACATAGATTCTATTTGTTATGGGGACAGTGTGCTAATTATGATAAAACAAAGATAATTGCAGTCAACACGACCAGTGTATTAGCATAATACAACACAATGAAATCATCAGTCAAAGGTTTCACGCGTTTAAAAAGAGCAATAACTGCTCATACTGCCACCTGAAGTCATTGCGCTAACGAAAAGATTGTGTTTCATAATTATGAATATAATGATGACTTTACATTAAACAAGAAACTGTAGGCTTAAAAATGGCACAAAATACTGCATTTTATGGCTTCAGACTACATGGTAAACAATGGTAAAACATTGACAGCATACGTATGGAACAAACATAATATGTACACCCAGGAAGAAAATTTTACGAGCTGCTGGCTCCACAACAAATGCGGATTCCTGCACTATCAGTGCGCACTGCTTTTAATCTTTCTGGTAACTGTATATGTTGCACTACCGACTACAGTCTGGAACATTCGTTTGGAGGTTGTGTTCCGAGTAGCAAGAAAAAGCTTTTCTCAAACATTTCGTACTCCGCCAACTTTGCTAGGTGTACCCCTAGGTGAAATCAGCTAAAAACAAGTTAAAACTGGTGTTTAGCTGGTTTTAACTGGGATAAGCTGGGTTCAGGTGAAAGCCAGTGGGCTACCAACTCATTTCAGTTGGTTCATAGCAAAAACCACTCCAGTCTGGAAAGGAATTCAGCTGGTATAGAAATGAACAATCTGGAATAATTAGGTCTGCAAATGAATGAAACCAACTGGCCTCAAACCAAAACGTACTTACTAGCTCATCTGGCAGGAACATTTCTGTGTAGAACTTGCTACAACGTAGAACTGCATCCAGTATTAAATGTAGAATTCAAGTGGTTCGACTGCAAGTATTAGCTCATACAGGTGGTTTCCAAGTGCACAAGTCAGTGGGGTATAGTAACACGAGCTATGTTCCCATATTTTGGACGCCATCATTGAGGGCACAAACAGAGGAAGAATTTATGGCTTCCTGTAAGTTCATAATTATTTCACTCAAAGTTCTTAAACCTATGTTTTTCTTTTAATTGAAACACCGTCAAAAAGGATACTTACTTACTGCAATTTTCAGTTCCGCTGAAATCATGTGCAGATGAATTGTATCCCTTCACAGCTGCATTGCCCGCGTCTTCAAAGTGACACATACATATGCTTGTGAAAATATTTGGCTCATGTTTACGTAGTGTGTGCCGAAGAGACCAGTACCAACAAATACCAATGACACAAGTGATGTCAAAGTTGGGATCTGAGGCCAACAACTTCCACCCGGGGCGAGCTGGCAACTTGGAACAGCTCGAACAACCAAGCACAGATTAAAAATTTTCACCGGGCATGCATAACTTACGTATATGTTCGTGTTTTTTTTTTCTTGTTCCAATCACAACAGAACTATTGTTATGAGAGTCACTTATAGAAACAAGTGAACTTTAAAAATCGGTTTTTATATGCATTAACGCAGCGACGCACCGGTGACTACAACGTACATTTTATTTGCATGGTATGTCCCGATGAAAAAAAAAAGTATCACGCACGAAGCTCAAACACGAAGAAACACTTAACGGTCTGAAGGGGTGGTTTTTGAGATCAGCGACTGACGTTTGCTTGCTCTGAGAGTTTGGCCAAGAATTTAGTAGTTGTGATTGATTTTGTTTATTTTTTTTCATAAGCATTTCTGTAGTGTCGTAATTGATTAGCGAGTGTATTTTCAGATAGTACGACCAGGCAGATGCCGTTTTCCTCGCCTGGACCAGGGACTTTCCTCTGGTCTGCTTCTCTTCCTTCGCAGGAATTGCCAGTGGACTTGTTTTTACACAATGGCATCTCATCCGTTCCTGTGGCATTGGTCCCAAGCAACGATGGTATTATACAGATGAAGAATCCAAAAATGATTCAGACGGAGTTGAGAGCTGCTACAACTCACTACCAAAGCATCACAGAGGTCAGGCAGTTCGGCAAGGGTGGCATTCTTTGCTTCTCATCTGACTAGCTCTGTGTTCGAGACCTACTAAAATGGTCGGTATTCGCTACCGACCCGGTGAGCGCATTCATTCCACCTCACCTAGCTTGCGTCAAAGGCCTCGTTCGGGGTGTCGATGTCAACTTGACCCCAACTGAGATATTAGATATGTTTTCAGAAGCAGGGTGATAGCTATCTATAGATGTAGTCGAGTTGTGGACAAGAACAAGGTCCCAACGGAGTCTGTGATTGCTACATTTGTCGGGTCGAATCGCCCAACCGAAATCAAAGCGTGGCCTTTAATATACAGAGTGGAGCCACTATCACCTCGTCCCCTACAGTGTATTAAGTGTTGGCGTTATGGGCACACAGTGAAAGGATGCAGGTTAGTACCTAGATGCAGAATTCCTGGTGAGGCGCACAACTCAAACGACTGTAAAAGTAATGAAGAAAAGTGCTGTCTTTGCCATGAAGCACACTGCCCTGATAACCCAAACTGCTCAGCCAAGGCACGTAAAATCCAAATCCTTGAAATTGTAGACAGAAGGCGATGCTCCCGAAAGGATGCCATTGCTGAAATCCAAGCCCGAACTCAAGGGTATGCAGGAGCAGCTGCCCGCCATAACATAGCAATGAAAGCATCCTTTTCCCCATCAATTGCGGACATGATCGAGAAGGCTGTGGATAAGGCTATGCAACGCCTTGCTACCACCCTATGTGAGTCACTGTCGCGCATTGTGAATAACCAAATCGCACAAGTCTATGGAGCACAGATAGATATAAGTACGGCTGTAGAAAATGCTGAGTCTGCACACCCGACAAGTGAGGCAGAATCTGAGATAACTCCACCGGATGCACAGTCTGCAGAGCCCTCTGGAGAAGGCATTCAGAGGCAAAGCGAGGGTGCACAGGAAGCTTCTCAGGACACACAAGCTATGGACATGGATCTCAAATGCCTAAAGCGTTCTAGATTCCCTGTATCGAAAAAACCTGGCTCGCCGAAACATGTAAAAAGCAAGAAATACCAGAAAGACAACCTTTCGAAAACCGATTTTCTAAAAGAAAGGATTATAGATAAAGTAGTTGCCGAAACCATTTTAACAAAATCATAGGGTCTCTTAAAATTATACATTGGAATTGCCGATCTCTTCACTCAGCCATAACAGATCTGTTATACCTGTCTTCTAAATTCGATCCGGCTATTATTGCATTACAAAAAACTTGGCTTTCCACACATCATTTATTTCACCTACCCCACTTCCAAACCTTTCGTCTAGACCGTCCATCCAAAGGTGGAGGTATAGCTTTCTTTATAAACCATAAAATTAGTTTAAAAGTAAAAAACTCATACAAATGTATGTCTTCTGAATGCGAAATTTTGGCGTTAGATATTACCTTTCCAGGATACTTGTCTTTCTCGCTAATAAACATCTACTTTCATGTAGGCGTTCAAGACACGAGATTGTTAGATATGGCTGCTAATTCAGGCTGTAAAGAAAAATTATAGCTGGCGACTTCAACTCTCACCATACCTGCTGGGGTTTTAGAACAGATCAGTGTGGACAACGGTTGTGGGACTGGTCAGTAGACAACAACTTATTGTGCCTTAATGCTGGAACACCCACATTTATTCGAGGTCATTCACGCTCCGCCTTAGATTTAAGCTTTGTAAGCTCGGCCATTGCTAGTACATCGTGGACAGCCCTCGATTGCGCTTCCAACAGTCACCACTTTCCAATAATGTTCGAGATCGCTTGCCCCGTCAAACCATCATGCTTCCATGCCCGGACCTATATAAATTATGCAAAATTTCAACACGACCTAAAAACTGCTTTAGACGCTCCCTCTCAGGATGGAGATGACACTAAAGCTACGAAATTGGGCGCAGTAATTAAAAGGGCATACAAAAACGCTGAATTTGCTGTTGAATCGGCGAAGGTAGTACCCTATAGCACCTGGTGGAATTACAACTGTTCACGAGATCACAGACGAAGATAGGCAGCTTGGAAAAAGCTAATACATAATCAGTCCCCTAAGAACTGGTCAGATTTCTTGCCGCTGTATTTAAACACACGGTGGCCCAAGCTAAAAAAGAATATGATAAAAGACATTTCAATTTTCTCTCGAAACCTAAAAATAAGAAAGCTTTATTTCAATATATGCGATCTCGCAAAATCCTGCTGTCTACAGTAAATACTGATTATGAAAAACAATCATTGGAAGAAGCGAAGAACTCTTTAGAGTCAATTGACAGAGGTCTAGAAATTAGATTTTCTTCGACTATGGCTTTCAACTGGCAAAAGTCTAGCATAAGCACTGACTTCGAAAACGTAATGCTGTCTGAAGCATCAAAAGTAATTTGAGATCTACCATCGTGAGCTCCTGGTCTAGATGGAATCACAATTCCTATGATTAAAATTTTATTCAAGCTATCCCCCGGCGACATCCTCAATCATATAAACTACTCTTTAAAGAATGCCTGGATACCGTATGACTGGAAAGTAGCTAAGGTAATCCTATTAATATAAAAGCAAGGATTAGGTTTTACCATAGAAAATATCAGACCAATCTCGCTGACCGAGCACGGTGAAACTCATAGAGAGGGTCCTAAAGGGCCGAATAAACTCCTGGATGACGAATAAGGTCATATTAAAGCCAAATCAGATTGGTTTTCGTTGTGAATGCTCAATTTGGTGCGCCCATGCGGATTTAGAGAGTCGAATACAGATTGCTCGTAAAAAGAAACAGTACGCTGCATTTGTGACTCTCGACATAGCTAAAGCGTACGACAGTGTCGAGCACTCTATTCTACTGACCACCTTGCAGAGCCTAAAGTTTCCTCAGTATATTACTGAGTGGATAGTAGAATTCTTAAAATCAAGAGAATTGTATTGCGTGAAGGATGGCTATTGTTCGCATAAATTCAAACAGAAACGTGGTGGGTGTGTCCTATCTCCAGCTTTATTCAATATACTGATGAGCTCTATTCCAATTGTTCAGGATGTCTGTGTCTACATTTATGCAGATGATATCGCGTTCTTCGCTGCAGAGCGCGGCATTTACTCACTACATCAAAAATTGCAAAGATATATTAATACACTAGAAATTTGGTTGCAATTCATTTCATTGTCATTGAACATCAGTAAAGGTGCGCTCTTGGTGTTTCCTATAGCAGATACAGTTTCAATTTCTGTATTGTATAATCGGGAACCTATCGCACAAGTAGATTCAGTCACGTACTAAGGAATGATTTATAATAAAAAGCTGAATTGGAGCCCACACATTGAATATATAACAACAAAGGCACAACGGGCGTTAGGTTTATTACGCAGGTTAAGCAACAGAAAATGCGGGCTGCGCAGACACACGATGTTAATGATAGATAAAATGTATGTGCGACCAATATTGGAATTTGGGTGTGTATTATTCTCGGGGGTCGCTGGTTATTAAATTAAACCACTAGTAATGTTAGAGCGAGAAGCCCTGCGAATATGCCTGGGACTTCCCAGGTTCGTGGCGAATAATGTATTGTATCAAGAAACGCAATTGCCAACACTCCTCTGTCGATTCCGCATTCTAACGATTCAAACCTTCTTAAAGTTCTACAGTTTACCGGCGCGAAGATCAGAGTACGCATTTATCAGCGACCCTGACTTTTTCTTTCTTGCACACTGGCCTCGATTTCGTACCCCTCAGATAATTTTCGTTAAAAAGAAACTGGATTGCATAAATGTAGACATTAGCACAGTAATTGAAACTAATTCCTCAACCCTCAACATTAGAATAGAGTACGATGAAATCTTCTTCCCACAAGCCAAGTTGCAATCTCATAGATTTTTTTACCACTACATTAAACAATTACTTGGTACATGCAGAAACAAAAAATGTAATAGCTACAGATGCTTCTGTCAACAATGAAAAGTCAGGCGTAGGAATTGCGTCTGATTTCCTCGGCTGGTCTTTTTCAGTAAGGCTTCCAGATTTCACTCCTATATTTGAAGCCGAGCTAGTTGCTATTATTTTAGCTCTTCGTAAAATTCCTACGACCGAGACCAGTGCAATCATCTTAACAGGAGCTCTGACAACCTCCGAACAATCTCGTGCCCTAGCAGCGTTCCACACATTAGCACCGCCGCATTTAAAACTCCTCAAATAAGTATGGATCCCAGGTCACTGTGGATTAAAATTAAATGAATTGGCAGATGCTTTGGCATGAGCATCACTCGATAGACCAGTAATTTCAGTACTTTCCGAGTTATAATACTGAATCAGGGGTTAGATATAAAAAATTTGCTATTTTTACAGATAGTTTAGAAAATATCACACAATGGACAGATTATCAGCACCTCAAATTTCCATGGAAAGCCCAGTGGAGTCCGTCAAAAAAACTTGAAATTATAATCTCCAGATTTTGGTGCTGTGACCCCCATTAAATTTTTATTTACACAGAGCTGGTCAGACACTTTCCCCCCTTTGTCCGTTTTGCGAAAAATCAGAAACTCTTGAACATTATTTTGGCTCATGTCGTAACTATGCATTAATTAGGAAACGACTTTTAGATATTCCATTTGCGAAGCTAGGTTTAAATTTAACCACAGAAAATGTTCTAGATTTTGGTGCCTCTGTTTTGGGAAATCGCCACAGAGATGCATTCGATGCGGTGTGTAATTTTATTCAAGACTCTAAACGTTTTTCAACATAAAGCCCACATTAACAGGTACTCAAAAAAAAAAAACCGGGTCGAAAAGTAATTTTCAAATCTGGATAAATCCGTGACATACCAAATTAATCGGGTTTGGCAAAACCAGCTGTCTGGTCGGCTCCCAAAATCAAGTTATAGCTATTAGTGTCTACTTTCTTGTTGATTTTTTTTCTCACTATGTAAATCTTTGGTTTCTTTCTTTTTTTTAACATACTGTCTTCACTATACAACTCCCCCCCCCTTTTTTTTGTCGTTGTAAGCAATATGCAGTTATCGTCCATATGAGACTATATGTTCTCTTGGCCAATACCCCAGAGTGGGTATGAACCATGAATCAGAGGCTACAAACAAACAAACGAAGCTCACATTTCCCTAGCTAAACAAATAATGTTCTGGTTAACGTTTCCCTCGTGCAATGTGCGTTTCGAATCAGCCTCCTTAAAGCAAACTGCAATCAAACTAATCAAGTACTCGCATTGCCGCAATACATGGTGGCTAAAGGGCGCCTACACGCGCGCACCTGTGTTGCTGACGGCAGCGCGCGCGGCAACACCGGAGTACCAAAGCGACGCACGTTAACCCGCAGCGGTCGTGTCTTCCGGCGAACCGCGACTGTCAAGGGCGCGCGTTGCCAGTGCACGCCTCCGGCGCTCGTGAATATTCAGCCGCGACGGATACAAACGCACGCACAAGGCGAGTTCGCGCACGAACAAACCAGCGCGACTTCCGATCCGATTCTATTCTAATCACTGCCGCCGCGACAAGCCGAGGCTCCCGAGAGCGCGACGCTTGCAGCCAGTGCAGGCCAGGGGCCCAGAGCAGGCGTCACGCTTGGCGGGCAAATATGTGGGTCGCATATCCGCCACAGGGCGCACCCATGCGCACGTACCGGCGGCTTCCAAGTGGCCGTGCAGTAAACGCTTACAAGGGATGACACGGGAAAAGCCGCGAGAGCAGATAATTCGAAACAGGTCAGGCAGTAAACTCGGGCAGCGCATCTCTTAACCCTTTGGTGCCTACAAGAATATCGACGAAATGCCGAACTGAGCGGATTAGATCAAGACTCGGGGCTGAAAAAGCGCGAAGGAAAGAAGGCAGAACAACCATACACAAACGACTAAAATGCTCCAATGTACACATATCGCATATGAGCTGCAATGCGTACGCAGGTCAGAAGACGCGCTTGCCAAAAATTTCGAACGAACATGAAACGACCTCCTGAAATAGAACCTATCGTTCTTTCGAAACCATATACTTATCAAGGTGGACAATGGTCACGCTGCATTCGTTCTGAATTCCCACATGGTGTACTATCGGCGTCAAATGAAAAAATTAAAGTCACAGCTTTGGCGCAAAGGCGAAGCAATGAACGCGATAACGACAAATTGAAAAGTCACGCGCAGGATGGCAAGTAGATCAAAACGTGCCCCGCGTTTCTCACGCACAAATGACGCACCAAACGTACTCACAGGTACAGATGAACGCGTATTAGCGTCTCAATTGCTACTTCGATGTGTCCAAAAAGTGCGCCCCTTTCGCAAACGGAGACTATGCAACCATTGCAGTGACCTTTGTGCACACAGTAACTACAACAGAATCGTTCCACTGAAAGCTCAAGGCCAGCCAAAACGTACGATCCTCCCCACCGCGAGATAAGGGCGCGCGAGTTAGCGTCCACCCCCTCCTATCCACGTACGCGTGGGAGATGAGAGCGCGCGCCGCAACGTCGTGACGATGTGGCGACGCACGCTCAAAGCGCCATCTTGCTGGTAATGCTGAAAACACAACAGTTCCCCACGAGATACCCGACACCAGCGGTAAGTAGTAAATATAAATAGCTTGCCGTTTGAACGTTAAAGAAGGTGCTCCTCCGTGGCTAACGCCTCGCACTCACGATTCAGGAGTCTCAAGTTGATAAGTTGATTCCGCGCACCGGAGTCTTTTTCTGGATTATTTTTCTTTCTTGCGTTTACATATATAATAGATACGTATACGTATACAGTGAGTGACGACGACGCCGGCGGCAAAATGCAGCCGAAAGTGTCCATATATTTGCTATCGCTATAAAAACCAGAACAGCTGCAAGCATACCATCTACTTATCACCATTGGTCGACAGGCACGCATATATATGTGCAGAGCTGCTGAACAGGATGCGCGCGCCTGTCAATGATGATAAGTGTATGGTGCGCACTATACCATTGCGAAGGCTTGCCACTGTTCGGGTTTCATTTAACGCCGATAGTACATACAACAAGGTTACAACACACGCATATTTAGTAACGGAAACACTGTTTCCGAATTGAAACATCACGGTCTCCCGAACTTAGGCAAAATATTTCGGGGGGGGGGGGGAGGGGGGGCACCCCTTTGACTTCAGGAAGAGAGGGGTACCTTTTTGGAATGGTTAGCTTTCACTCGGTATGCCAGGGCGAAAAAATTAGTGTGAGGGGGAGGGCACGGGCTCGGTGCGCCACCCCAAAGCTACGCCACTGGTCTCAATCGTAAACGTGCTCTGAACCCTTATTTCATTACGTATAAACAGCCGGATAGTGACAATCGCTCCTTTCTGAAGGCCCGCGGCCGTTTCGGCTGTCCGCGAACGCCGAGTTGTTCCGTTGCGTCGCATATATACTGCAGGCGCTTCGCGCTCGGCGCACTCTGATGATCGTCCGCATTCATAGGATCAAAATATGACCGAATTAACAGAAGTTTGATGCCACTGAACCATTCACGTGCTGTCCAGCATCAGAGAAAACGTACGAATTATCAGACTTTCCGAATTAACGAAGGTCGAATTAACGAGCTTCTACTGTATAGCGCTTCTAGTGAACTATAAGTGTGAACTTTTCTAGGTCACGCTTCATTCCAGCGACATTCATTTTTTTTAAAGACGATAGTCTTTCTTAGGATACTTCAACGCAAAAATTTTCGTCTGGCTGTCTGTTTGTCAACCGAAAAGGTTAAAGTACGACCACATCCACAGCGCCCACCAAGCCCCGCCGCGGTGGTCTATTGGCTAAGGTACTCGGCTGCTGACCCGCAGGTCGCGGGATCGAATCCCGGTTGCGGCGGCTGCATTTCCGATGGAGGTGGAAATGTTGTAGGCCCAAGTGCTCAGATTTGGGTGCACGTTAAAGAACACCAGGTAGTCGAAATTTCCGGAGCTCTCCACTACGGCGTCTCTCATGATCATATAGTGGTTTCGGGACGTTAAACCTCACATATCAATAAATCAATCAACAGCGCCCACCAATATTGCTCAGGTCTGTGCGTTCATACTTGTGCGATTGTCGACTAAAAAGCAAATATTGCGCATATCTTAGGCACAATATCAACACGTCAATATTCTGCGGGGTGTTTCTTTTATACTAGAAAAAAGCATACATAAGTAATTCTAAGAACTGTAGTGTTTCTTACGCTGCGCTGACAATGCTACGCTATGCACGAAAAGGCCACTTTCCTACGATTTGCTAAGACGATATGGTGCTGCCACCAACCTTGAAATCTACGAAATACAGCTTCCAAGATTGTGCGCGCTCGTCACGATGGACGATCCTTTCGTTTTCTGAGATTACCGCTAGATAGCGCTCATGTTTCACGCAGCACCTCTAGAATCCCATTCACCGATTTTCTCGAGAACATCAAATAAATGTTTTATCTTTTTTATGCAAATACTGGGCCATTTTTTAAAGAGCAAGATCGAAAGCGCGAAGGCCACTGGGATATCGCCTGAAACGAAGTAATATACGGTTCGCACGAGGCGCAAACTCGAAAAGTGCATATCGCCCCCCCCCCAAAAAAAACACGCAAAACGATTTTACAGCCATATATATATATATATATATATATATATATATATATATATATATATATATATATATATATATATATATATATATATATTTCATCTTGTGACCAATATCATCAGCCACCCTCTGCTCCCTTCCCAAAGCTGCACATTTGGCTAGTTGCGACATCCGCCATTTTTATATCTATTGTTTTAACGAACATCGTACATAACGAACAAATTAATGGTCCAGTTGTTACTAAGTTGTAGCTAGGTTATATATACTGCGCTTGCACGGTCCTCAAAATTAGAAGTGTAAGGGCGTCAGTACCCGACTTAGCGACAATGTGATGATTAGTCCATCGAGACAAATGAAAGCCCAACGAGATATCGTGAAAGCTTGCCACCTATCGACACATCTTGCGGAGCCTTCAGGAAAGTTAATAACGGGCTTGGATTGCACAATAGCTCGGCGAAGCGGCGGCAGTGTCTTTATTATAAACTTATCGGGACGCTCCTCCGCCTCCTTGCACATTTAACGGTCGAAAGAAACAAGTGTTGAGACTTAAATTCATTCAACTTAAATTCAAATTCACAACTTGAGTGAGAAAACTAATCGGTACGTCACACTATGGTGGGGGTCACGTGCGCATAAAGGAGATAAATGAAGCAGCTTGCTTTTGATGAATATCTCAGAGGGCGAAAGAAAAAGCACGGTATGTTCTAGGTCCTCACCGACTGCGAAAATAAAGGCTTAGTCGACAAATTTAAAAGCGGAAAGGTTGTACACTGCTGGAAAGTCGTGCGTGGGGAATTTACGCGCATGGCAATGCAAGATGTGCCTGATAACTGTCAGAAATAAAATAAAAAACTACAAAAAGAGGGCAAACAGAGAGGATGCCTCTGATAACGGAGACACAATCCGAGTACTCTTTACACGACGAAAATGACTGAACATGAAGACGTGGAGAAATAGGCCATGTTGAAAATTTTATTCCCGTTTTTAACAAGTTCATAAACAGATTCTCAAGTGGCTGGTGCTGTTATAGGATCTAAGTCGCAATCAAAACTTGACGATATAGTTCCCTTCGAGAAACATGTAGACATGTTTCTCGGAACGAACATTTGTCAAAGTAATGCGGCTCTTCGTGCTTGCGAGGCTGGTATAAAATAGTGGTGAACTGCAACGCAGAAAAACAGACAAAAAAAAAAACAGGGCACAGACGAGCGTTCACTGCCAAAGGAAAGTTCATATTTTCTGTCCTTTCATTTCTTTTCTAAGGTACTCAGCTGCTGACCCGCAGGTCGCGGGTTCGTATCCTGGCTGCGGCGGCTGAATTTCCGATGGGGGCAAAAATGTTGTATAGGCCCAGTGCTCAGATTTGGGTGCACGTTAAAGAACCCCAGGTGGTCGAAATTTCCGGAGCCCTCCACTACGGCGTCTCTCATAATCATATGGTGGTTTTGGGACGTTAAACCCCACAAATCAATCATTCATTTCTCTTATCCCTGTAGGCTTTTTGCCCCGCAAGCCACCAATATGTTGCTAAACAACCCTATTCCGAGCTGCGCCGGACTTAAGTAAATTAGCAGCATTCAGAGCGATACGAAATAGAGACAAACTCCGGCGGAACCTAAGGCTGCAACAAAATATTCTACTATTTTTTAATACATGTAAATATGCAAAGCTGCCTCAACGGTGGTGACAAAACACGGCCGCTCCGAGCGGGGAGCTTTTTTTCGCTGTAGTTTGAGGTAAGGCCACATGCAAACTGAGACTAAAGAAAAAAAAAATACGCGTTTACTAACACTTTTCACTAAGTGCGGAAAGGAGCCCAGTAACCCGGAAAATGCTTTTCTTTTCAAATTTTTTCTCTCTTTCTCTCTATCCGGTGCAGGTGAAGAAAACAAGTCATTACGTCATACTGAAGCATACCGAACAACAGCCCTTCTGACATTCGTTTCGCGGCGTTCGAAAGTAAACGGCTGACAACGTTTCAACGACAAGCGCAATTTTAACGCGCGAAGCCTGACGAAAACGACCGGTGTTTTGCGCGCGACGCTCCATCCTATAAAAGGTTCATGGGGAAAACGCGCAATACGTTTTTTTTATTGTTTTCACAGCTCGAATTGCCGGCGCAGGACCAGCGCACATGACACCACCACTGCGAGTAGCCGCGGTGCCAGTTAGTGTACGCGGCACTAAAACTGAGTGAAAAATGGTCCGGCCGGTATTGCGCTCGTGTCACACGAGAAGGCGAAAGCTTCGTTGCACTCACGTAAGACAAGTGACCCTCAACGAGCAAGAGCATATGCTTTGCATCAAATCGACTCTTTGAAAGCCATCCGAGGACTTTTGTTTATATATTGTTCAAAGGTGTCCCAACTTTATTTGCCTTAAGGTGTTTATGAGACTCCACATCTGCAACTACGGACATTACGCTTCTCTCACGAAATAGTTGACTCTTTGCCGGACGCGGCGACTGTACAGGGTATTTTTCCGAAGCAGTTTTAAAGAGCAGGCGAGGCTCTGTCAAAGTATGCTTGACTGTCACGAAGAATGCGTGGGTTCAATAGCGGCTCAGACGCTGATTTTTCTTTGCAACCAACTCGATCTTTTTCGTCAAGGCCAGCTTACCTTCAAGTTTATCGGCTATCGAAGGAGAGCATGCAGGATGCCAAAGTAGAAAAAAAAAATAAACGCGAACAAGATTTTAATCTGAATAAAGCGCAACAGTAAGCGACGATGGTGTCTCTATGTGCCGGGCTCAGTACTTCGCCCCGAGAAGCTTCGCACCTATCCACGCCACATTTGCCAAGGGCTCGCATAAAGTATAAGTACTCTCTAGTCTATTATAGAAAGACCTCATGCACAGACTGGCACAGACGTGGTTCAGAGCATTAAGTGCCCGTGTCACAAATGATCCGATGCTGCCGCCGTTGGTGACGCTGTCCATGAGATAAAAGTCATGATGGATGCAAATAAAAATAAAATCAGTGTAAGAGTTGGAATCGAACCCAGACATTCTGCGTGACACTCAGGTACCACAGGGGCACGCCATTAATGAAAAGTACTTTGAATAAAGACCTGCACAGGCGTCACAGAGTGTCAGCAGTCGCGTAAACGCATGGTAGAGGCGTAAGATAACACCAGGCGTTACACCACGATAAAATCGCCACGAGTGGGTGATTCAAGAATGCCCACCCATTAGAAAAGGCAAAGCCGTAATTTATTTCCATCGGCTACACCAGCAGCCAGGCGTGAGGCTATACGTTCGTGGGCATTGTTATAACGGCCGATGCTAAGATCCGGTTTGCAAGGGACACTTATTGGCGTGTTTGTCACATGCGCTCCACAAAAACGCGGGGAAAACTGCCTATAGTGCGCTGCAAGGAACGCGCGTCAACGAGCCAGCTATGCGCGGTCCACGCCCACCAGAAACGCTTGACAAGAAGCGCTTTCACGGGCGGGTTTATATAAGAAGAGCGCGTCGGGAGTGTGCTATAGGGCTCTCTCTCTCTCTGGCCTTTGCTAGCCCTCTCGTCTCTTGAGTACTCTTTTGATGAGAAAGCGCGTCTGGACGCTTTTTGTAAAGAAAACTCCTGTAAATACGTAAATAAAACGAGTCTTGTGCGTAAGAAGCGTCGCGAGAGTCCTTCGCCAGAGCCTCAGTGTCAGCTTCAACCCCTCCTCGGTCAAATGAGCCCCATGGCTTACAAACATGTAGTGGGTACTTCACGGTGCTACTTGCTGTGAACGCCCTGAGAGAGTTTGCAATGGCCGATGTCACGCGCTCGTACATTATTTCTCCCACAACACTGTTGATGCACCTACGGAGAAGCGAAGCCTACCAAGCGAATCAGAAGGCGACGCGAACGATGCCCGATGACACTGTCCTATTGCAACAAAACGGCCACTACCAAAGTCAACATTGGCGAAAGCGGGGAAGGGGGGACTTTTTTGTAATACTTCGCGAACCGTTTTAGACGCGTAAAATGTAATCTTTACATGATTTACACGAAGTACAACTGGAAAGTTCCACGGGATAGTATAATGTGCCAGGCATATTTGATCATCTTGTCCCATGAGCTACATCCATTCTTGAATTCCATCTATACTGCCACGAATAGTTTTGTAACGGCAGTTCTTTGCATGTCATAGTTACTCGAGGTGAGGGCAGCGTGGGTTTCCCAGGCTGGTCCAGGGGACAACGTACGCACGATGAAACGACACTTCCAAGTTCATCAATGGTAGACAGGCAATCAGTGCGTGAACCATGCTTCGTAGAGAAGTTTCAGAAGAAGTCTTCAACAAGTCCGTATCGCCGCATGGCTCGTAGAGCGTCAGTGCACCACATAGGTGGCACCAATCAAGACTTGCTCTCAGGCCCCGAAAATTTCTTCTTATCGGTGATGACGCGGTTTTCGAGGAACCAAAGATTGGCGCAAGTTGACCCACAGTTCGGATGTAACATTGTATTTTTTTTTTGAAATGCGTCCGACAAACGTCAAATGAATGACGCATTTTCTGTGTGTTAATGTCCGCTCTTTCCACCGACAAACACCCTAAAGCCACTTCGATTTTAGTGACCATGTGAGTCTACATTCATGGCAACAATGGCGTATCGTAAGATGCTTTCAATACAGGCCAGATAATAAAAATATAACCCTAAGATCCGTCTCCCACCCTTGAATTAGCATTGGCCTATCGACGCGTCTGGTGAAACCAGGTATACTTCGGAAAGGTGACACAAACAGTCGCACCTTGGGAGCAAAATCACATGTAACAAATGTGAAATCAAGGTAGTCGATTAATACAAAACAAGAATGTTGGAATTTCATTGTTTGACGAAGTTCCTCATTAGTCGCCAAAATATAACAAGGTTCTCATATTCCTATAGAATTAGTCCTTTCCGATCGCACAGTGCAGAGGTGAGTTGAAGTCCCCGTAGATTAGTGGCAGAATAATTATCGCCGTCACATGAAAAACCCCTTCGAAGTCATGCATGCTGGAAGATATATGTAATCAATAGTTTTTGCGTAAAAAAAAGCTGCTCTTCATTTTTATTCCCTTCTTTCTTTTCTTTTACGTTGAGGCATGACCTACAGTTGTCCATACAATCATATTTAACTAGTATTCAGTGACCCATAGTGCACTCCCTTTAACCGATGGTCAATGAAATAAAAGGCGCATAAGGTAGGCAGAGTAATCGAGGTTGAAAATCAATACGCGCCAATTAGTTGTTTTTTTCTTCCAGGTTGGTCATCCTTGGAGCCGATATAACCCGCTCTTTAATTAACCAATGACCCCATGGTCCATGAAGCTGGCGTTGCGCTGCAGTGTTGTTATCCCCAAGGCAGATATATGCAGTCACAATAAACAGACAGCGATATTAAGTGGTGCCCTTATTCTGCCGCTGGACAGGTCCTGCCCCGTTTGGAAATCGAAATGGTCATTCAACCGTTCATAACTAATAATATAAAATACATAAGAATGAAGCTTGACGCGTGTTTCAGGTGCCGACAATATACCACGTGCTGTACATTGCACGCAGAAAACAGTATCAGTCAATAACAGCTGCGGACGTTAACGTTAATTAAGGGGAAACCCACACAAAACTTGGGCAAACTTGAAATAACGTGAACTGCTCCTCTTATAAGGTCGCGCTTTCACCCCATATATTTCATTCTCTAGAAAGGACGAACATCTAGATCATTTTCACGGACAAGCATACCGCAAGGACTCCGCGGCACATATTAGCCGTAACAGCCTATTCCAGATTCTCAGCCCGTACTCAACCATTTTTTGTACCCCATCTAGCGCGTGCTCCTTCTTCGCAACGTACACCTCGCGTACTCCACGTGCACTGCAGATTTCATACTTTTGTCTGCAACGAACAACGCGAAAAAAAAAAGACAGCTAGTGCAGGCTCCCTTTGAAGATAAAGAGAGCTCGTAAAAAGGGGCTGATGAAAAAAAAATCACCATGTAGATCTAGTAAACTTGCGGCAAAGCAGTTCGTTTGCGTTTGTGCTCGGAAGTTGCATTTGTGCTCGCTAAGCGTTTGTGCTCACAAGCTGTGCAGAATTCTAGAGACACAGAAGGTGCAATCGAGGAGATGCAAGCAACATGATATATCAAGGTACGGGATACTCGCACTTCGCGTACTGCGCAAGGGAATGCTAACGTGCGCGTTAGAACTCCCCTGCGCGAGACGTCCTATAAGGATAGACGGTGCTCGAGAAACAGTCAGTGTTCACACGCCGTGCTATGGCGCACACGACACGGCAGAACGTCCGTTCGCGGAGGTCAGCACAGCTGCGTGCAGCAGAGTTGACTATAGGCGTGACGGGAGTGCAAAAAAATGAAGAAGTGGAACGCGGCTGTGCACAACGTGGAATGGCCTACCGTCGCCGACGCCGGCGCGGGCGACCGAGGCTTGTGCGGTCCATTGGTTGGTGCGGCTGCAGGCGGCGGTATCTCCAGGGGCCTGTTGCGGCCGATCTCACTGCGCGGGCACAAGCGAAACGGTAGCTGGGCGTAGCTCGGGTACCAGAAGCGACTCATCCGGACCACTTGCGAGGCCCGGGCTCAGGGGGTCCACTGCAGCAGCACGGCGGGGTCCGACTCTAGGTTCGACGCCGCACAGTGTTCATCGCGCAGCCGACTCCGACAGCGTGCACGCAGACCAGCCACGCCGAAGGCCGGAAGCAGACGACAGAGATGCGCGCCGCCGAATCCGCGTCAGAGGAGGACCTCGCGCGGCAAATCCGACAGCATAATAACGCGGGCGAGGGTGAACCACCCCCCGGTCCAGACGTCTCGGTGCGGGGACGACGCACTAGACAATGCACTGAGACCGCGGCCGAGGACAACGCAGCCCTCGACGCCGAGAGCAAAACGAGTTCCCCGCCGGCCGGCGATGTGACGTCACGGGGCGGCGCTAGGTGGCTCGCGGACGGCGACGAAGGACCCAGCGGTGCTCACAGACTGCCCGCTGACACAAGGACGTCGCCGACGGTCGCCGCATCTATAAACTGTCTTTATCAAGCGCACGCCGTTGCGGCATTGTTCGCGCTACGCTAACCGCGCGCGCGAGCGACGCGAAACTCGCGCTGCACGCGTTTCGGGGCTGAGGGAGAGGGAGGGCAGGAAAGAACAAACACGCGCGTACAACGAACGCCTTTCGCTATTGTTACACCGGTGCCGTTTTGATTGTTATTAGTGTTTTTTTTCCTTTCCCGAGCTGTGCTTTCCCTTTTGCACGCCGGTGGTTGACTGGCGCTGACGACTTCCGACGCCACGGAAACACACGCGCTCGCCGCTCGGACCTGCAGGTACGCATGCAGCAGGTGCGCGAGCGGAGGATGCCTTCTCCTCGAGATTTCTTCTTCGCGCGAAGGAGAGAAAGAAGCGAGCGAGGTACGGCACAGCTTCTTTCTTCCTACGCGGCGCTAGCTGGCTTTCTCGCATCGCGCTCTAGCCTCGGCGTCGTGACCTGTCCGGCGCTTCTTTGCGGCCCCTATCACGCGGAAGGGAAAGAGGAAGAAAGCCGCAGCAGCGGAGAGGCTGCCCGGACTACCCACGCCTACGCACACACACGTGCGGACACACGCAGCGCAGACCACGCCTCCTTCTATACGCTCCCTTCCCAGGTCTTCTTCTCGCGCACGACAGTGAGAAATCTGTCCCCGTAATTTTCTCGCGCATCGAAAGAGCAGCATGAACGAGCATGTTCGCCCTTCAATCTGACGGAACTGGTGTTTTTCCAGCCAGACGCCTGAGCGAACGAGCAGCTTCCGCCAATACTTTTTCCGTACTCCGCGCAGTCTTTCCGACACATGCGCGCCACGGCTGTCACGATAGAAGAGGCGAAGACAAGCCAAAAAGAAGCAAACGAAAAACATCTAGAGCCGCGGGGACACTGAAATGAAGGCAGCGAGAAAAAAGAAAAAAAGATCAATGGTAAAAGGAAGGGAAACAAACAATATCGGACGGATTCGGGGTACTGACCGAACGATGGCAACCGATTCGCCACGCGCACAGTCAAGCAATGAAGAGAGAAATAAGAAAGCACGACGGGGTGTTCGCCATTGAAGTGCAAACGCGACGGACGCTCAATACTGATCGAACGAGTCAGGAGGCGACCAAACAGGATCTCAAGAAACTCGTTTTGGTTCGCAGCGCATAGAAATAACAACGAAGTTAACCAAAATCCTACACTTGAAGAGGTTTACGCAACCGAAGCATACATATATGAATCGACAGCACGTAAAGATTAGCTGCCACGTATAGTAGAGACCAGTTGTGCAGCATTGCACTATCATGCAAGTTTTAAACGAAGTAAAATAACCCAGTAAATTGTTCATTACAACATAAAAATATGTTGCGGCCTCAATGATTCAAGCGCGTCACTTACACGGGTCCAAGTTTAACGCGACCTTAATCTTCTACCGAACACACTATTCAAAGAGCGGTAGCCATTAGCATGTACACATATCCTCCTATTACGCCGATATGCACCAGGGCTACGGAGCCACCTTCCGTAGCACTTCTCTGCATTGGTGTTTCGCTGTTGCCCCACGGCTGACACCTGTGTGGTCATAAGAATTTTGCTACACAATTGCAATTGAGAAAGCGAGCTATATATATATATATATATATATATATATATATATATATATATATATATATATATATATATATATATATATATCGCGATAACCGCACGAATTTATGCACTGCTCTAATAATTATGGCTGCTAAAATAGGTAGCTGTTCTTACAAAACAACGCTGTAAACTCAAAATGTTCAAGAAACTCTGAACCACCTTTCTTTCAAAGTCCTAACGAGTCAAGTGCTTTTCAGATTTGTATAGCTAAACATTAGAAAAAGTTTCGCCAGCGATTACGATTATATTCTTAGCGCAGGATTCCAGCGTTGGCGGCGCTTAAGCTCTGCTCGGGCATTTCGTTTAGCAGTAGCGGTCGACAGAAGCACTTCTACCCGTTGCATCCGAAACGCGCCTATAGGAAAAGATTGAATGCAGTAGTTTTTCCTTCCTCCATGATCGAACGGGTGAAACTGCAAGACGACCGCACTTGCCGGAGTGGAGAGCACCGATACCTGCCCGGAGCCTACTGATAATCACCCAACGGGAGCTCTCCTCGGGAATCCGCCGGATGATTGATTGATTGGTTGATTGATTTGTGGGGTTTAACGTCCCAATACCATCATATGATTATGAGAGACGCCGTAGTAGAGGACTTCGGAAATTTCGGCCACCTGGGGTTCTTTCAACGTGCCCCCAAATTTGAACACACGGGCCTATAACATTGCCGCCTCCATTGGAAATGCAACCACCACAGCCGGGATTCGATCCCGCAACCTGCGGGTCAGCAGCCGAGTATACCTTAGCCACTAGACCACCGTGGCGGGGCAATTTGCGAAATGATGTCGGGGGATAGCGGCCGGAGGCAGAGTGACCGCTGTCCGGTCCACCATTTGCGAACTCCACGCGACGGCCTCTACCATGCACTCAATTTGGCTGTTTGATGAGAGATGGCTACGATCGGAATGCCTTTTTTTATAAAGCCCAATTACCGCATGCACGGTTCATGACTCATTTAAGTTTTGTTAAGGATACAAATATTAAGCATGCCTGTAGGCTACGCGAATGTCGTTCTTTTCCTGCTCGTGGTACTACAGTGACGCTACTGTTCCTATTCTGTTGGAACTACATACGTCAGCCATTTGGATATGCGAATATGTATATATAGGGCAAAACAACTTTGACCGCTGTTCAGGTGCCAGCTTTTAATAATGGCATAGCGTGAAAACACAGGGACAAAAAAAAAGCGTAGGACGTGCGCAGCGCACGTCGAGCATCCATGGTCCCAGCAATTTAAGCACTAAAGCTTCAGTGAATGTACCGAGCCAACTATAGTCTACACTCCAGGTGTCAGCTGTCCACGGTAAACGTTTACAGTGCGCACTCTGCCGCAGCTAATTTTCATTTTTAATTACTTCATTAGCTATGTGTTATTGAAAGTATTTGCAACAAGCGCGAAAAAACGAGCCGTTGCGAAATGACACTTCGATCATAGAGAAATATACTTCCGTAAAGAGTGGCCACTCGCGGCCGAGCAAAAAATGGGTCTGACCAACTGCTATAGGTGGCGTACCCAAGCTCGCTGCTACTCCTTTATCGAAACATGCAATAGCCGCCTCAGGAGGACAATGGAAACTCAAGTTTGTTGTCAAATTTTCGCCAAGAAATTTTATTGACTTGTGCAATTTTCCATATTCCGCTCTGCATCGCCTTTTTCCGTTTGTTTTGCACAAACGGTGCACATTCATGTGGTTTAGATGTACTGTACATGTATTCCCTTTGGGGGAGTATGGGTGTGCAGCCTAGTGGTAAAGGCACTCGCTTTCGGAGCGAACGGGTATACGGGTTCAAATCCCTGCGTTGAAAAGAAAAAAAAATGTTATTTTCTCTATGCTAAAGACATTATCCGGTGTTACCAGCCACTCGTGGCGCTGAAAGCAGCGCAGTATCTCGACCGCAGCGCCCTATACGGCAGTGTCCGCTCTTAAAGTAAGGGTTTCTTTATGCTTCGATGACCAACCGCGCACGCCACTGGCGCGCGTGACGAATGCCGCCACGGAGCGTGCTTGCTTGATCACACTGCTGGCAGAGAAAGCGCCGCGCATTGACGAGGGGAAATATAGTGTGTGTGTGTGTGTGTGTGTGTGTGTGTGTGTGTGTGTGTGTGTGTGTGTGTGTGTGTGTGTGTGTGTGCGTGTGTGTGTGTGCGTGTGTGTGTGTGCGTGTGTGTGTGTGTGTGTGTGTGTTGCGCAGAGGATGAAGGGAAAGAACACACTGTCACCTGACTGAAAGATACTATAGAGCAATTTGAAAAAAAAAGGAAGGACAACATCCCACAACTTTGATTTTGCTTATACGAAGAAGGGCGCGCTGAAGTCTACCGGCAAAATGGTCCGTAATCATTTTAATACAAACTGTGAAGAACGCTGTAGTGGAAGGCTCCGGAAATTTCGACTGCCTGGAGATATTCAAATCTAAGCCCACGGGCCTTAGGCATTTTCGCCTCCATCGAAGATGCAGCGGCCACGGCCAAGATTCGATCCCGCGACTTACGGGTCAGAAGTCGAGCATCGTAACTATATACTACCACCGTTGTGGGTAATATAACCATTTTGCCTTCCCGGCATTGCGTGAGCACATCGTTTATCGGGAGTTTTGGGATGTTAAAACCCCAAATACCAATCAATCAATCGTTTATCGGAAACCGCCGCGAGAGCGATATCTTTGATCCCCGCTTCTGGAATAGAAAGGACGAACCAATAGAAGACATCGGCTACATCACAGTACAGTAACGTTTTCGTTTTCCATCCATGAGATGGCTGGTTCAATTGTTGAAAATAAAAAGAGAGAAAGAGAGAGAGAGAAGAAAAACAATGGACGAGGAAAGTCGGGAGGTGAACAATGGGACTGGAGGACACCTCAGCTGGCCCGTGCAACCAAGACACAGGTAAATTACAGAGAAAGAGAGAGGGGGGGGGGGGCTATTTCACCTCCGCGAAGGCTGATAGATGAGCCTGACATAAGCTTGTACGACGCGTTGATCACGCGAGGTACTTGTCGAAAGAAGGCTCTCCCGATAATCTGCCTTCTGAATTTGATTGAATCATCCAGTTTGACGGCCCAAAGCAATCGAAACTCGGGCTATCGTGGGAGGAGCGGCGCAGTCGAGTGCACCACGGCTTTACAACGCACACTGTTTTCTTATTATGTGCGGAGCACCTTAGGGTCCCGGACTGTCGTATGCTGTCGTACGCTGTAATCGCTTGGCGTAACGCAAGCAAAACCAAGCATAAAAATAGAGAAAAAAAGGCAAGCGAGAAATATAGAGAGAAAGAGAAGCAATAGGAATAAAAAATAAAATTTAGGAAATAAAGAAAACCAGATAAACTGAAAAAAAGAAGAAAATTGGAGAAAAGAAAGAGAAAACAAAGAAAAAACAACAAAGCACTTTCTTCAGGCTTGGCGCCACTAGTGCTTTAATTTTTTTGTGTGTGTGCGTAAGCAGGAAATTTAACAAAATGGACAACAAATCTACAAGTAAGAGGCCCAAAATTAGTTTGGGTGCGTCGGTGTGTGAGAGATGCAAGAAAAGGAACGCATGTTAACCAGACGGAGAAACAGTTTTTGAACTGTGATTCGATTGATATCTGGGGTTTACCGTCCCAAACCCACCATATGATTATGAGAGACCGCGTAGTGGAGGGCTCCGGAAATTTCGACCGCCTGGGGTTCTTTAACGTGCACCCAAATCTGAGCATACGGGCCTATAACATTTCCGCTTCCATCGGAAATGCAGCCGCCGCAGCCGGGAATCGAACCCGCGACCTGCGGGTCAGCAGTCGAGTACCTTAGCCGCTAGACCCCCACGGCGAGGCAGTTTTTGAACTGTGAAGAGATGCGGGAAAATATATAAGGGGATAGGAGCTGCATTTAGCAAGAGTAAGTGGAGCGTCACACAACGTTATACCGAAAGTTTGTCAGCACATATTTTGAAACTGGTGTCGTATCTTCTATTTCTTTTACTGTGAAGACGCAAACTTACTCACTGTATGCGGTTCGTAAATTACTGTTATTTACCGTCTATATTTTATGGAGTATTCGTAATTGTAGTAAATTACAGACTTCCATTCATCTCCTCGTGCAAGCGATCACTTCAGGATAGCATAGTGATTTAACTTCCAGAGGCGCAGGCTCACAGCCAGGAATTTTATTTTTCTTTTTGGTAGGGGGGAAGGTGTTGCACGTGTTGGACACTTATAAAAACACCTAGTTTGAGTGTTTATTCTCGGAGCAAAAAAAAAAAACGCTTCATGCTAATTTCAGGAAAGGGGCCCGGGCCCACAGGCCCTTTACGCCTCTTGGCTACGGGCACGCAGAGACGACTTCGAAAGAAATATGAACATCACACCAAACACCTCACATGTACACAATAGAGCACACACATACGTTCTCTCAAACATTTACTCACTTTGTATAGATCTCCAGCGGTACACATCGCGCTGTTTTCTCACATGAACATTTTTACTATAGCGGACTCACTTTACAGGGCAACGTTCAAAGGAAGATCTTCGCTTCACAAATGCCATAATCACAGCAATAAAGTTCTATCCAGTTAGCAGAATTTCTATAATATCCCTCGCACACGCGATAACAAAGTTTTACATCTGTCGCTAAATGCAATAATGTTCCATGTAAAACTCGTCACCGTTGCGGGAAAATGGGTATTTGACGAGTTGGAACGGGAACGTGAATGTTTTCCTTTAACAGGATCGATGATCTAAGTCAATTGCAGAGCTGTTTACACAATACCACACTCCCTTTTTTATTTGTTTTCATTTGACTAAAACACTCAAAGTGAGTTATTCGAGCCCCCTTCTGGCTCTACATGCCTTCGTATGCAGACCTCAATAGAGATTAAAATTATACGCAGGAGAGACAAGAACTTACCCGAATACAAATTTTATTGACTAGATATATCCAGACAGAGAGGCCTGCATCAATTGTAATGACACCATTGCGCTGGACCATATATTTTGGCAGTGTCCTGTGGCTTTCTCAGACTGTGACAAGGAAAAAGACTGGTGGCAAAGAGTCCTTAGTAGCGGATCTCTTTCAGATCAGAAGGCCCACGGTGATACGGCGATAAAGTTGAACCTTACTGTCCTAAAGTGGGAGTGGTTTAAAAGTGGGGTTTAACGTCCCAAAACCACAGTATGATTATGAAAGACGCCGTAGTGAAGGACTCCGGAAATTTTGACCACCAGGGGTTCTTTAACGTGCACTCAAATCTGAGCACACGGGCCTGAAACATTTCCGCCTCCATTGAAAATTCAGCCGCCGCAGCCGGGATTCGATCCCGCGACCTGCGGGTCAGCAGCCGAGTACCATACCATACCACAGCGCGCCAGCACTGACTAATGTGTAGTGTCTTGCTGCTTAGGGGCAGATAAGCTAAATGTGTGTGCAAGGGCGGAGTGAGTCGCAGAAAAATGTAAAGAGGTGTTAAGCATCCAGTAACTGGCAGGTGCAAAGTGGTTCACGAGAAGTGGAGATCTCCGGATTAATTTTAACCACACGCGGTTCTTCGGAGTGCGCACAAAACATGGTGCATGAAAGGTTCCTTTTCCAATTGTATCCGCATCGGAATGCGGCCTCCGCGACAGGAAAACTCACCCGCGACATCGCGCACAGCCCGGTAATTAAGCACAGCCACAGATTCGCACGGGCAGGTAATGCGTGACGCGCACAAGCATTCAGCGTCTATATTCGCCGACAACGTCCTGCCCCCGACTTTCAAACTCGGGGCTCTCGTATAATGCGGCACGCGCCCGCAGACTGTCGAAATCAAGCTCCACAAAACGCAGTATCGCGCAAGCCGGATCGACCCGAACAGTGGCAGGACGTGCGGCAACGGCACTGCGTGCCAGCCTCCCATGTTGCCTTCAAATAAGGTTACAAATAAGGTTACGTATACCGGAGCGAATATGTATGGGCGGATGTTGCAGTGCATCCGTAGCTGGTGTCGTACGCAATTCTATACCTCCATTTTTTTTCCTTTGTCTTTCGCGTTTGCATCAATTGTTTCCAAAGGCAGAAATAAAAAAAAAAACAACGATTTCACGCACGCGCCGTGATTCGCGTTGCGCAAGAGAGAGGCGTTGCACGATCGACATCGGCGGCCGAACGCAGGCGCGCGCGCGCCCGCACCAACCCCGATACATGCATATCCGGCGGGGCGCGCTACGAAAGGGAAAACGAATAGCGCGCTGTGCACATACGCTGCTCCGAGAGAAGAGCGCGGGTAGGATACGTCCCGATTTCTGCGCACGCGGAGAGAATCGGGGCAAAGCGAGCGAGAGGCCTCGCCGACTGACTGCCGGGAGGATGGAAAGGGCACGCGCGCAAATGATGTGGAACACGCCCGCGCCGAATAATAAAAAGAAAAGGAGGAATGAATCTTCGTCAACGCGCTGCGGGCTGCGTATAGTGCGGGAACGCATGGGAAAGACGTAAAACCAACGCCATAAAGTGCAGCTCTACACGCCAAATATATGAGCGCTATACACAAAAACGCAGAACAGTGACGAATGATCTGAGATATCACGAAAAAAAAAAGGGGGGGGGGGACGGGGACGGAGGGAAATTGTTTTTTTTCTTTTGAACGTAGATTACATAGCCAGCTTTCAATTAAATGTAGTATTAAGAGAAATAGGAGGTGCAGGGGAGAAGACACACTACAACAAGCAGCAAGCAACCACTTTAGCATACTGCATAACCAGCCTACAGTTGAGTGCAGACTCGTACGCGGAGCAAAAAGTGTAGAAAGAAGGAGAGCAGGGGAGAGGGTTAGACGGAAGAGCAAAGAGAAAATTAGCGCCACCGGTCGACGAGCGAAGAGCGACAGCCTTGATACGAACTAGGTCGGCCTTCACTTTTGAAAAAAAAAATAATAATTCACTCCACGCATGGCAGCAAGAACACTGTACCCTCCCCCTCTTCAACCCCACCTCTAGCTCGCTCGACTCCAGCTCTGCAGAGTGTGCAGTCACGACAATTAGGAAGCGCAGCGCGGAACGAAGATCTCGCCGACGCCATCTGCGTATACGATCACTGCCCGACTGATTGAAATTGCCTCAAGGACGCAAAATCACGCTCCCAAAGAGGACAGCGAGAGGCTCCGCTACACGGCTCGGCTCCGCAGCTAGCGTTCAGGAGAGTGGGGGGTAATGCTACGAGAAGGTGCGCTCATGCGCGTGCGAAGTATACGTGAAGCTGGATGCTGTATGGTATACTCATAGGCGGCGTACACTCGTAGGCGAACGCTAGCCACGAGCACATCTAAAGAGACGCGCGTGCGTTACACGCACGCTATGTCGCCGGCCGAACAGCGGAGCCCACTTTCAAGCGACACGAACAGCGTCATTTCCATTGTGTTCTTAACGGGCGTCGTGCGTGGAGGGAGAGCCCCGTAGGTCAAGGGCGCTGCGCGCCACGGATCAGGGCGACCGCACGGAACGACAAACACGGCTGCCTCAAGATGGCCGGAGGACAAAAAGAAGCCTGCAGAGAGCGAACGGAGACGGGCTAGTGTGATGTGCGATATCGGGCCTCGTATATATAGGGCGGTTTGTCGCGTGCTCCGTGGTATCAACGACCAGGCATGACAGCAGCACCGAGAAATGACTTGCGGGTTTTGTTGCCACGCGTCCCATAGCCATCCATTCTCGCAATGGTTTGAATATGGTTTGAATTCTCGCATGGTTTGAATAGGTTAACATGATGAACTTCTCCTGAATGGTGAACTACAGCTCTCATATGCCGCATATGGGAGCCGAAACGCTGTGTACAGAGGGTGTTACGGAAACGACCACCATTCTGACTCGGCACGATCGATGAATAGAATATGGATATAAAAGTTATGTACACCCTTCTGGGAATGAATGTGTAGACCAAATGCACTTTGACAACGCCCTCTCTTCATTGAAGAGATTCTACTTTCGACGGAAAAGTAATTTAGAATTGATCAAATACAGCTGCACGCTGCAGTTTGATCAGCCCAAATAAGCCAAGTTGTGGGAAAGAAAAGACGCCTTTGAAAACGACCAGATAACGTTGCGATTGAGGAGAGAAAACTCGGGAAGCTGGCTTTGCTAGCTTGATGTGTTGGTTCACAGCTGTGTTTTTCAAAAATATCTCACCCTCGTGTTCGCCATGCAGTTAGCCTTAACCACGAACGTCGCGCACACTACAGGTAATCCAGAAACCGTCAGAAACTGGCGTCATCTTGCCTAGACGAAAAAAAAAAAAAAGCCCCGTCGGAGTACCAGTTGCCATGCCGGCCGCAAGCACCTATCGCTGCACTCGATTACAAACTACCAATTGCAAGCATGTTTCCTGCACAACATCCACTTCGTCTATGACATATACGGAACCGTGGGGGAGGGCTGTTAGAATGGATAATTTTAAACCACTATTTTCCCCTGAACAGGCGCCAAAATAAATAGCCCACCACAGTATACTTTTGTGTTCCACCCAGCTAGGACTTGCGGAGGCGTTGCGGTTGCGAATCAGTACCTGTTGAGTCAGTGTATAAAGGGTATCATACAACAGATCAATCTAGCGATAAATAAATAAATAAGTAAATCAACAGCACTCCGAAAAGTATATTTGAAAACTCATATATGAAATGTATGAAATATATATACTTGTGTGTGTGTGTGTGTGTGTTCCTGGAAAGTGATTCCACGTGGCCGCCACAAATAACTGCGAAAAAAAGAATGTTACACCGGAAACTCAGTCTCAATACTACCTGTGCCGGAGAGGTCTCGCCGTGCGTCCAACGACAACTGAGTTTTGGCTTCCTGGATGCCTTAGACAGGAAATGCACTGGCGCTAGCATATTTAGGCCTCTCCATCTACATGCATAGCCCCAGTTCCCCATACGCTATCGAATTGAATGCCTTTACAACCGGAATAATCTGGCTAACGTAACAACGCATGCAGGCATACGCAAAACGAGCAAGACTGCTAAAGGCGCGAAAAACATGTACAAGCTAATCAGATAAGCGCTCGTTACTGTCTTCGTCGCGTTCCTTCGATGCAAACTTCGCTGGGCACTAACACAACTCTTCAAATACGCATATAACTGCTACGACATTGTAATATTAGCGTTCCATCTTTTCTGGCCAGGTAACAGGCGACGTACAACATTTTGCCGCGGCCTTTAACAGAGTTGGGCGGTATTACTGAAATGATTTGATTGATTGATATGTGGGGTTTTTAACGTTCCAAAACCACTATATGATTATGAAAGACACCGTAGTGCAGGGCTCCGGAAATGTTGACCACCTGGGGTTCTTTTACGTGCACCCAAATCCGAGCACACCGGCCTACAGCCTTTTCGCCTAAATCGAAAATGCAGCCGCCGCAGATGAGATTCGATATACCGCGACCTGCGGGTCAGCAGCCGAGTACCTTAGCCACTGGTCTGCAGCAGCGGGGCGGGACTATCGAAATGAGAGATGCACAAAAAACGCTCTTTTTTTCGCCTTTTTACACTTTTTTTACCTTGCAGGGGCACTTAAGCGGTCCCCGTTCAGGCGGCTTATTTCAGCGTTCGATACCCAAACATTCTACCTTCAAAACGCAAAGCTTTCTTTCGCAGAAGCACACCCGATCTTCGTCAACATCTTCGCACTACGATAGAATAGGCCAAATTTCCCCTCGATGGTGTTTTGAAAAGTATGGATAATCAGAGTGCGCTTCACGTGCACTGGTTACCTATCCAAAAAATACAATCAGACTACACTGCCAATGAAGAATAATTATGCGCATTAAATGATCATAGGGGCGCTAACATCAGCCGCTGTTTATACTGATAGAACAGATGCGCAATTCACACAATGCTTTCTTTTTTTTCTGCTGTCGTATTGAACCGCACATTCACCACACGATTATATGGCACCCACCATCATGTTATTATGCTATGCTTTAGATATACATAACATACAACCTATCGAAAGGGTTTACCTAAATTCCCAGATTAAGCGTTCGGCATAACAACCCCGAACATATAATGCCGTTACTACCACTCACGCCTCCACGCAAACGCGTCCGAAACACAAGCGAAACGCGCAGAAATAACGCCACGCGTCGGCACTACAAGACCAACAGACTCTCTGCGCGATTACGGCTCGATACGACGCAAGGAAATGTTGGGCGCGCACTAAGACAAGGATATACAGCAGAGGATAAATTGGGGCACAGTCATTCCGCTGTTTACGCTGTGGCGTGAATATAGATAAGCGGGGATCTTATAAAAAAATAGAAAAGAAAGGCCGTTGTTGCCAGGATGTATATATACGTGTCTTGGAAAGCAAGCGGGGGATTACGCGCCTGCATATACAGCAAACGACGACACATACATTTTCAGGACACGCCAGGGGGCAGACAAATTCGGATGCAGCGAAGGCACGCGGAATAGAGTGCGTAAGAAGCAGCGAGGCTATGTGGTGCAGCATGTTCCCTTTAGATTAGGCTCCCTTGTCATACGCGCATGTACACGCAAGAACGAATAGACGGACATGGGTAAATGAATATCGAAGAAACGCACGGTATATGTAGAAAGTGAGGAAGACTACAATATCTCGCATCTACAGGAACAGACAACAAATTACTCCGTTTCAAGTCGCGGGGCTATCTTTTGTCATCCAGCAATATCGGAGGAGTGGGGGAGAGTTCGGATGAAGTGCGGGAAGGCGGGCGACAGCTGCTGAGTAAGGTGAGCCGGACCGCCCAAAGCGCCGCATCTGTGACCTGACGCTTCCTGCCGCAGTAAATAGCTAGAACAAACAAAAAACGATGCGGCTGGCTGACGTATACACGGTGTAGGGAGCTCTTGTCTCACTGGCCTCAACGATTACTTGTAAGAGTCCGCTCCGTTTGCGACTCAAAACTTGACCCAAAGGACTCAGTGGCGAGTGCTTCACTGATAGACGTACTATGGCCGCTAGATGAACTTATTTCATCCAGCGGCCGTGGACGTACGATACAGCATGCGGATGCGATAGAATCAAGGCGAAAGGCGTGCGATCATCAACTCCGCTGCGCAGATATTGTGTGCATCAAAACACACATATGTGATCGTTCTGTGTATGTCTGCGTGTGTGATAGTTGTTCCAACGAGATCAGCAAGATAACGCCTGCAGCTAGACGCGAGCAGCGTGCATGCACTGGACCGATCCGATATACGAAGCATCAAGACGTTTGCACAACTTGACACATATGGGTACGGAAATGAATACCCCCTTTCCCCGCCTCCGAACTTCCCCAATTTACTCACAAGCATATATTCAGCGCCAGCAGAAGACGACGTAATACGTCTTTGTCTGCTAGCACCGATAATGCTTTTGAGGTCAGTTCATTAACACGGTCAAAACATTTAGATACTACAATTATCCAACGTCATTCTTATAATCTGCGCACGGATGTCGGTAACGACAATCAACAGGAAGTAAAAAAATCAACAACTTTGAATAAAATCTAAAATTCAGGGGTAGGACAGTCGAATCAGGATCTGAAGCAATTTTTGGTGCCACAAAATGTTGGTTTTGGAGCACGGAAATAAAAATTTAGAGCAGGTTGCCGCCAAAATAACATCAGCCAACTCAAGCACAGTGCTCTGCTGATTCAATAAAAGCAGCCTATTGAACCACGCCACAGTGCGAACAATGTCGAAGCCCGCATTAGCATTTGCAGAGCCTGTCAAACTGCTTGACAGGCGACCTAGAAATTTGGGAGATTCGTAAGGAAGGGACGAAAAGGGTTGTCGAAAAAAATTGGCAGATCACACGAACAATGGGAATCGATGATATGCAAACCACGAATGAGAAATGTTGATATGGCACTTTAAAATCAGCACAACGTTATGAGGTGGAGGAAAATGATGCCGTACATAACTTCCTTGTCATGATTACCAAGTTTGGATGTGTCGTTTACCTTCGTCATCTATTCATGTCACCTGATGCCAAATGCGCACACTATGAGCTTGGTATTATGTCATGCTTTTACATGACACACGTGTCAGGATTATCATGTTTGCACCAGTAATATATATCGTCATCCATTGACGTCCCGTAGCACCGAATTTGGTATATGTGAAGATAGGAAAACGGCCCGCGAGCGCATCATGAAGGGCCCAATAAACTCCAACGTACAACGATAGTTATTGCGCGAGAACAAAACGACGACACAGAGACAAGAAGGACACGAAAGACACAGTTGGCAAGCGTGCACGCTGGGCAGAGCAACGCTACGTTAGCAAAACACGAGCAATCTATAGTCTGACGCCAGGCGCGACCAGCGTCCGTCGGCGCGGCCCGACGGCAACCAGCGCGAAAGGCGACGGCGCCGACGCCATAGAGTAACATAACTCTATGCCGATGCGTTACGCAGACAACACTGCGTCTCCCTCTTTTCGTGACGGAGGCACGCCAGACGCGCCGAAATGCACATGCGTCAAAGCAACGCAGCGCGGCGCGCGCTTGCGAGTATATATGGCAGGACCGGTGCCTGGCATGGCAACGCCGGAGTGACGCGACGAAATGAACGCCGGCGAGCACGCACACCACGCCATGTCCAAATGTATTGGCGCCTTGATTGTGGCTGTATATAGTCATGTTCTCACATGACACGCATCTCATGATATTATGTTTGCACTAGTCACATACCGTCATCATCCATTGGCGTCACGTAATATTAAATTTGGCACTATGCGAAGCTAGCGAAAACGGTCGCGAGCGCATCATGAGTGTGGCATGTAATTATGTTATATGGCACGCTTGCCGTGATTATCATGTTTGGATGTGTCATTTACCTATGTCATCCGTTGGCGCCACGTAATACTGTGTTTGGTATATGTGAAGCAAGCGAAACGGCCGCGAGCGCATCATGAGCGTATAGCATGTAGTCATGCTGTTACATGACACACTTCTCATGTTTATCGTGTTTGCACCAGTATCATACCTTCGTCATCCATAACGCCCCGTGATACCAAATTTGGTATAGGTGAAGCTTGCGAAACGGCCGCCAGCACATCATGAGCGTGGCATGTAGTCATGTTGTCACATGACACGCATCTCATGATTATCATGTTTGCACCAATCACACACCTCCGTCATCCATTTACGTACCTCAATACCGAATTTGGTATATGTGACGCTAGCGAAACGGCCGCGAGTGCATCATGAGCGGGGCATGTAGTCATGTTGTTACATGACACGCATGTCATGATTTTCATGTTGGGGTCGGTCGATTTTGTTTACCATGCAATCAATGTCATAACATACCAGTTCTGCAACATGCCATGTGAACGAAACCACCGCAAGAGCTGCCGGACAATGAAATGTACATCATGACATTCATGACGTACATGTCATGATTTTCATGTTGTGACTAGTCAAATATGTTCTTCATACAGTCATGTTATGTTAAACCAAGTTTGGTATTGATACCATTATCGAAACGGCCAGAAAAGCTAAAAGTCGTAGGCGGAGATAGATAGATAGATAGATAGATAGATAGATAGATAGATAGATAGATAGATAGATATATATATATATATATATATAGAGAGAGAGAGATACGCCCAAAGTCGCCGAAGTTAGCTAAGAAATGCTTCGCATTAAAAAAACTGCCGTACCTTTTTGTTTATAGTTTCTTGAGGTCTCAGAAAACGTCATGCACTGCTCTAAATGATTGCCAGTAATTTTTAGATGCCAGCCATCGTACTAGCAATTAAGGTATAAAATGTATTGTGACCCGTGACAGCGAATACCAATAACCTCTTCTAAATCATAGTACGCTTTTTTTTTCGCATAGCAAAGGTGCATTGCGGCAAAAGTGGCTAAATAATGAAAATTGTAGGGAAACTTTAGAACCCCAGCCGTTTTCTATTTTCTTTCGCAGTGAGGTTTAGGTACAGTGAACTAGTAGCTATAAGATTATCGTCTGCATGTTTGATTTAGATTGGATGAGGATGTGCAAATTGCAGGTGACTAACTTATTCTCCATTTCTCACTCAATATAACAGTACTAAGAAAATATTGGGGCTAGCTGTTCGGGTGTTCCGGCGTAGCGTGGCGCAATATGAACAAAGTTCACAGTTTAAGCTCAGCGGAGCACATAACGTTAGGCCGGTACACATGCGCATTCTTGAGAACAGTGTTAGTCGAGAATTTGTAGCGTTTCAGACTTAATGGCACGACGAAAAGGGTAATTTTTTTTTTCGCACACAGTTTTTCAGCGTTGAGTGCGTTAGCGATCACCGCGAGTGTATACAAAATCATCGAAAAAAACACATATACGAAGAATTTTCGGGGCAATTAAAGTTCGAACAAATCCATCGTACATAGCGCATTTTCCACTTAAGATAGAACAGTTTGGTGTAGACAAGTGAAAACAGGGTAGGAGCAGCGTCTCGACCTTTCAGTAGCAAAAAAAAAAGAACAAAAAGAAAAGAAATCAAACAGGACGAAGATATGAGCGGCAAGCTCCTGGCTTGCCAGTTCCTGGCTGGTTGGTAAATGCCCAGTTCCATAACGCGTGACATGTTTCAGACCGTGAAGCAAATACGCGCGCAAAACAAATGAACAGCTGGCCCTCTTCCATCACGACTGCCAGTCACCGTACATCTACGCTAGACACACCACAATATGAGCCATTTTGCTCTTCTTATTCCTTGCTCTCCTTGCCATTAACAGTGCCGGCTTTACGCGCAACTTCATCCGCTTGCTCTGATTTCGTACAGAAATGATGAATCAATGCCAGACGCTAAAGAATAGAGATTGTAAATGGAAAGTCACGCATGAAAAATCGGGTTCAAAGCGCACACAATGCAGCTACCGCTGTTTTTTGTTGTTGCTCAGTGAACGATATGTACACTTAAACCCATACATCTAACCCCCCCCCCCCCCTCACACACATAATGCATAATCGACTGACAAAAAAAATCACTAGTTAGCCTCTTAAATTTTACTTTACGGTACTTATCTATCGCACATTACATGACGTTATGACGTTAGTTATAGGGCGAGAACAAAACGACGACACCTAGACAAGAAGGACACGAAAGACACGTGTCCTTGTCTCTGTGTCGTCGTTTTGTTCTCGCGCTATAACTATCGTCATGCCATACCAACTAGCCCAAGCTGCCACACTTCTACGCGCATTACAGTCAGGGAGTTCCCGTGGTATATCTTTTTGCAGTGAAATCCCAGAGTGGCCCGGATGTCGATATATGTGCCACCGAAAACTGAACAAATGCGCCGTTGTTCGAGATACATTCATTTAAACAAACCGCGGTATTGTGCGCTTAAAGGGGTCATGACACCCAATTTTCGATCATAATCTGCGTTATGTGGGTTAATCCTTTCGCATTTCCAAATAAGCTCGCGAAATTGTAGCGTATTTGGTCAGGAACTCAATTTAGAATTGAATAATAATATATGCACGCTAGTGGCCTGCGAGTCTGGCTACACTGGCGCACTCACGAACCACGACGTACCAAGCAATTGCATGGCTGAGCGCGGCAAATGATGTATGTTGCTCCACGGTAAGCTGCGCGTCAAATTGAGACATCTTAGCTTCCTTCACCATGGCACTGAAATTGAACAATTTTCAGCGGCTGAAACTTCGGAAGGCGACGGCTCCACTCCCTCCAGCTCATTACGTCACACGCGCCATAGAAAAATGGCGGCCACCGGCGGTGGGCGGGGTTTACATACAGCCAGCCACGTCTCGGGCTTGTTTCGCCTAGAAATATTTTTGTAGGCCACTTTTTCAAACCTGTATAAGCATAACAGACCCATTAGTTTTTACTGAGAAACAATAATTGTTGAGTGACCACGTCATGGCCACTTTAAGCGCAAACGTAAATCGAGTGCCCCCTCTCTTGGCAGCACACACTGGGAATAAACAGCGTCTCGAAGCTGCTGAATCTCCTGATTGATATGTGGGGTTTAACGTCCCAAAACCGCTATATGATTATGAGAGACGCCGTAGTGGAGGGCTCCGGAAATTTTGACCACCTGGGGTTCTTTAACGTGCACCCAAATCTGAGCACACGGGCCTACAACATTTCCGCCTCCATCGGAAATGCAGCCGCCGCAGCCGGGATTCGAACCAGCGGCCTGCGGGTCAGCAGCCGAGTACCTTAGCCAGTAGACCACCACGGCGGGGCCTGCTGAATCTCCTACATATTCTCTACGCCTTACGAGATCACTGGCTACATTTGGGAAATTGGCATATCCACAAAAACCAATTACAAAAGTGAAATTTAATAATTAACCAATTACGCGTTTGGATAACACGCGAAGGTAATATCCGCCGCGTTATGTAGCGGAGCTCGAAAAAAGACACTTTCGTAATTATAATATATATATATATATATATATATATATATATATATAGAGAGAGAGAGAGAGAGAGAGGAGAGAGAAAGAAACATCCTCCATGTATAGGCACGTAACGTACGTACCACTCGCTCCCCCCTGACTGACCCCCTACCCGCATCGCAATCACTGGTCCAATTAGGTCACAGCGTGTGTTGCAAGGAAGTGGGCTTCGCTCATTCCAGCACTGGTATACCGAATAAACACGGGATGGCGCAAGCTCTCAGCAGTACGCGCAGTGCCACTCGCTCGACGAATTCCGGCGAGAGAAGCGGCGGAAGTTGAAAGAGAACGCTGGCGGCGACCTTTTACTAATCCTTATATAATGCAGATATACATATATAGAGATTTTCATTCACACCTACATAGCTCTTCAGGCGGAAATTTATTGTAGGCCTCTGCATATTGTAGCCTATACAAACGGCAAATGCGCAGAAGACGAAAACACAGAAGAGGCCTGAAGGACACGAGCGGTATACTTCGAATTTCTCTTTATATATATATATATATATATATATATATATATATATATATATATATATATATATATATATATATATATATATATATATATATACTTGCTTCATTTTGACATCGCACAGACCGCAGGTCGCGGGATCGAAATCCCGGCTGCGGCAGCTGCATTTCCGATGGAGGCGGAAATGTTGTAGGCCCGTGTGCTCAGATTTGGGTGCACGTTAAAGAACCCCAGGTGGTCGAAATTTCCGGAGCCCTCCACTACGGCGTCTCTCATAATCATATGGTGGTTTTGGGACGTTAAACCCCACATATCAATCATATGAATCATTTTGACCTCCTTCCCGCCTAGTGTGCACATGATCGTGAGCCCTTTTTTTCTTTTTTTTCTACGAACACGCGGTTTTTTCAGTGTGATCGCACGCGCACGCTTGAACAAGTGGCGGCCTCCCACGGCGATTCCTCTAACGACCGAGCACGTCATGTTGAATTAGCCTATGGCTGATAGAAAGCTTTGTACAAGTAATTTTGCAGCTTCGTCCGTCATTTTTTGAGAGAAGAGAAATCAATTTTAAGTTGACTTTGATAATTTATTGTGAATTGCAGGCCGCGTGCTGCGCTATAATATTGAGGGTGGCATGCGACGGAAAAGCCGCTGTGAAAGTGTTCTTTGTTCCAGGTAAACCACGAGGCTGGCATAAAAAAAAAACGACACCACCATATGCAAGTCACGCGGATAGAGACAGAGTATAATATAGGCTAATAAATTAAATAATGACCACCTCGTGCGGCACTCAGCCCCTGCATCCATCTAAAAGGCGAACAGGTTCCAGAGACTTGTCGTCGGCGACATAAGCCCACGTCACCTCCCCTGAACAAGTTCCAGACTGCAGATAAAAAAATAACATAAAAACCCACACAGTACGAGGCATACAACAAGCCTGCGAAGAACATGGAAAGATGCGACACGAATAGATACGTCAAAAAGGACCAGTGTGATCCGGCTTGCTCATCAAAGCAGGCAGGAAGCGGATGTTAAGGGTCGCTGGACACTACGAGCCACTGGTTTCTCCAGAAAGTGGCACGGGCTACGGCTTCGCTTTCGGGACGCCTTTCCATTTCAAGTTTTCCTTCTTTCTCCAACCCACATGCAACCGTCGACAGGGATGATCAGCTACACACCTTATGCACTGCGAATGAGTAACAAAGTGTCCTGCCACTGAACGAGTTAGCCACGGCTGAGAGCACGATGGACGTGCTGAAGCTGCACATGCGCATCTTCAGCGCCGTGATCACGAACCTCATCAGTGACGTGGCACTTTCCAGGACAGTAGTCGTTGCGGCAACAATCGTGGCGTACTGGTGAAAACATGTGACGCGAAGTCAGCATGTGAAGTCATCGCTGTTAAAAATTACGGGGAATACTAAGATCTGCAGTTGCGGCCGCAGACTCTCTCTGCAATTTCTGCATTCCCATAACTCATGCGTTGCTTATGGGCTGCATGTTGTCATAGTCGGGCGCTGCCACAGCTTCATCCATAGGTGCTTCCTCTCGCCGGAGGTTACGGCGAGCGGCCTTTCGTGCTTTTCTATAGGGCCTTAGAGTTTCAAACAGACTGGGCACCTGGTATTTGTGCTTTGTTTTTTAAATTTATTACTCACAGGAACCCCGCAAGGACAAAGTGAATGCGCAGCCCGCATGCTCCTTTTCGTACCTCACAACACGACCTTGAAACAGATATATAAGGATTTCCTATCAAGAACATTACAATATATCACTGCATGTAAACGCCTGATAGGCATACTGCTTCCTCCACCATGTGCACTCTCTATACATGAAAAAAAAAAAACGAAAATGTCGTTCGCGCGACACGTCTTACGATTAAGTACGATAACGTGGTTGCATGTACACACGTACAGCAAGCGTTTGGCTGGCGCTGGCCCAAGACGCCGCATGAGCCGTCAACGCCTACCGGGATTGCGTTTCAGCACCAATTCGGAGAGAGAATCGACGAGAACAAGCGATAAAGAGAGAGACAGATAGATAGGAAGTCTACGCAAAGATGCTCCCACGAGAGTCAGAAAGAAAAACGAATCCAGGGGCTAATCAACCACCAATCCATCCACAAGCATGAAATGATTCTATACCTCGCAACATCTGAAGCGCGCCGCCGAAAAATTCCCCTCTGCGGGCGCTTACGTACACACGCAGCAGATACGCGCACACGAGTGATTAACATTTTTCGCGAGGCCGAAACGCACACGCCGAGCCACGCAGGCTAGAATTAATGGATCTTTTCGTTTTTCCTCAGTCACGAGGCACCCGACGAACAAAAGATACGCGCTCCACTGCTACGATAATCAAGCGCCTACCGAAGCTGCTGCTGCTGCTCTCGGATGTTGCCCTCTTTTTATATCCCTCTCGTTCTCACTGCGAAAGCCGTGAAAGTCTGCGCGAATTCGCGAGGCGTAAACGCCGGAGAATATAGGGCAGTTAGTGCGTTTTATTAGATACGAAGCAGCTCTTTGACTAGCCTGTGTAACGCTGTCCGTCCGCGTCTCCGTGCCAAGACGCCGCATCGCGCTCCCCTCGCCGCAGGTGTTGGGGCGGTGCCAAGTAGGTCACGCCTTCCCTCGCAGTGCGCGGTAACGTCACTTTCTCCCTGCCTTTCTCTTGTCACTTTTCTCTGGCTTCACCTTCTCCAGCGCTCGCAACGTCCGAGCGCACATCGAGTGAACACTCTTTCGGCTCGTTCGTTTGCGATGGAGAGGACGCGGGAAAGCAAAGCTACTTCACCCGCCGAAACATGCGCCGAAGCGATTTGGCCTAACCCGGCCGTCACCGGCATTGCGAGGATTAGCAGAGTAAATCGCGTTAGCGAATGGCGACGTCGCGCCTGCAACACCGACGAGGCGCAAGCCAGGGAAGCCGAACGCAAGCGTCGGCAGCGGAGGACCAACGACACCGACGAGGCGCGAGTCAAAAATGCCGATCGTGTCCGTGCGCAACGCCGCTGATTCGCGTCCCATTCAGGGTTATCTTTGGGAAAATGTCATTAATTTTTTATTATTTTTAATATATGCTGCATTGTGTATGCATTACTGGATCCATTGCGTCACACCGTTTGAGTCGGTAAGTATTTCAGCCAGTTTTGTACTATACGTCCTGAGTTCGTTACCAGGAAAAAGAACCGAACCTCTCATGCTGAATTCCAATGGCAGATCCAGATCAAGTTTTTCTGCTCTGAGCGGAGAAATCACATTCCAATGGTGGATTGGGAGCGTGAATTGTGTGTCCCAATGGCAGATTGAGAGCAACTGCAGATCCCGGATTGCTCCGTGGAGCAAGAATTCTGGCTTCACTGAAATCGGCGGATTTGAACGGAAGTTCAAGTGACGTATTCAGAGCACCCACCTTTATCCAATCACCGATGTATATCCAGAAAACGCTTTGCACTCTCTCGCACCCTCTTGTGCTCCCTCGCTATAGATTTCCGCTCACCAAGAGCTCCCGCCGAGACGCGCGCATTCCAATCGCAAATTTGGCGATAGCAATACCGCTCGGAGCTGTGCGCTCCATTCGTAATCCGGCCCAGCGCTCGCGATCTGCCATTGGAATTCAACATAAGTTGATAGGTGAATGCTATGAGAGTGCGTGGACGAATCTATATATATAATATAGATTCCGTTTTTCTTTTCATTAAGCACCCCTTTAGAGCAACTTTTACTGAGGAGAGTGGAAGGATAACATGCATTTTCACATTTATTACCGATGCAAACGCAAATCTTATGTGATATTGTCTAAGACAATCGGTGCTCGTCTTCTTGCACATTGTGATTTGTGAATGACAAACGTTAACCTGTCGGTGTCATTCGCTTGGGTTGTCACCACCATCAATTTTGTTTGCAATTGCATACTTTTTGTGTAATAGTTTTTCTTTAGGTTTAAAGGGTTACTGCACACGCCAGTGTGATTTTTCTTAACATTGAGCCTAATATTTTTTTTGGGGGGGGGGGGTCCTTTCGAGGGTAAACACCCTGTAAGGCTTTTTTTCGTTCTTTTTCTATCATTTCGCCGGTGCCCTGGGTAACTATATCATTATTTTTTTCTGAAATAAAACTTACAAACCTGAAATAATAAAAAGTTCCACTTAAAGCACCTCAAGCAGTACATACGATTTCGCTGCGTAAGCTCCAACAATTACGTTGCGACCACCTTCAATCTCATTGAGCTTTTAAATGCGGCGCACCGGGGAACATTTTACTGCCACGCCCCAAGCAACAGTAAACAACAACAACAAAAAAGAAAACCACTCCAGACATATGCAATAGACACACAAGCGGGTGAACATGCCCCGAGAATAGCAGGAAAGCGAACACCATGAACAACGGGCTATAAAAGGAGAAGAGCGAAGGAGTCGCCGTCGGTATATAAAAGGAAACCGGCATCGTTTTATTTCAGTGTCACTGCACGGTTCCAGTAAACGAGCATTCGCGACTGGGGATCTGCCGCACATTGAGGCTCGCAGAGACGAATGCCAAGACGGATATAGATGAACGAGTTATCAACCAGCCGAAGGCGAAAAATAATCGACGACTGACAACACACGTTTTACGCGAAACAACTGATTGTTACGTACTTAAAGAAAAAAAAAGAAGGCAGGGTGCGACGAAAGGGGGAAGTGTTCATTCCCTGCGAACATCAGCGTGCAGGAACGCTCTCTATTAGACGCTCCCTATTAGAACCAGTTACGGGCCCCGGATCCAACGCAACTCGGCAGCGATTCACCGCAGTCACCTTGCGATGCACTTCAGCGATTTTCAAGAGGGCCGAGACGACGCCATAATCCTTTGCCACGAACCATTCACGACGATAGTTATAGCGCGAGGACCAAACGACGACACAGAGACAAGAAGGAGACGAAGGACACGTCTCCTTCTTGTCTCTGTGTCGTCGTTTTGTTCTCGCGCTATAACTATCGTCATGCCATACCAACTAGCCCAAGCTGCCACACTTCTATACCGTTCACCCCGCGGGTTCATCAGCAGTGTGTTCATCAGCATTCAGTTCTACACGATGCCGGAAGGACACGCCTTCGCGCTCGAGGAAGACTGCGACCTTTCGAGAACCGCGCCACGCGAAGTGGCTTTGGCTGACGTCATACTCTGGTCGAACCGTTCGTATCGCGTGCGAAGCGCCGCGGACGGCCGCACATTTCGAACGAGGTCGAAGAGCTGGTGAAGACACACTCGGTTTTCGCGCAGAGCCGGCGTTTCTGAATCCGCACGCGGAGACCACGCGAAAGTGGCCGGCCGTTCGGCCGAAGATCTATCTCGAAGTTGGCAGGTGCGCGACGCGAGTTGAAAAACGAGTGGAACCAAAAAGAAAGAAAAAAGCAGCATCAGGAATAAACAGCGCCCACGCCCTCCATTGTCGGCGCGCCCGCATCCACCTGCGGTCCCGCCCACGTTTGCCGAACGAGCCTCCGTTGACCATGATAGCGAGCGAGCGGGAAGAGCTCGCCCTTCGAAGCCAAGCGCCATTGACAGCTGATGAGACCTTGGCGCAGCAGGGCCAGGCGAGGAGGAACGGTCACATGCTTCTCGTCGCATCATTTGTTTCCACAGTCTTCATCTCGTTCTCGCCATATTTGCTTCCGGTTCAGTCCCGTTCGCTCGCTGCAACTACGGTCTGACTGATCATCGTCCACAATAGAACCGAATTTGACGCACAAAAATGACGCGAAATTTAGCGCCTCTCGCGAAAATGTAGTTCCACACCCTCGAACCAGCATGCGCACGAAAGGGGCAGCGATATGTATAGCTGCTGCGGGGAAAAATGATTGCAGTGCGTCAATAAAGGTTGGCACTCTATGGCACCCATATGCACATGCGACAACCAATTTAAACTCACAAAAAAATTCTACCTTGCTTGCTCTGCGCACAAAGAAAAAAATTGCCCGCAGCTTCCCTCGGGGGAACACTGAGGAGGATGCGGAGCATATAATTGGTTAACGGAGTGTTAAAGTGCGACTTACTTGGGTCGATGGCTAAATTGGTTAACGTGGTTGTGAAATGGGGTGTTAAATTGCGACTTACTTGGGCCGATGGCTAAATTGGTTAACCTGGTTGTAGGAGGGGGTGTTAAATGAGTGAACACGTACACACGTATGCGAAAGGGCGGCGCTGGTCGAAGGGACGTCGATCATTGTGTTTGTGGATTCGTTGGAATTCATTTCACCGCGACCTTGGACGTCGACGCGCCGTACAAACCAACCGACGAGCGGCAACTGAGCGAGCGAGCGCCGACCTTGAGTATATATACAGCGCGACGGCGCATGCACTGTCAGCTGTCGAATGTTCCAGAAGGGGGAGAAGCGCAACGGCGCATGCGCGCGCGTCAGCTGCCGATGTTCTCGAAGCGTGACGGCGCATGCGCGCTACATTATACAGTTAGCGAATGTTCGTGAAGAGGAGAAGCGCACGCGGTGTGTAGTGGAGGAAGGGTGCACAGATGGTGGAGGAGTGAAGCGCGCGCGGTGTGTAGAGGAGGAAGGGATGCACAGATGGTGGAAGAAGGAGGAGGAAGCTTGCGGGCGGCGCCGCATTACAAGCCTCGAGTATTAGATGCTCCGCATCTAAAAGCGAATCACTGCAAGCATGGACCCTAAAATGAAATCACGCCGAAGTGAATAACACTCGTTAGGGGCTAACAAATAAAACACAAAGAACAGCTTCAGGTAATACCGATGTAAACAAGAAAAAAACCCTGCCTACTGCTGTTTCAGCGTTGTAACATTGGATGTAAGACGGCAGTACCTTGCAAGTTATTTGACATTTCTGGAAAGCTATTGAAGTTAGTTACTCAAGGCCAGAAACTTTCGGAACTGCTGTTTTATGTTAACTTCTTTTGCACGGTAGAGTCAGGGGTGTTTTACCAAAAATTCAACTGCTGTCCTGGGCTATTGGTGTTTTTCGGGTGATTTATGGCTGTACCTGGACAATCTGGAAGATTGGTCGAAATTGGGGTGTCTCTCGGGTAAATAAGGCGAGTTGGCAGGTATGCAGTATAGCACTGCAGAGAGAGGGAACATAAACAGCGCTTTACATAAAAACAAGTGGGCTATCGCCTTCATGTAAACGGCGGTAGTGTGCCAAGGCGACATGATGCTGACACAGAGTATGAGGTAATCATCGCCAGCGCGCAGTATAGGCAGGTAATAACAAAAACAAACGCACTTTACAGCAGTAAAGCGAAGGACAGAAATAGCCGATGAGGCAGTCAACTATCGAGCGAAATGGGATACACGAAGATCGCGATGCCTTTCTACAGCAAGGGGTGCGCTGACACACATTTCGCACATGCAAGGTGCGCGCAACGCTGGTGGCGGCTTTCAGCGCCAGACATGCCTTCAGCACCTCTCAACGTCAACGCCTGAAGGCGTGCCATCGTTGACAAGACAATATGCTATTGTCGTACAACGAGCTCCACCCCAGTGGCGCTGCAGGAGGCCTCACGGTCCAAATTGAAGCGCACTTGGCGGGCGCCCACGTGCACATACATGATCGGAAAGAAGAGACCGTTACTTTGTTTCTCTATAGCGCTGGCCTCGCGCTCGCGGACGGTCACGTCAGACGCGTATACACGGCAACGTGACCAGATGGCACGCTAAAGCCGTAGCGGAGCGATAAAAACCCGAAAGAGGAACCATGTAAAGAAAGAGGCGCACAAGCGGGAAGTCCCACGTGTTACGACTGCTTGGACAATGGAATCCCTCGACAACAAGCAAGGACCAAAAATAAGTTGCGCAACTTCTGTGAAACCGAGTAGCACAAGTGCGAGGACTACATAATGATTACCCTTCTTACGGGTAAGTTACAGCAGCGGCTTCTTTGTCCTATACCCTGCGAAAGAGCGGATGGGTGCGGTGTTCCTTACAGAAAAAAAAAACTTGCAGCCCATCTACAGAAATTATACAGATCAGTAGTAACCCCGGATGCGGAATATATGTAGACAAGTGGAAAACTTTCTGTCACCCCATGTCACCTCCGAGTATATTGGCACACCCGTTCTGCAGAAAGTCTGCAGAGCATTTGTAGCCGCGCAGAATGCAGGATTCCTGCAGAATATCGGCGGAACGCCTGCAGAAAGTCTACAACAATTCCGCAGCATTTCTGCACAATATCCACAGCGTTTTGTCACGGATCAACAAAAAAGTTATAGGTATCATTTGAGTTAGCACAAACATTCAAGGAAAATACAGCATCGAAGGTTATTATTATACCGCCCATACACGTGCCCAACACAACCAAGCAACAACAGCCAAATGAATACCAAACACATAGACCTCTCGCACATGAGAATTTAACACCCACCACCCGGTATATATAGCCTTGTCTTCTTGACCGGCCACTGAGTGCTGGGAGAAAAATTCTTATGCTTCAAAAAAAAAAATTTTACATCTACACGTACGCAGAATACGTGCAAAGCTATGGTGGCTTTGAGATAGTCATAAAGTACACATATCTCTTATTCTGCGCTTGCCAAATGTGCAACGATCTCTTAATTACAGCCATTTAATTGCCTTCTGACAGGCAGTCGCACGGGGCTGCAGAAAAGTTGCAGCATTTCTGCAGACAATCTCAGGATTAGGGTGACTGGTGGGTGACTGATGGGTGATTGAAAGGTGAAGCCCATTTAGTTACTGTTATGAAACATGTCATGAACCAGAAGTACTTTGGCTTGGGCTAGTTGGTTCATAGTGCTCACATAGAAAGGTCAGCGCGAAAATTCGAGAAAAAAGGACAGTAGAGACAGAGCGCTCTGTCTCTACTGTCTCTACTGTATAGATCCACACATGCACTCACAGGGCCCATATTAACAGACAAGTCTGCTTGTCGTCTGCAGAAAGTCTGCAGACTAGGTCTGTAAGGGGGTGACTGGTGGGGACTGAAAGGTGAAGCCTATTTAGTTATAGCTATGAAATGTGTCATGACCCAGAATGTACAGATATATACGCATATGAAGTATGCATTCTCTCTCTCTCTCTCGCACACACACTGTCACAGAACGAGCGCTAAAAATGGGCGCGCCGCCAAATTCTTGCGGTAACGCGCGGAAGAGACGCCGGGAGGTCAAAAGAAAAAAAAAAGAAAACAAACATCCGAGGCTCCCCGGGCGCGCGCTCTTCCCTTGGAAGCGTGGCTTCGCCGACGAACCTCCTCACCCCACATCGGCGGCCGAGATAGGCCGCAAAAGTTCTAGAACGAAATGGGCGTGGTCATACCGAGTTGAGTCATCGGCCGGGGAGGGCATTCCAACCGTCTCGCCCTCTTCCCAGCCTTCGCTGTGTATCGCGCCGACGAAATGACGAGAACCGTCTGGAATGTCGCGCGCAAGGTATTTAACCGAGCAGCCGAGATGAGAGATCAGGAGAAGACGGAAGTTGCGCCAGAGTGCGAAGGGATCCCGCCGTGTAGTCGGCGAAGGTTTTGGTCCGTAGGGACGAAGCCGGAGATGAAGAGGATTTCCACCTGAGGGGTGAAGGCTCGAGCTACAGGCAAGAGCGTGAGTTTACCGCTATCGAGCGAAGACGCGTGGCAACCGCTGCGAGTGTGAAGCCGACGTGTTTCCGGCGAAGAAGTTTGAAGCTTGGAGAGTGGCCAATTGAAGTCGGCGAGGTTTCCTGGAAGAGAAACTTCGAGAGCTGCGGAACGACAACAACGCTGGACTTTGAGTGAGTGAATCTCGGAAGAGTATCATTGAGACTTTTGTTCCAAGGACTTTGGACTGAATAGGTTTTCATCTCTTTAGTCCTTAAGTGTCTTGGTTGTTCAATGCATGCGACTGCATTGTAGTGCGTATCGTTGTCTGTGTCCGTTGTTTTGAGTGTGGCTGATTGTACTGTGTAGTACGTTGTTTGATTGGTGACGTATTGTATGTAACTATTGTGGAGTGTGCATTCTTGTGTATTGTTTTCGATCTGCCAATTTTGAGAATATAATATTTGTTTTGTTTATCAACTCTCGGCTCTGACTTGTTCTTTGGGCCACAGCCGACGTCCGCTGGCGCGCCAAAAAGGACCACTTCTAAATTGTCCACGCTTTCGTGGTGCGGTTCGGGGGGCCAATACTTCGGCCCTTGGAATTAGCCCGGCGATCGCCTCCCTATTTAACGGGACCTGTGTGTGACAATTAATCTGGCGTCCACGAAACAGGACCTTTTGGTGCACAGTGTGTCCAAAGTAGTGAGAAAGAGCCTCGAGTTGTTGATAGTGCTGTCGGAACGATTTTGTGTGTTCAGTGTTCTCGTTAACTAGTGCAGGGGAGTGTTCCGATAGACTGATTTAGGCAGATACTTTTTGCACGCGGCAAGGTTTTATTTGCGAGTTGCGAGACACAATGGATCTCGAAAAGTTAGTTGCGCTTGGTGAGAAGATGGGTCTTTCCGGCGCCGAACTACGGAAATGGGTAAGCCAGAAGGAGAAAGAGGCGTTGGAGAGAGAGAGGTTGGCAGCTGAGAGGGCCAAGGAAGAAAAAGCAGCTGAGTTGGAACGAGAGAGGTTGGCAGCTGAGAGAGCGAAGGAAGAAAGAGAGCAACAATTGAAGTTGGAGTTGGAGAGAGAAAAGCTGGCAGCTGAAAGGGCGAAAGAAGAAAGAGAAGCGAGGGAGCGACAGCTGAAGGAAGAAAGAGAAGCGAGGGAGCGACAGCTGAAGGACGAAAGAGAAGCGAGGGAGCGACAGCTGAAAGAAGAAAGAGAAGCGGAGATGGCTGAAAGGGAACGGCAGCGGCAGCACGAGATGGAACTCGAGCGGCTCCGTTTGCAACAGCGAAGTGAAACTCCCGTCCAAGAGTTGAAAGCAGCGAACGCGAAGATCATGGCTTCCGCTTGAACCCGAGCAAGCTGCTCGTAGCGTTTGATGAAAGGAAGGACGACCTTGACGCGTACCTTCACCGATTTGAGACGATTGCAAGGAGCCAGAATTGGCCGGAACATCAATGGGCAACTGCTTTGAGTACCTGCTTGAGTGGCGAAGCGCTCAGTGTGTACGGCAGGCTGACGCCGACCGATGCAGCCAACTATGCAAAAGTGAAAGCTGCTTTGCTGAAGCGATTTAGATTTACAGTGGAAGGATTTCGGGACAGATTTCGGACAGGAAAACCAGCTGATGGTGAGACGGCTACGCAGTATGCCGCCCGACTTTGCCATTATTTCGACAGATGGATTGAACTTTCAGGGACAGCGCAGGAGTACGATGAGCTTAGAGAGCTCCTCATTAGAGAACAATTTCTTACTAGTTGCCACCCAAACCTGTCGCTGTATTTGAAAGAGAGGAAAGCTGAGTCATTTGAAGGAATGCTTGAATTGGCTGATCAATTCTTAGAAGCGCAAGGTGGAACTAATTTGGCCAAGGTCAAGAAGGATTGTCCCGATGATTCGAAGAAATTGGCTCCCGAAGAAAAAACGCGTGCACCAGAGAGCATTCCGCGATGTTTTCTGTGCAACCGAGTGGGTCATCGCACGAAAAACTGTCGAACGATCTTTACGAGCCCTACGGTAGTAAAATGTTTTAAGTGTGGTCAGACTGGGCACAAAGCAGACGCATGTCGAAACGGAGTGAGTCAAACTCACCAGGTATCCTGTGTGCAAACGGCACCGAAATCTGATAATAATGCCGTCACCGATGGATTCGTAGAGTTGAAGAATGGGGAGAAAATTCCTATTGTGGGTGCCGTAATGTCAAAACAGCCAACCGGTGTTACGAAAGGAATGCCAACGCTGCCTGGAAAAGTTGCGGGCAAAAAGATTACGGTGTTAAGAGATACCGGCAGCTCCACTGTTATCGTGCGGAGAAACTTGGTACGGGAAAGTGAGTTAACCGGCAAAACGAAACAGGTTTGCTTAATTGACCGTACAGTTCGGATGCTTCCCGAAGCAGAGATTGAGGTTGAAACCCCATACTTCAGCGGGAAGGTTACGGCTCTATGTATGACGACCCCCCTGTACGACCTTGTCATCGGAAACATCGACGGGGCGCGAGGAGCGAATGATCCGGAATGTTTGGGAGAAGACCCTAAGATAGAGCCCTCGCCAACCCAGCGACCGCGAGACACAGTGGAGGAGCAGCCCGTGACGGATCTCACTAGAGCCCAAGGCGAAGCCGCGGCGCAAGAGACAGCGAAGGAGAAGACGATCGTGTCGAATAAGTTCACGGGCCGAGCAACTGGACTTGCGTCGGCACGACCTCAACCGACCGACAGTGTAAAGGAGACGGAGTTGGCCAGCCGGGAAAAATGTAGAGACATGATCAAGCTGGTAAATAAACAGACAGGACCCGTCGAATGTTATGACCCGTTAACGGTGTCGGAAGAGACAACGATGGCTGAGACGACGCCTCAGATATCGTCGTTGGAAAGGGCTCGCCGAAAAAGAACGTGGAAACACAAGAAGAGATCGAGCGAGCACCGCAAAAGGGGGCGCAAGCGCTGCTCGAAGTACTCAGGATAAGTGCTGAGGTCGAATCAGAATATGTTGGGCAGTGCTGAGTGCCATATGTTGTGTTAATGTTGTGTTATCCTGTGTCACAAGTGTCGAAGTGTTGTACTGTGATGTGATGTATAGTATTGGACCATTGTTGTAATGAGAGAACTTTGTACATTTGTATTATTGGGAATGTGTGGTGCAGTGTTGTACTCATGTGCTTGTGGTTGTGTTTTCACGTGTTGTGTAATTGAATTACAATGTACAATTGTATTAAGTGATCTATTGTGAATGTGAAGTGTCATGAGCGACGGACTATGTTACAGTCTGTGAGAGTGTGTGGTTACTGTTCGCGCTCGTTTGTGTGGTTTTGAATATTATGAGATAATATTCTTAAAGTGGGGGGCAGTGTCACAGAACGAGCGCTAAAAATGGGCGCGCCACCAAATTCTTGCGGTAACGCGCGGAAGAGACGCCGGGAGGTCAAAAGAAAAAAAAAGAAAACAAACATCCGAGGCTCCCCGGGCGCGCGCTCTTCCCTTGGAAGCGTGGCTTCGCCGACGAACCTCCTCACCCCACATCGGCGGCCGAGATAGGCCGCGAAAGTTCTAGAACGAAATGGGCGTGGTCATACCGAGTTGAGTCATCGGCCGGGGAGGGCATTCCAACCGTCTCGTCCTCTTCCCAGCCTTCGCTGTGTATCGCGCCGACGAAATGACGAGAACCGTCTGGAATGCCGCGCGCAAGGTATTTAACCGAGCAGCCGAGATGAGAGATCAGGAGAAGACGGAAGTTGCGCCAGAGTGCGAAGGGATCCCGCCGTGTAGTCGGCGAAGGTTTTGGTCCGTAGGGACGAAGCCGGAGATGAAGAGGATTTCCACCTGAGGGGTGAAGGCTCGAGCTACAGGCAAGAGCGTGAGTTTACCGCTATCGAGCGAAGACGCGTGGCAACCGCTGCGAGTGTGAAGCCGACGTGTTTCCGGCGAAGAAGTTTGAAGCTTGGAGAGTGGCCAATTGAAGTCGGCGAGGTTTCCTGGAAGAGAAACTTCGAGAGCTGCGCAACGACAACAACGCTGGACTTTGAGTGAGTGATTCTCGGAAGAGTATCATTCACACTTTTGTTCCAAGGACTTTGGACTGAATAGGTTCTCTATCTCTTTAGTCCTTAAGTGTCTTGGTTGTTCAATGCATGCGACTGCATTGTAGTGCGTATCGTTGTCTGTGTCCGTTGTTTTGAGTGTGGCTGATTGTACTGTGTAGTACGTTGTTTGATTGGTGACGTATTGTATGTAACTATTGTGGAGTGTGCATTCTTGTGTATTGTTTTCGATCTGCCAATTTTGAGAATATAATATTTGTTTTGTTTATCAACTCTCGGCTCTGACTTGTTCTTTGGGCCACAGCCGGCGTCCGCTGGCGCGCCAAAAAGGACCACTTCTAAATTGTCCACGCTTTCGTGGTGCGGTTCGGGGGGCCAATACTTCGGCCCTTGGAATTAGCCCGGCGATCGCCTCCCTATTTAACGGGACCTGTGTGTGACACACACACACACACAAACACAAAAAGTATGCTTACTGTCTGCTCGGCGTCTGCAGACTTAGGTTTGTACGGGCGTGACTGGTGGGTGATTGACGGGTGACTGAAAGGTGAAGCCCATTTAATGATTGTTATAAAATGTGTCATGGTCCAGAATATATATATACACACGTATATGTCATATACATTCATGCGCACGCAATCTGGGCGCACATCATCAGAAAAGTCTGCTTGCCGTCTGCTCGGCGTCTGCAGAAAGTCTGCAGACTAGGTTTGTACGGGGGTGACTGGTGGGTGATTGACGGGTGACTGAAAGGTTAAGCCTATTTAATGATTGTTATAAAATGTGTCATGGTCCAGAATTTATAGATACACACGTACATGTTATATAAATTTACGCGCACGCAATCTGGGCGCACATAATCAGAAAAGTCTGCTTGCCGTCTGCTCGGCGTCTGCAGAAAGCCTGAAGACAAGATCTACAGAAAGGTTCAGTCTACAGGAAGGTGACCAGGGTGACTAATAGGTGACTTGTGGGTGACAGAAAGGTCAAACTCAATTTTGTAAGGGATAGGCATTCGAAGTTCCCTGTATAACTTTACATACCAGTGCTCTCGACAGTCTATACTAGCGGTCCAACTGCCTCTTTCTTTGACAGCAAACTGCGAATGGTGCCGGGGCTTGCCCTTACACTCCTGATAATACATACACTCTTCACTGTCAGACATTGATCGGATTAGCCTGCCACGTACTTAATTTCAGTGATATGATTGGCTGAGGTCATTTTGGAGCAGGTTTTCGGTGCAGCAAAAAGCACCTTTTGGAGCAGGAAAATGACATTTGGAGTGGCCAAAAGCGTATTTTAGAGAAGATAAAAAGGTTTTTGGAGCTGCCAAAAGTATATTTTGTCACAGAAAAAAAAGGGGGGCTCTACGAACAACTAAGAACGTAAATTATAGCAAAGCAGTTGGAGACGCTAAAAGGACATTGCCGAGCGAAAATAATGAATTTGTGACAACTAAAACATCCGAATAAAGCGTAACTAAGAGGCATTCCATAACATTCCATGCACGCACAGCTCGGACTGCTCAAAGCGTAACCGCGTTATAGTGAAGGACTGGCTATAAAGCAGACTTTTCTTACTAGCGTTTATAATACCTTAGAACTTCATTGATATGTATATCGCTCACTGCGCAGTCGCCGAAATCGAAGACCGCTTGTAATGCAGCTCAGATAAGCGAGATGATGACTGCGCTTCTCAACGGAGGTATGCCGGCAGGGGTGAGATATGCCATGCAGACGCTATGAATGAGGAGGGGACATGGAACAAACTAACAAGGAGCGGAGCGTGGAGAAAAAAAAGAAAGAAATCAAGTGGAAGAAGCTTAGCAATGTAAAGCTTAAGTATCGAAGCTGGTTGGCTTTAGGTGCTTAATGTGGCATCTTCACTGACGCTTGGTCTTTGCTTCTTTGCTTGGTGTAGACAAAGTCAAACCACAGCCTGCCACAGACCGCGCGAGAATGTCCGAACTTAAGCGCCAGAAGTGACGTGCAAATCTGGCGCGGGTCTATCGTCACTGGTACTGCGCTCGCGCCACGGCAAGGAAGCTCGGCGCGGCGACTGAGCGGACTGTTTTCATTGGTGGGCGTGGATTGGCGGCGGCGGCTGCTCCTTGCCGCATGCGTGAACAGCTGGCGCAGCTGTGATATGGGCCCCTCTGCCGCCATAGCTGTGATATGCAACGACACGACAGTTCTATTGCGATAGCAACTTATGGATACTCTCAGCTGGATTTTGCCACCGGCGTCGACATCGGCGTCGCCGTCATCCACCGTATATGTATACGTATCTATATGTATGAAAACGCAAGAAAGAAAAATAATGCAAAAATAGACTCTGGCGCGCGACCTCTTGCTTGCGAGTGCGAGGCGCTAGACACTGAGCCACGAAGAAGCATCTCCCTCAACGTTGAAACGGCAAGTCATTTATATCTACCACTTCCCGCTGACAATTCCCATGTCGGAGGAACTATCGGGCCAGCATTGCCAGCGAGATGGCGCAATGACCGCGCGCGCCGCGCCGCGCTTTCATCTCCCACGCGTACTTTCCCCGCGGAAAGGGGGGGGGGGGGATTGACGCTCACGCGCGCGCGCGCTCGCTCATCTCGCGGTGGGGATAATCGTGCACCCTGGGCTTTCACCGGAACAATTTTGTAGTAGTTACCGGTAGCACAAAGGTCACTGCAGTCGTTGCATAGTCCATAGTCTCCGTTTGAGAAAAGGGCGCGCTTTTCAGAACAGCGAAGTAACAGCTGAGACACTTTATTGGCGTTCATCTGTAGCTGTGAGTACGGTTCGTGCGACATTTGTGCGTGAGAAACGCGGGACACGTTTCGATCTGATTGCCATTCTTCTCGCGACATTCCAATTCGCTGTTATCGCATTCATTGCTTCGCCTATGCGGCAACGCTGTGCCTTTTTTCCCCTTTTTTTTGCAGAAACCCGAGGTTTTGCTTAGCTTCACTCTTAAAAAGAATGCGTCGCGGGCGCGCGACGTGAAGACGGGTTGTTTAGGCGTCGGAAAAGCCTTCGCTCCAGCCGCTTCCTGCGCGTTCCGTGCGCGCGCTCCGCGCCAAACGGCCGCCCGCGTCCGAGTCAGAAAATAGTTGCGCCGTAACAATAGCGCGTGCGACTTCAGTTCAACTAGCACTGAAAGCTGTTCTGCAAATGAAAAAGCTTCGCGATGCGGGTTCTCACACAGTGTGAGGGCATCTGCAGTTTGTGTGCGGCGACTGAAGTTACCGTGCCGAAGGCCAGCCGCGTTGTCACGTGTCGGGGTACGTCTCCTTCGTGTGCGGTGACGAAAGTCGCCGTGCCGAAGAGTAGTCCCCGAGTCGAGGGTCAGGCTACGTCCGCTTTGCGCGCGGTGACCGAAGTCGCCGCGCCAAAGGGTAGCCCCCCCGTTGAGTCTCACTGAGCCCTAGCGGTCATTAGACGGGCCATGACCGCAACGCGCCCCACGCGCTGCGATAGCCCACCTTGCCAGGGTACGTCCGCTTTGTGTGTTGTGACCGAAGTTACTATACACCGAAGGGTGTTGCTGTTGGGTCTCTCTGGCTTGTACGCCGGGAGGCAGGCCACGTATGTTCGGCGCCTGGCGCCGAACGGTGGCCCCCTTGTCAGGACATGCGCATCTGCCCAAATCCCTCTCACACGACCCTGGGGGCAGGGGGAGGAAGTGCCGGGACAGACAAATGGATGACGATGGGTTGATGACTCTGGGACAAAGCGCCTCGGCACCGCGTCTCCCTCGTATCTGACTCCGGCACCTTTCCCACCAGCAGGCAGGCAGGCGCACATGTAAGCTTGGCGGGCTTTTGTTGTCACGGCTGTTCTCCCGACGCTGTATAACCAAACTTGCTTCCACGCATGCTGCTTTCGGTTTAGCTCGCGAGTTCCATCTCGTTTTCGCCCAGTCTTATGCATTGTGTGGCAAACTTCCCAGGGCGATGCGCCAATCGCGTTGCAAGTCCGCAGGTTAGACGTAACGAGCGCTAACTTCGTAACCGCCCCATCGGTACAACAGCCACGGATGTGCGGTTTAGTGCCGAGTCAACGAAACGCTTCGCAGTGGTTACATTTTGAAAGGGTAGAGTTATCGAAACAACTTTCTGGTTATGAAAGTACAGACTATCATCGTTTACGAAAACAGGGTCGTGCCTGGTGCATGGGCGACATTCGAATTGTGGTGAGCGGTCACCAATGCGTCGAACATCACGCCTAAATCAAGCGGAAGTTCGATTGCCGTTATGTGGGGAAATCCGGCGCAAACTCGAGAAGCTCTCAAAAGTGAGTTGGCAATTTTCTGTGTTTGTTTTATCGACACAGCAAGCCTGCGAAACTGAACTTCTCAACATTTGCAATATAACTTGTATCCCTGCCACACGACTCGATTCTCGGAATGGCGCGACTGCCGGTCCGTTAAATCTTGCACATTAACAGTCCCTGGAGAACAGTGGTGTGCCGTATATGCGTTCCTTTGGCGACTTGCGATATAAGCGGTTTGTGGCTTTCAGCACAGTTTCTTTTCAGCATGACTGAAGATGATCGAAAATTGACCGGGTACACTTGATATAGAATAACCTATTATATATATATATATATATATATATATGGGGGGTCGCTAATCGACACACAGTGGAATGCAGCATGACACGGCGGCGCAGACAACGGGAGTACTGGATTGAAATGTCCAGTTGTAGTACCGCAAGCCAAACTGGTATATTGTTGAATTCATGAACAGGATGTCTAACGCTGGTTAAACACATGGCTATGGCAGACGCGTCTGAACGCAATGAATCCCAGTTGAACGAGATAAAATTCAACAAAATTAAGTCCAGGTGTTTTACGTGCCCAAACCGCGATGTGATTACCGAGACATGCCTTATATAATTGAGCGGGCAGCCATATAGAGTTAAATCTCGTTTATACGAGTTCGCTTAATACGGTCTATACGTCCATTAAAAACGCATGTTCTTGCGTTTAATACCATGACATTCTTGCCGAAATTGAAATATACGAATGAAAACTGGATCTTCACCGACGTATCTAGAAATGCTAAGTTCATACTTCGGTACCGTGTAGCTAAAACCACGTTCCAACGAGGCGAGTTTCAGGGCCGTTGAGGCCGCAGCAGGGTCGGTTTTTGCGGCGAAAAGATCGCTGCTAGGCGGCCACTGCGTCCAATGAGGAAAATAGGAACGTGCAGCACAAATTCACCAGATACTTCAATGCTGACAATAAAAGTGAATTGCTGGCGAAGTATAATGCATACTTACCTCTTTAAAAAATTTCTTTGAATGGTATACGATTTTGTCTAAATACCTTTTGTTTTCCAGTTCCCACGAAAAACGCATCAACGACAGCCCTCTGTACTCGGGTGCGTTTGCATTTTTTTCTTTCATTTCGAAAGCCTGACCTAAGGTAATATACCTTATAACGGTGCCATAAATGCACATACAGATTTGCCTCATGCAGAATGTTCACAGGGGCCCTGCAACACTTTCTGACCATGGGCGGAAAACGCTGCCGAAAGAGGTTCCTGAACACGCAAGCCAAACATTCCATCGCGACTTGCGACCTGGAATTTAAGCTAGAAGTCAATCCATCTTTCTGCAAATTATTCAATATATCCAAATGAACCGCGCCACAAACTCAAAGACCACGGCCATTGACTAATTTGTGCATCGTAAGCTGCAAATTGTGGCCGCTGCGGGATGGTGGCGCGATCTTCTGAATGGACAGCTCGTGATGACACTAAATGTCGCGCACTCGATCAAAAAAAAAAAAGAGGGAAGGGAAAGTGATGAAGGTCATGGCGCTAACATGACGCAACTTATTTTTCCGTGCCACCCCTCCTTACTCAGCTTCCAGCGCCCTCGTCGGGGCGGGAGAAGAGCGAAGGCGTTTGTATACAGCGTAAGATATCCCCGTAACTCTGCGCTCACACAATAGACGGATTCTAAAAATTTTTGCGGCAGTCGATTCGTAAGACAATGCACTGCCTAATGAAACCATTCCATGGTTGCTTAAAAAGTGTTGCAGGACTTCTATAGAGCAACCGGTGAAACGGTCTATGAATCAAATCATCAAGATCGGGTGGTCGGCTAGGCTTGAGGCCTGTTGCACGGAGTTGGCGAAGGCGGCTTCAGAATGCGACCGCACCGTAGCCGCGAATCGAGCCCGCGACCTGACAAGCGCGACATCCTGGACGCCACAATAACCACGGCGGGCAATCTATTCCAGTACCGGTGACATGTACAATACACAAGTATACCGTATACCTTGAAACTTCACACGGAATGCAGACCGTACAGCAATGTGGCCACTCGTGAGATATTAATTATGCTCCCGCGAGACAAGAATAATAGTGCTTAGCGTGGGCTCCGAATATGTCTTGTACATGGTGGAGGGCTCTTCGTTAATTTTGACCATCAGGCGGGCTATTTACACACACGAAAATACGGCTGCCCACGCGCTCACTGGAATCGAACCGACGACACTGCATGCCGTCAATATAGCATATACGGCGACGCACGGCCACCGAAAAATACCGCGGCGGCAAAGCAGAAAAAATATGCACAAATATTTGAAAAAATATAATTTTAAACCATAGCTATATCGCCTAAAGCACAGGAGTCGCCAAAAAGATTAAATCCCACCGACATCTGAGCGCGCATAAAGACGGCAGCATGCAGAAGCGTACACAAGAAGCGACAGAACTAAGCGTAAACACCCCATTCCAGAGGAACCGCGTTAGCGTCGACCGAACCTGGAGGAGAGCCTATACGGAATACGTATGCATAGATGCAAGGGTACACATGACGCCGCAATTAGCGACAGCGCCACAGCTCTCTGCCCTTGGTGAGAGGATGGCGACAGGCCGCAATGAAACGCGTATATCTTAAATGGCTGCAGCGAGCGTATACAGCTCGTAGGAGGGAAAGCGTGGGATGCAAGCGGGTATACATTATGCGCCACCCACGTCAGCCTGGCCCCACTCTGGCTGCTGTCGTCTGCGGTATATACTTACTTAGCCGTAAACAGACTGCAAGCGCGCGGCCGTGCATTTTACCTGAGAGAGCGCGGAGGAAATAAGGACGCTGCTATAGAAGGGCGACATAAAAGGTGACAGTCGCTGCTTGGCCATCCTTATAACATAGAATATCGCCTCACAGATGTTTACAGATTGTGTACTACTTGGTGGACGTGCCCTGCTCGGTCACATTTAGATAATGCAATTGCACACGCGCAGACTACGCGCATACAACATGGAGTGAGAAACCTATACAGCGAAACCTCGATTCGATTGAATACGTATAACCTATAGGTAATGAAGGCTAGCACTTCAGCAAATTGAAGAAGCATGTTTATGGCATTATGGAAATGGACATGGGCCGGACATGTAGCGCGTAGACATGATAACCACTGGTCGTTAAGGGTAACTAACTGGATTCCCAGAGAAGGCAAGCCGGTTATAGGGGGAGACAAAAAGGTTAGGTGGACAGATGAGATTAAGTAGTTTGCGGGTATAAATTGGCAGCAACAAGCACAGGACCGGGTTGACTGGCGGAACATGGGAGAGGCCTTTGTCCTGCAGTGGACGTAGTCAGGCTGATGATGATGATGATGATGATTATGTTTATTAAGCAACGCTTGCTGGATGATGAGCACGTGATTCATGAGTAGTAATCTGCTACAGACGTGACGCATACGAGTGATAATAAAACAGGAGAACACTTCTATTTTTTTTTAACCAGAACACAGTACGAAGGTTTCACAATAAGATAACGTACTCGAAGTCCCCCTTCGGCGTACCTTAATAATGGCGCATAAGCGGTTTTAAAACTCCTCCTCAATTGAAACACGGACACGCAACCAAAGTTCTGCACGTGCACACATCAGCGTAAATGAGACAAAAAAACAAAAACAAAGAGCGCTCTGTATCCTCTATTCTGTCCCCTCTGGGCGTCATCCCTGATTTGCACTTTCATTGAACACCAACACGCCCAATGCCACATTATTCAATGATTCAGCAAGCACGCGTAATACTAACACGCTCTCGTGGGTCCTATATCTGCCTTCGATCGCATTCGCACGTATTCGCCTAATCTTGGCGTCGTATACATCGGGGGACCTGACCATTTATTGATGATGATGATGATGATGTTATGTGGGGTTTAACGTTCCAAAATCGGCATATGATTATGAGAGACGCCATAGTGGAGGGCCCCGGAAATTGACCATTTAATTGACTTGGTCTTCAAACCCAATGCAATCAATGCAAAAAAAAAAGAAATGAGTAGAAAGCAAAATATCGACACTACGCATACTGCAAAAAAAAAAACAAAGCTCCCCGCGTATTACTACCGCCTTCCAAAACACTCCTTCACGAGCAAATATTCGAGAAAACAAAAAAAAGCCCAATAATGGCGAAGCAAAAGTTCACCATTTCTGACCATGGAGCAGTTAGTCGAACGAGACTCGCCGAAGATTCCACAAAGGAGGGACGCGCAACAGAGTTTCAAGCCAGAGAAAGAGGCCGCGCGCGAATTCCACCGATACAGTTCGTTCTTCAAACGCCCAAGAACAGGGTCAGCGCGAAACGCCCACTTCGCAAAAGGAAGGCGAGCAAAAAAAAAATACATACCATATTGGAGCAAATCTGAAGGCTCCACAATAAAAGGTTTGCGGAGCGCGCAAGCACACACACACACCTATAGACAGTGGCAGCGCATGAGAGGTTTTCACGGCCGCTATATCAATATGTCGACGTCAAAACAACGAGGCAGGAGTCACTGTAGCCGCCATGCACCCATTTCGGTGGAACCAGAAGATCTATAGCTGCCACGAGCGCCGTCCTCCTGCCAATCCGTTTTGGCGCGACGAAGAGTGCCGCAGAGGTGTCAGTACCAGCAGAAAAGTTAGTGCTCTAAAAAGGCTTTTTTTTAAAACTTTACCAACAATATATATATATATATATATATATATATATATATATATATATATATATATATATATATATATATATATCCAGGATGACGTTAAACCATGTACATAGAGTACAATCGCAAGCACGATTCAAAGAGAAACATCGCGACGCTATCATTTACAACGCGCACATACACACGCTTTATCGAACATGCCACCGAAGAATGATAACGTGTTTAGAATGGCCCAGCACATATAATCGCACCACTCATACATGAAAACGCAGACAATATAATTTTATCATGTACTTCCGCTGCAATGTAGTTAATTAAAAAAACACACGCCTTGTTCTTAACGTCAAATCCCGTTTTGCCGACCCCTGGCCGCGCCACTGTTCAGCACTGTTCAGTGCTTGCGAATGTGAATATGATGGTCAGAGTATACTTATACCAACACCCGGTACATCACGCACAAGAACGCTAACACGACAATAACGAAAAACGATGCGAACGCTTCCCAGGCGTCACCGCTACCACGATTTCCTGTACTTTTTTTGTATCTATGCAACCTCCAAGGTTTGAGTCGGCGTTCAACCTAACACCGACGTTCAACCTAACTGACGACCTCCTCCAGTAGTCATCCTAACGCGCAGCTGGCGATAGGCTGCAACGACCGTGTCACGACGTAAGCAAAACGGAGACACCGGCCGACCAGCTCACTATTTCACGCGCCAATGATCCATCTGTTGGAACCGTATACGTGGGACATCTCTTGACTGATTCATATATATTCGGGAGCTAAGTGGCTGTCGGCTTTCAGACAGCAGCATGAGCATAGCCGGACGCATCACGAGCCGCTCACGTGTCCTCTAGTTTTCCTGTTCCCTCTCTATGCGGCGGAAACTCCAAAATTACCTCCGTCGGACTGCATTTCCTTCGTGGCACTCTTTGATGCAGCAGGAAGATGTGGCTCTAGAACAACGTGCCCATTACAACTGCTATTATTAAAACGCACGAACGGACCAGAAAACAGGCCGTTGCGACACGCGGAAGAGGGCCACGCGACGCGAGGAAATTAACCCCCTGGGCGCCTTTTCTGTAGCTGCGGGCAACAAAGCGCCGCCTAAGACGACGACGCTTCAGTGCGGAGACGTCCGAGATCTCTCCGCAAGATACTCCGCTAGCGGTGATTCTCCGGAACGGAAAAACGGTCAGTCACGGCTGCTCGTATCCGTCTGCATTCACCGGTCGCGGAACGGGACCACCGTCTACATCCTGTTTTCGGTGTCCAACCCATTAGTGGAGCACGCACATGCGTCAAGGGTGTCATGTCGCACCGTGTGCAAACACACACGGTGCGACATGACATATAACCACAGCTGCAGACACATATACCACATTTGGTGTAGATGTGCAATGCTCTCGTGAAATGAATGACGCGCTAAACGACAAATGAAAACCATACAGAAAAGGGCTAGAAGCAGCATATCGCTTCCTAATTTGGGGCTCCCAATTATTTATCGAAATCTAAAAGCAAGTTTGCGCCACCTGTGGAGTAATTGGGATAAGTGAACTGAAATGCCCACGGTGTTGTTATTAACGCTATCGCGTTAATAACAACAACGCTCGTGTCGCAGAAAACTCGCCACCTGCGCCAGCCCCGTTGGTTGTGAGCGAAAAATCATCTTTGCGTCTGTGACCAAAAAATCAAGTTACCGAGATAGCCGCGGGAGGCCGCTACTTGTCCCCGCGTGCGCGCGCGATCCCCCTGAAAAAAGCCGCGCGTTCAAAGAAAAAAAAACTGCTCAAGGTCACGAGGCGTGGTAGTTTCTTCAATAGAGTTTCTTAATATACACTAGAGGGAACTCTGGCGCTAGTGTCTATGGGAGCTGCAGCACACGGCGCTTCAGCGAGCATGGGAATGATGGGTAGTACACACATTTGTCTAACTTTCGTACTTCTGGCCTGCTTCTGGCTCCGTGTGTGTTCGTGTTGCTTGGAGCTGTTTTTTACGAAAACATAAATTAGCAAATGTTCACCGCTTGCGCTTCACAACCGTATTATTTTAGGCTTACCATTTTGAATTAAGTCACTAAGTTCAAAAGGGTTCGTTCTTTCTTTTAAAACAAAACCGTAACCAGCAATAAACGAAGCCGCAAGTACGATTCGCCGCCAGCAAGTACGAAGACTAGGCAAATGTGTGTACTACCCATCATTCCCATGGTCACTGAACGATCGCAGCGCGAGAGTGCCGTCTAGTTAATTTTGGGAAACTCTGTGGTTTCTTTGCCCTACCACTCCTCCCTGCTTAGCTTCTAGCGCTTTCGTCGGGACGAGAGAAGAGAGAATTACAGCATGCGACAAAGCTTTTTAACTCCACTCGCACTGGACGGATTCCAAATTTTTTTGCGGCGTTGAATTCGTGAGGCAATAAGCTCTTCTAGTGAATTCATTCAAAGGTTACTTGAAAAAGTGTTTCGGGGCCCCTTGAACGCATTTTGTTCGACAGGTGTCACGACGAAAACGAGACCATTCGGCGATAATAGCGAAGCTGCTCCAATATACTATGTTCGTGTTTGTGTGCGTGCGTGTGTATGTAACAAAACATATTATTAAGTATGCACTTAGCAGTTGAAGTGTGCACTAGGGCCCCCATTTCGCTATCGCGTTCAACTCTTAAGGACGAAGCTTAAGGGTACCTCAATTTTTTAACCGTTAAATAATTATTTGAATTCAGAGGTTTTAAATGCAAGTATTACGCTAATAAATTGTGACCACATGTAAAAACGAGGCATTATATTCACCTAAATCTAATTTACTCCAGCAATTCCGCCTTTCGTCCAATTGTGCTGCCCTCCTAATAATCGCCCCACGGTACACTTTATTACCGAATTTTTTTCTGGCCCCCGATCACGTTCGACAGCGAAATTCGCCAACGCCTCGCGTCACAGCTATCATGTCTTATGTCTTTATTTAAAATTTGTTTTGTGGTCACGTGTTATGTGATTACGCGATCCATGGAACATATCGGCGTACTTTTTATGCCACATAGCACACAGTCTCCAGCTGTCATAAAAATGTTCACACCAGCTATCATAAAAAGTTCATCACACATTTACATTACTGAGCAGTCACAAACCTTACTCATGAAACAACCATGTAAACACCAGTTTCCTATGCGCAGAACCTATAGCGTTTACCCACTCTTCAAACACAGGATTCGGCCAGACAAGTCGTGTGCTGGTTTCGCACGGTTGTATTTTTTTTTCACAGCGCACAGGCTTTGTTCCTTGTTTTTCAAGGCTCTTTTTTTTTCTTTTAGCACACTTAATGCTAGCACCACAGTCAATAATTCGAAGCGATCGCGTTTGACAGTTCGTGCCTATATATCTGAGCCAGCAAGCGCCACGAATTACACAGCCATTTTCTACGTCAAAACCACCGATTTAATTGTACGAGTTTGGATGCCTTTAATTAAACATAAAAAGATATGATCAGATACCTCGCGCTACCATTAACAACACACCCTAAGAACAGCTAATTAGGGCGCATATATACTTCCGCGAGGAAGGGCCCCGCCGCGGTGGTCTAGAGACTAAGGTACTCGGCTGCTGACCCGCAGGTCTCGGGATCAAATCCCGGCTGGGGCGGCTGGATTTTCAATGCAGGCGAAAAGGCTGTAGGCCCGTGTGCTCAGATTTGGATGCACGTTAAAGAACCCTAGGTGATCGGAAATTCCGGAGCCCTCCACTACGGCGTCCCTCGTAATGAAATGATGGTTTTGGGACGTTAAACCCCAGATATTAATGAATTCCGCGAGGAAGGCAGGACCCCAAAAATGGAGACTAAGAGAAAACGATTTTTTCCCTTTAGAATACCACCACGTATTCAGAGAGGCAGAAAAAAAATTCAAGCAGACGGCGTGTATAAGGCAGTAAACACAAAGCATGGTCCACATAACGGCACTCGCTTCTGCAGTTTTATTCTGAATCCTCACTTTTACTTCCCGTTCCTATAACGGTGGTGCGCCGCAATTCACTCCGCAATCAGGAACAGCTATAACACCCGGGGGCCGCTCCTCAGAAGCCGCCGATTCTCACAAACAAAGCTATACAGGCGCTCCAAGGCACTCGCGCACGAGCACGCAGCAGGTATACACGCACACAGCTGCCGTGCTACGCGCGAGAGCTTCGAAAATACACGCCTGGAGCACCTACACACACAAGAAGTCGTCGCTTCCTATTTAACGCGAAGCAGAAAGAAGCCACTGGAGCGTGTCCGCGGTTAATACGCTGCTTCGAATAGAAAATTTAGGGCACAATGTCGATCACGCCCGCACACATACGCGATGGCCGACGACCGCCGGGCCACGCGCATGACAAATTGCGCTGGCCACATAGCCCGCTGTGACCACTCTCTCCTCCCTTTGCAGCCAGCACCACATCGGCTGAGAACTTTGTGAGAAGGCCGCCCGGTGCGACGATGCGCATGAACAAGATGGGTACAACTATACAGAGAATTCATTTCCCGAACTTGGAAGTACAGTACAAGGGGTTTAGGGCCAATGGCGTTTTTTAATTAACAACAGAACAGTGCAAATAGTGGTCTCTCTCTCTCTCTCTCTCTCTCTGTCTCTCTCACATACATACACACACACTGGCATGACAGAAAGATAGAAAAAAGAGAAAGAAAGAGAGAAAGACAAAAAGAAAGAAAGAAAGAAAGGAAGAGACGAGCAAGCTTTACGAGTATACTTAATATCGCCGTTCATCGGTGTGCCCCGCAAGGAACACAATGAAAGACATTGCGCACAAACTATCAAAGATATAGCACTGCCACTCCCTTCAATTATCATACAAGTCACGTCACTTTCCACCTAATTAACGGCTGCTGGTTGAAGTTATCAAAAACCAGAAACAAGCACCTACGTGCACTTTCTCTATACTTGTTCGGCATTGAGAAACCGAGTGCAGATTGCATATGAAACGAAATAATGATAAAAAAAGCCAACCATATACAACCATGGCGCTGACAAGACATGCGAAAGGTAAACTTGCGCCGACGACCACGCAACGGCAAAAAAGCAATAGATTGAATTTATATGCGTAATCATGCGAATTCTGCTCCAGTTTGTCCTGCACTTATTAGTCGAAAATGGTGCGAGGAAAGCCGAAGAAAATTTGCACCACTCGACTGAACTACACGTGTGGTAGACTGCATGCACCTGCATCCTCGATGCAGTATTTAAAAAAAAAGTCATACCACTGGAGAAAAATCGACGAAGAAGACAATTTGTCTTGGCCTCCGACTCACGCGCTGCGGCAGATTTTTCAGCCGACAAGACAAGACAAGCAACCCACAGAGTCGGGCTGCGGTTTATTATAAATAAACCACTTTTTCCACGCAACGGGAGGCTCGATTTTCTTCAAGTGGTACCGAAATCCGTCGGAACAGCTAACCACACCGATGACACCAAGGTAATCGCCTTCCCGCTTATGGGCTGAACGTACCGGCTTACAGCCAACTGCTCAACGCGTAAACGCGACATGGAAGCTCTCAAACTGAAGCGTAAATCCGAGAGAGCTTAATTAACACGCATTGTAAACGAGGTAGAAGCAACGCTCACTCAAGAAAGCGCGTTACAAAAGATGAGCTTTGTATTCTCAACGAACGCATCAAACAGCTTCAAACATCGACAGCTTCAAACAGCTAGTGTCTATGGGAGCTGCAGCACACGGCGCTTCAGCGAGCATGGGAATGATGGGTAGTACACACATTTGTCTAACTTTCGTACTTCTGGCCTGCTTCTGGCTCCGTGTGTGTTCGTGTTGCTTGGAGCTGTTTTTTACGAAAACATAAATTAGCAAATGTTCACCGCTTGCGCTTCACAACCGTATTATTTTAGGCTTACCATTTTGAATTAAGTCACTAAGTTCAAAAGGGTTCGTTCTTTCTTTTAAAACAAAACCGTAACCAGCAATAAACGAAGCCGCAAGTACGATTCGCCGCCAGCAAGTACGAAGACTAGGCAAATGTGTGTACTACCCATCATTCCCATGGTCACTGAACGATCGCAGCGCGAGAGTGCCGTCTAGTTAATTTTGGGAAACTCTGTGGTTTCTTTGCCCTACCACTCCTCCCTGCTTAGCTTCTAGCGCTTTCGTCGGGACGAGAGAAGAGAGAATTACAGCATGCGACAAAGCTTTTTAACTCCACTCGCACTGGACGGATTCCAAATTTTTTTGCGGCGTTGAATTCGTGAGGCAATAAGCTCTTCTAGTGAATTCATTCAAAGGTTACTTGAAAAAGTGTTTCGGGGCCCCTTGAACGCATTTTGTTCGACAGGTGTCACGACGAAAACGAGACCATTCGGCGATAATAGCGAAGCTGCTCCAATATACTATGTTCGTGTTTGTGTGCGTGCGTGTGTATGTAACAAAACATATTATTAAGTATGCACTTAGCAGTTGAAGTGTGCACTAGGGCCCCCATTTCGCTATCGCGTTCAACTCTTAAGGACGAAGCTTAAGGGTACCTCAATTTTTTTAACCGTTAAATAATTATTTGAATTCAGAGGTTTTAAATGCAAGTATTACGCTAATAAATTGTGACCACATGTAAAAACGAGGCATTATATTCACCTAAATCTAATTTACTCCAGCAATTCCGCCTTTCGTCCAATTGTGCTGCCCTCCTAATAATCGCCCCACGGTACACTTTATTACCGAATTTTTTTCTGGCCCCCGATCACGTTCGACAGCGAAATTCGCCAACGCCTCGCGTCACAGCTATCATGTCTTATGTCTTTATTTAAAATTTGTTTTGTGGTCACGTGTTATGTGATTACGCGATCCATGGAACATATCGGCGTACTTTTTATGCCACATAGCACACAGTCTCCAGCTGTCATAAAAATGTTCACACCAGCTATCATAAAAAGTTCATCACACATTTACATTACTGAGCAGTCACAAACCTTACTCATGAAACAACCATGTAAACACCAGTTTCCTATGCGCAGAACCTATAGCGTTTACCCACTCTTCAAACACAGGATTCGGCCAGACAAGTCGTGTGCTGGTTTCGCACGGTTGTATTTTTTTTTCACAGCGCACAGGCTTTGTTCCTTGTTTTTCAAGGCTCTTTTTTTTTCTTTTAGCACACTTAATGCTAGCACCACAGTCAATAATTCGAAGCGATCGCGTTTGACAGTTCGTGCCTATATATCTGAGCCAGCAAGCGCCACGAATTACACAGCCATTTTCTACGTCAAAACCACCGATTTAATTGTACGAGTTTGGATGCCTTTAATTAAACATAAAAAGATATGATCAGATACCTCGCGCTACCATTAACAACACACCCTAAGAACAGCTAATTAGGGCGCATATATACTTCCGCGAGGAAGGGCCCCGCCGCGGTGGTCTAGAGACTAAGGTACTCGGCTGCTGACCCGCAGGTCTCGGGATCAAATCCCGGCTGGGGCGGCTGGATTTTCAATGCAGGCGAAAAGGCTGTAGGCCCGTGTGCTCAGATTTGGATGCACGTTAAAGAACCCTAGGTGATCGGAAATTCCGGAGCCCTCCACTACGGCGTCCCTCGTAATGAAATGATGGTTTTGGGACGTTAAACCCCAGATATTAATGAATTCCGCGAGGAAGGCAGGACCCCAAAAATGGAGACTAAGAGAAAACGATTTTTTCCCTTTAGAATACCACCACGTATTCAGAGAGGCAGAAAAAAAATTCAAGCAGACGGCGTGTATAAGGCAGTAAACACAAAGCATGGTCCACATAACGGCACTCGCTTCTGCAGTTTTATTCTGAATCCTCACTTTTACTTCCCGTTCCTATAACGGTGGTGCGCCGCAATTCACTCCGCAATCAGGAACAGCTATAACACCCGGGGGCCGCTCCTCAGAAGCCGCCGATTCTCACAAACAAAGCTATACAGGCGCTCCAAGGCACTCGCGCACGAGCACGCAGCAGGTATACACGCACACAGCTGCCGTGCTACGCGCGAGAGCTTCGAAAATACACGCCTGGAGCACCTACACACACAAGAAGTCGTCGCTTCCTATTTAACGCGAAGCAGAAAGAAGCCACTGGAGCGTGTCCGCGGTTAATACGCTGCTTCGAATAGAAAATTTAGGGCACAATGTCGATCACGCCCGCACACATACGCGATGGCCGACGACCGCCGGGCCACGCGCATGACAAATTGCGCTGGCCACATAGCCCGCTGTGACCACTCTCTCCTCCCTTTGCAGCCAGCACCACATCGGCTGAGAACTTTGTGAGAAGGCCGCCCGGTGCGACGATGCGCATGAACAAGATGGGTACAACTATACAGAGAATTCATTTCCCGAACTTGGAAGTACAGTACAAGGGGTTTAGGGCCAATGGCGTTTTTTAATTAACAACAGAACAGTGCAAATAGTGGTCTCTCTCTCTCTCTCTCTCTCTCTGTCTCTCTCACATACATACACACACACTGGCATGACAGAAAGATAGAAAAAAGAGAAAGAAAGAGAGAAAGACAAAAAGAAAGAAAGAAAGAAAGGAAGAGACGAGCAAGCTTTACGAGTATACTTAATATCGCCGTTCATCGGTGTGCCCCGCAAGGAACACAATGAAAGACATTGCGCACAAACTATCAAAGATATAGCACTGCCACTCCCTTCAATTATCATACAAGTCACGTCACTTTCCACCTAATTAACGGCTGCTGGTTGAAGTTATCAAAAACCAGAAACAAGCACCTACGTGCACTTTCTCTATACTTGTTCGGCATTGAGAAACCGAGTGCAGATTGCATATGAAACGAAATAATGATAAAAAAAGCCAACCATATACAACCATGGCGCTGACAAGACATGCGAAAGGTAAACTTGCGCCGACGACCACGCAACGGCAAAAAAGCAATAGATTGAATTTATATGCGTAATCATGCGAATTCTGCTCCAGTTTGTCCTGCACTTATTAGTCGAAAATGGTGCGAGGAAAGCCGAAGAAAATTTGCACCACTCGACTGAACTACACGTGTGGTAGACTGCATGCACCTGCATCCTCGATGCAGTATTTAAAAAAAAAGTCATACCACTGGAGAAAAATCGACGAAGAAGACAATTTGTCTTGGCCTCCGACTCACGCGCTGCGGCAGATTTTTCAGCCGACAAGACAAGACAAGCAACCCACAGAGTCGGGCTGCGGTTTATTATAAATAAACCACTTTTTCCACGCAACGGGAGGCTCGATTTTCTTCAAGTGGTACCGAAATCCGTCGGAACAGCTAACCACACCGATGACACCAAGGTAATCGCCTTCCCGCTTATGGGCTGAACGTACCGGCTTACAGCCAACTGCTCAACGCGTAAACGCGACATGGAAGCTCTCAAACTGAAGCGTAAATCCGAGAGAGCTTAATTAACACGCATTGTAAACGAGGTAGAAGCAACGCTCACTCAAGAAAGCGCGTTACAAAAGATGAGCTTTGTATTCTCAACGAACGCATCAAACAGCTTCAAACATCGACTTGAAGGCAACAGACCCCCACATCGTCCCTCTGCTGTCAGCCACGAAAGCGGAGGCAGAGTTTGACCGGTTTGTCGATTATAACGATCTAGCCACAATTGCGTCAGCTAAACTCAAGTATAGGCTACGCCAAAATGTATTCACGTGCGCCGTGATTAGAGCAGTTCATCTTGAATTAGTCGAAGATATGACTGCCACTAGCTTACACTGTAAAACAGTGTTTTACATGCAGCGTAAACTAGACCCTGCTGCTTGTCTCTTCTCAGGAAGAAATGCGCATATAGAATGAGCAAGCACGAGTTCTAACAGCGTAATTGACGGAGTCATACTTTGTCGTTGCTGAGGAAGGTGATAAGATGAGTAGCGATAATGCAGCGATAACGACAAAGAGTGCCCAGAGATGGCAAGTCGCGGGGTTCGCGCAGGTACGCTACCCTAAACGCCAGGAAATAGAGAAAGCGAGGACATATGCCCCAATTTTCGCCTTACGATTGATTGATTGATATGTGGGGTTTAACGTCCCAAAACCACCATATGATTATGAGAGATGCCGTAGTGGAGGGCTCCGGGAATTTCGACCACCTGGGGTTCTTTAACGTGCACCCAAATCTGAGTACACAGGCCTACAACATTTCCGCCTCCATCGGAAATGCAGCCGCCGTAGCCGGGGCGCCTTACGATTAAGAAAGTATATACATATATGGTGTGCAAACAACGAACGGCAGCATACATGCGCCAACAAACAGTAATTTGAGCGTCGCCTCACTGAATAATAATAATAATAATAATAATAATAATAGTAATCCATGCTGTTACGGACCAACTGATGCGCCTCTTAATGACGCTTGTTTATTATATCACACTGAGTGACTAAGTGTAAACACTCCTAATCTACTCTAATCCAGTCACGATCACGTAATGGTCAGGAATAGCAACGCAACGTAAAGCGGCTCGCAGTTAAAACCGCTACGCAGTGCAGGCGGCAGCGGAACAAGAAAAGTGAACGAGAAGAAATGGTAGTTGAAGGCCGCGCATTTACGATCACCGAGAGAGCGCGGAGGAATCAAGAGAGATATCACTCATCAGCGGTACACCCCCGAAGTGCCAGCAAGCCCGTCCTAATTGATCGGGCCCCTATCAATTAAAGCACGACAGACGGACTTCCCACGAAAATACCAGACAAGGTCGTGTTTACAAATGGCCTATACACGGCGCAATGCGTGGGCGCAGCCGAGGCACGCAACGGTCACGTGGGTGTGGAAGCCCTTTCAGTTTCTACAAAAATGGAAGCGCGCTCGACCGCGCAGCCTCCGCTAAGAACACGATAGGCCCAAACGAAGCAGTTTGTGGTACAACGCAACGAAAAAAAGTGCGCGCAGTCAAAAGTGCAGCGTCGACTGACTAAGCTCTGTGGGGTGCAAAGGAAACGCGTCAACTCGATATATGCTGCCTTGCTAGAGGGAAATTGGAATTCCCTCTAACATGGGGAGACGTATGTTAGTAGTCGTTGAATCGCCTACAAATTCCACACACCAGCGCGCGGACCCGTACGGCGCGGATGATGACGTGACTCTGACACGGGGTCCTTAAAGAGCGACACGGTGAATAGACGACGGTTAATTAGTGGCCGGGTCACACTGACCTCCCAGTAGTGCTGATAAGTCTTGCCGGGCCCCACGGGAGATCGCGGAGGCGGGGAAGGCGACGCCATCCTGCACGTCGGGCTGTGAGTCCCGGCGATGGTCGAGCCCATGGGACTCGTGGGTCTCGGGCTGGGACTGCGCAGCCGGCGCCGCTCGGCGTCGAACAGTTCCTGAAGACGCTTGCGTGTGCGCACCGCATTCATGCTGGCTGGCTGGCTAGGACTCTGTGACGATCGCAGTGAAAAAATAGGTGCGCAAACGTCCCGAACGAGCGTCCTACAGTCGTCCAGAGAAGCTACTCAATGGCCGCTTCAGAAACACCACGGTAGTTGCCAGACGTCCGAGCCAGAAGTCACAGTCCTCGGTAATTAACGATGATCGCTGGTCTTTGGGCAGACTCGAAAGAAGTCTCCTTCGAAGAATGCAGTGCCAACACACTTGGCGATCTATGAGGTGCACGTCACGATTGGCGAAGGTTAAAGTGAAGTTTGGACAGCGGGAGCAGTATCGAATAGCGTCGAAGACCTGCACAGGACACGACAGAGTCGCACACGTCGCAGCAAGTTCCTGTTCCCGTCCACAGAGATCTACAAAGGACAGAGGCGAGGACCCGTGATGGTGCAGAAAACGGCACGATCGCGGACGACTGTGGCTGCTGCCGCCTTTCACGCGCGTCGTCACAACGCGTATGTACTTCTAGAAGAAGCCGACCCCCGTCATGCGGTTCTCGCATCGGACGTCCATAGTGCGACTGTGTTTCCACGACCGCCGAAATCGCGCAGAGGCGGCGCTCCTTGTTGACCCTCTTAGAGCGCGCTGCGTCACGCAAGGACCACGCGAGTGGGCGCGCAGCGTTGGCGGCCGCCACAGCGCATACAGTGGCAGCCACCGCCAATGGATCCTGGAAAGGAGCTCTCAAGGACTGCGGCGACCCCTCGAACGCGTTTTGCAATCAGCTACACGAGCCCGCACACCTCCTTGCAACAGCAGCGACGAAGTAAAGTCGTTCGAGAGGCCAGCCACGCATTCGCAAGACAAAAGGATACAGGCCGACGCCGAGAGATTTGCGATCCGGAGGCACGCTCTCGCTCGCGCACACAGCGTCGCCCTCCCGGTCTTGCGAAGGTCTTCGAGGCGAAAGCGACTGACGACGAAAACGATGTCGTCCTCCAGCGCGAAACTCACTCCTCCCCAGATGTTTTCGACGTATTTTATTTATATTGGCCACGATGTCAGTCGCGCAAATAAGCAAGAAGGAAGTAAAAAAAAAAACAGGAAATGGAAGATCGAGACGACAGGAAATCTACAAGGGTCGCTCTTCTACATGCACTTCTGAAATCCCGGCGAGTCAGGTTTCCCGTTGACTCACGCTCAAATTCCAATGAACGAGGCGTGCCCGAAATACGCCCTGCCAGGCGACCAACGATCTGGGCATCGCGTCGTTACACCAAATTGCGCGACCACCACGCCAAGCACGAAGAACAAGCATTCGGGAATCCATTTACAGTGCAGAATGGTCAGTGACGATAATGACGTAAGGCAAATGACAACAAGATAACACTAAAATCCAATTATTGAAACCTTGAACGTGCCAGCTCTGACAGAAAGTAACAGAAGTATATTCATGTCTGTAACTACGTATACCGCATTTGTCCATATCCTGAACCTGGAGAAATAAGCTTGATTGATATGTGGGGTTTAACGTCCCAAAAACACCAGTTGATTATGAGAGACGCCGTAGTGGAGGGCTCCGTAAATTTCAACCACCTGGTGTTCTTTAACGTGCACCCAAATCTGAGCACACGGGCCTACAACATTTCCACCTCCATCGGAAATGCAGCCGCCGCAGCCGGGATTTGAACCCGCAACCTGTGGGTCGGAGCAATAAGCCTTCAATTTAGAGAATAATGCCATCACCCTGGCTAACAGACAAACCTCCGTGTCACCACATGAATTATACTTGAGGAACTCCAAAAAGCAGCTTTTCTGCTACATCAAACGGAAGGAAACGTATACTTAAAGGACCTTCAACAGCATAATCTTTGTTACTTTCTTGCTGTAACTTGCAGCTTTGTTTCGGATAATGCCAAAGTAAATCGTGAATGCGCTAATGTACGTATCGCAAACTTAATACTATCACCGCTAATTATGACCGATTTCACCGTTAGTTCAAGACGCCCGCCTAAAGTCATTAAAAACTAGCGCCTTACTCTGGAGGAGCAAAATCTCACGCGCCCGAGCTTATAGGTAACATTGAAAGCGCAATTTTTGCATCAGGACTGCACGCGGTAAAGAATTAAGCGATATGGGTGATACAGCATTCACTTAACAATCAAAAGCATAACACCTCGCGAGAAATAAATAAAAAAAACATCCTGACGTAAGTAGCCAGAACCACCTTGAAAGTAGCCCAACAACAAAGCGAGAGAGAGAGAGATAGGGAGGAAGGGCAGGCAGGTTAACCAAGCTTGATAACAAAGCGAGGGACCAGTCATCGTGTCGTGTGCGCCCAGCTAACTTGTGTGTGATGTCTAAAATGCTTGCTTTACTAGCTGAACTTCACAGTGGGCCCCTATCTACTCCATACGAGTCAACATAATCATCGGTCAGAGGTGCCCACGCACACAGGACAATCAAACAGCACAAACAAGTCAATATTTCGATTTTGGTGTGTGTGTGTGGGAAGGGGGGGGGGTCCAACTTGCTCACGCTATATACTCATGCCCTTGGTAACATCTAAATTACTATCTTACCAGAATCAAGGCACCTTATAGTGAAAAGCAAGCACAATATATCAGATTCGTTAACTAATTAACCCAATTACTCATATAAATTAAGCCGCAGTAGTCACAAACAGATGATGAAAACGAAGGAATCAGCAACAGGCGAAAGAGGAAAGCCTGAATCTGGAGCAATAAGCCTTCAAATAGGAGAATAATGCCGTCATCCTGGCTAACAGACAAGCCTCCGTGTCGAAACGGTGGCTTCTACAGCAACTAATCAGCCGTCTTTCAGCGCATATCCATTAACCGTCGGCCAATATGACACGTATATTGCTCTTGCGCCAAGTAACAACTTTAGCGATGAAAGGCCAACAAAATGTCGCATGCAACAGATATCGAAGCAGGGAGCTAGTAACGACCACCTCTTTGTCTGATCAGGTACAGGCAAAACAGAAAACATAGAAAGACTAGGCAACTATAGCAATGCTCACCTGCAAACACTATCTTTCCAATAGATGCGGCCTAAAATGTTCCGATTTTGTTTGTTTACCATTTTTGTTAAAGAACGACAGTTGCAATGCGACCACACGGATGTTCCCAAGTAGACTAAAAAGGGAAAAAAAATCAAAATAAGAGACAGCACAACATTAACAAGCGGCATGAATACAAATTAAATATGAGGTTTACGTGCCGAATCCTCGCCGTAATAATGAGGCACGCCGTAGCGGGAGCCTCCGGATTATTATTAACTACTTGAGGTTCCTTCAAGTTTTCGCCCGAAATGCGGCCGGCGAGGCCGGAAATCGAACCCACGTCCTTGAACTTTGAAGCGCAACCTGGTAACTAAGGCGAGTGAACAAGTGATAAACTATATACGAATATGTATTTGAACGGGCAGTCTAGTAATAAAACAAGTACTGAGCATAATAGCGTCAGCGAAGAATAAACCAAGCCCTATGTTTTTTGGGAAAACCCGAATGACACAAGCCAACGAACTCAACGTCCCCACGTCGGATGTCTCCACTGGAACGCCCCACTAAGCTCTCGCCCTTCACGAAAGTAAATAAGAGGTATAACATTGACAAATCGCCCCGACATATAAACATGGAAGGCGCCGGCGGTGACACCACCCAGGATTACATCGATTGTCGTTCCATCATTCTACATGGACACATGGCGGGGAATGTCCGCCGATGTGTCGTTGCTCTCGTCTGCGTCCGCTCAAGCACGCGTGGAATGCCTATCACTTTGCGTTGGGCCGATGAGGCTCACCGTCAAAAGTCGTGTCAACGGCCCCACCTAGACAGTTAGCAGACACTTATAGAAGCAATCTTTGGAAACTCGTTCGCCGGAGAGGAGCGGTGACATGGTGTAGCAGCCATATAAAAGCGAACAATGAAGCACATGCTCGACGGAAAATAGTCACAGCATCAATTGTTGTAGGCGGTCGTCGATTGCTTACACTAAGACAAGCATGAATGAATGAATGAATGAATGAATGAATGAATGAATGAATGAATTGTAGTGAAGAAGAAAGACGTTGATACCATCAGGTGAGCTATCATCAGCACAAGAAGAAGGCACGAGATCGGCGATCAAGCACCGTCATCTGGGTTCGCCTGCGTTCCTTTCAGAGCTACCACCCGCTTGCTCAGTCCTTCAATAAACCCCCTTTACATTTGGTGGATCGTGCTGGGTAACTGCATCACCTACACCCTGGAACTCCGATCCCGCACGCTGCCGTCGACCATGCAAGTTGACGCTGCCCAACAGACAGCACCTCTCGCGGCTCCTACTTGCCCCGGCCCGGTTCACCAGCGAGACCCCCCGATCTTTTCGGGCGCCGAAGACCAGGACGTCGAGGACTGGCTGTCGTCCTACGAAAAAGTCAGTGGACCAAACAGGTGGGATGACGCTGCTAAGTTGAGCACCGTCAACTTTTACTTGGTTAATGTGGCGAAACTGTGGTATACAAACCACGAATCCGAGTTCGAGAACTGGGCCACTTTCAAGCAGGCAATATCCTCGGTTTTCGGTCGCCCTGCCGTGCGGAAGTTGCGCGCCGAACAACGCCTGCGCTCACGGGCACAAGAACCTGGCGAAACGTTTACCGCCTATATTGAAGATATACTCGATCTCTGCAAGCGCGTCGATGCCGCAATGAGCGAAAGTGCCAAGATCCAGCACATTATGAAAGGTATTGATGACGACGTCTTTCAAATGCTCCTGGCGAAGTCTCCTTGCACGGTGTCTGAAGTGGTAACTCTGTGCCAGAACTACGACGAATTGCGACGGCAACGAGCTCTCACCCGTCGTCCATTTCAGCCTAACCAACCACTCGCTGCCCTGGACGTCGTACCTGACCACTCCCGCCTTCTAGCACAAATGAAAGACTTTGTGCGTGAGGAGGTCGCACGTCAGCTTTCCCTCCTGCCGTTTTGTCAGCGCCAAGAGCTCCCGCAGCAGCAGCAAGAGCAACCACCGACACCGTTAGCTCCCATGCTCCGACATGCACTTCAGGACCAGATAGCCGAGGCTATGCCAGTGCCCTTTCAGCAGCAAGTTGTCGCCGCGCCCCTTACTTATGCTGACGCAGTAAAGAGGCAGCAGCCACACCAGCCCTCGCCGTTCAATGGACTGCCGCATGTCACCGCTCCTACTCAGTCTTCCGTCGCATGGGCTCCTCCCCTCGCTACCACAGCCTCGACTCAGCCGTATGCCGCGTGGGCGGCGCCCCTTGCTGCAAATGCCTGGCGAACGCGCGATAACCGGCCGATTTGTTTTGCGTGTGGCGGACCTGGCCATATCTACCGATACTGCCGTCGTCGCGTGCCCGCCTACACAGACGTCCGACCACGAAGCAATTACATGGACCGACCACCTTTTGGCTATGAAAGTTCGGATCGTCAGTCAAACATGTCTTCCCGTGACTATCCGGCAACTTCGTCTCGTCGCTCACCTTCACCCAATCGACGCTCCTTGTCACCCATGCGTCCACGACCAGCCCCTCAAAATGAGGGAAACTAGCCGTCGCAGTTCAAGGGGCAAGAACTGCGCTATCGAAATGTTCAAGTCCTCGCACCTTGCCATCAAATATCGTCGAAGTTTTTGTAGACGGCGCCCATGCATACGCTCTTGTGGATACCGGTGCCGCTGTGTCTGTTATAGACGCCAAACTTTGCCGCAAGCTCCGAAAGGTGACCACGCCGCTTGATATGTTCTTACGTGCAGCAAATGGAGAACCTGTTCGACCTATAGCCGCCTGCACTGCCCGACTCAAAATTGCGGAGGACCACTACATTGTTGAGTTTATCGTCCTTTCCTCGTGCTCTCATGACATCATACTTGGCTGGGATTTCCTATCCCGTAATCGTGCCGTTATAGATTGTGCCCGTTCCGAACTTGAACTGCTTCCGTTCTTCGAGCAGCCCTACGACCACACTAATCAAGCCGCGCACAAGCTAGTTGTCAAAGAAGACACTGACATTCCACCGACAACAGCTGTTTTGCTCCCTGTGGTCTCCGACGGCATGCGTGATGAAGTAGCATTTTTCGAGCCATCACGCCTCTTTCTAAGTCGGAAACCACTTCTGCTCCCTTATTCAGCCCTCTCAATTTCTAATGGAGCCAGTGCTCTCTGCCTTACCAATCCCTTTCCGCATACCATCAAACTGTTTAAAGGCGAGTCTCTTGGATGCGTACAGCCCATTGATAACGGACAAATTTTTACCGTGCCGCAAGAATCATCCCAAAGTGACCTCGCCGCCCTCAGTGCTCTTAACCACTCTCATCTACAGGCTTCAAAAGTGTTCGATTCGGCGATCGCAGACGGACTGTCACCATCTGAACGATCTGAACTCCTCCAACTGCTGTACCAGTACCGCGAATCTTTCGATGTTGTTCAACCTTCACTTGGCCGCACTTCTACCACTCTACATTACATCGATACCGGCTCCCATGCGCCAATACGACAGCGACCATATCGTGTTTCCGTGATGGAACGCCAAGTTATTACCGAACAGGTGAACGATATGCTGCAACGTGGCGTCATTCAACCTTCCCAAAGTCCAAGGGCCTCACCTGTAGTGCTCGTTAAGAAAAAGGATGGTTCCGTTCGTTTCTGCGTTCATTACCGGCGCCTAAATAAGATCACTCGAAGAGACGTGTATCCTTTACCCAGGATTGACGATGCCCTTGATACTTTACAAGGTGCCGAGTTTTTTTCATCATTAGATTTGCGCTCAGGGTATTGGCAGGTCCCCCTTGCCGATGCCGATCGACCAAAAACAGCCTTCGTGACACCGGACGGTCTGTATGAGTTTAATGTCATGCCCTTCGGCCTCTGCAATGCGCCTGCCACCTTCGAGCGTATGATGGACTCGGTTCTTCGGGGTTTGAAATGGCAAATCTGTCTCTGCTATCTCGACGATATAGTCGTCTTTGCGCCAGACTTTAGAACACATCTCGAGCGCCTCAAACACGTTCTCACGTGCCTGAAGAATGCTCAGCTCCAACTCAACCTCAAGAAGTGTCACTTTGCTGCTCGCCAACTTACGATTCTCGGGCACGTCGTATCAAAGGACGGTATACTTCCAGACCCGGCTAAGTTACGTGCTGTCGCCGACTTCCCCAAACCAACGACTATGAAGCAGTTACGGAGCTTCGTGGGGTTATGCTCCTACTTTCGCCGGTTCGTGCGCAACTTCGCCTCTATCATTGCGCCTTTGACCGAACTTATAGGCAGCACCACTGATATTTCGGCATGGTCTTCTGAGTGTGACCAAGCCTTCTGTACCCTTCGTCGTCTCCTCACTTCGCCACCAATACTGCGTCACTACGATCCTACGGCAGCAACTGAGGTCCACACCGACGCCAGTGGTGTCGGCCTCGGTGCGGTTCTCGCACAACGCAAGCCTGGATTCGCCGAGTATGTCGTCGCCTACGCCAGCAGAACTCTTACCAAGGCTGAATCAAACTACAGCGTCACCGAGAAGGAATGCTTGGCGATCGTTTGGGCGCTTGTCAAGTTCCGCCCATACCTTTATGGCCGTGCTTTTGATGTAGTAACGGACCACCACGCATTATGCTGGTTATCGTCGCTTAAGGACCCATCAGGTCGTCTTGCCCGTTGGGCTCTTCGGCTTCAAGAATATGACATTCGCGTGGTATATCGTTCCGGCCACAAGCATGCCGATGCTGATGCACTGTCACGATCTCCCCTATCCCCGGACATCGCATCTGTTTCCTCGGACAACACGTTGTCAGCGCTTGACGAGGACACCATCTCTTCTGCACAACGCAATGACCCATGGATCGCTTCGCTTCTTGACGCGTTATCCGAGGCACCGACACTTCCAACCACTCGAACCCTGCGCCGCCAGGCTCCGCACTTCAGTATTCGGGATGGCCTTTTGTACCGGCGCAACTATTCAGCAGATGGTAGGAAATGGCTACTAGTCATTCCCCGAACGCTGCGCTCTACCATCTGCGCGTCGTTTCATTCCGACCCGCAATGTGCTCACGCCGGTGTTTTCAAGACCTACGAGCGCTTACGAAAAAGGTATTACTGGCGCGGAATGTTTACCTTCGTCCGCCAGTTCATTCGCGGCTGCCACGAATGTCAGCGGCGGAAAAGCCCGCCACATCCTGCAACAGGTTCATTGCAGCCACTTCCATGCCCAGACCGCCCATTCGACCGTGTAGGAATTGACCTCTACGGACCACTCCCATTAACAACGGCAGGCAACCGATGGGCTATCGTGGCAGTGGATCATCTAACACGGTACGCTGAAACTGCTGCTCTCCCCACAGCTGCAGCACAAGACGTCGCAACTTTCATACTCAATCGTTTTGTGCTTCGTCATGGTCCTCCTCGAGAACTCCTCAGTGACCGAGGGCGTGTTTTCCTCTCCGATGTAATACAAGCACTTCTTCAACAGTGCCATATGGTTCACCGGAAGAGTACAGCCTACCACCCACAGACGAACGGCTTGACTGAGCGGTTTAATCGTACTCTGGGAGACATGCTCGCTACGCATGTCGCTTCTGATCAAACAAACTGGGACCTCGTTCTCCCATTTGTGACATACGCGTATAACACCGCTACGCAAGTCACTACAGGGTTTTCCCCATTTTTTCTCCTGTACGGTCGCGAACCATCACACACCATCGACACTTTACTCCCATACTCGCCAGATCCCTCCGAATACAAGCCTGTCTCGGAAGCCGCTCGTTACGCAGAAGAGTGCCGCAAGCTAGCCAAGCGGCTTACTACATCCGACCAACAGCGCCAGAAGGAGATCCGTGACGACGACCATCGTTCTGCACCAACGTTCGTTCCTGGAGCACTTGTATGGCTTCATGTACCGCCCTGCGCCCCTGGTGTATCACCCAAGCTACTCTCCAATTATCATGGTCCCTACCGCGTGGTCGAGCGTACTTCACCCGTGAACTACGCCATTGAACCCCTCACGCCACCGAGCGACCGTCGTCGGCGTGGACGTGATATCGTTCACGTAAACCGTCTGAAGCCGTACTTTGACCCGCTTGTCCCCACGTGTTAGATCGCCAGGATGGCTTCAACTTTTTCGCCGGGGGTAATTGTAGTGAAGAAGAAAGACGTTGATACCATCAGGTGAGCTATCATCAGCACAAGAAGAAGGCACGAGATCGGCGATCAAGCACCGTCATCTGGGTTCGCCTGCGTTCCTTTCAGAGCTACCACCCGCTTGCTCAGTCCTTCAATAAACCCCCTTTACAGAATGAACGAACGAATGAATGAATCTAAGAGCGACAAATACCACTTTGAATGGTTTCCACCGATAGTTGGTTAATGAAAACTGCGTCAAGAGAAGAGCCGATACAACAAACGTTGGGAGAGGCAATCTGCGTAGGTGTCCTTACATCAGTTCTGCGAGCAAACTTATTTGCATGAGAAGTGTAACGTCACTCAACATGATTCACATAAAAAAAAACATCGCCAATAACGAGGGAGCCCCGCCGCGGTGGTCTAGTGGCTAAGGTACTCGGCTGCTGACCCGCAGGTCGCGGGTTCGATTCCCGGCTGCGGCGGCTGCATTTCCGATGGAGGCGGAAATGTTGTAGGCCCGTGTGCTCAGATTTGGGCGCACGTTAAAGAACCCCAGGTGGTCTAAATTTCCGGAGCCCTCCACTACGGCGTCTCTCATAATCATATGGTGGTTTTGGGACGTTAAACCCCACAAATCAATCAATCAATCAATAACGAGGGACAAGAAAAGAAGGAGACAGCGTTACTGGCGCTGTTTTTTATGTGAATCATGTCGTATACAACTCGCCCAAGCAACCACGTCAGTCACTCGACAAATGCCAGGGCTGGCCCTGTATCCCCACAGGCGACACTGTTTGACGAAATAAAACAACCTCACGATCTTACTAACGAGCGATGTTCAGCACCAACCTTAACCACCAAGCTTGCCTACTACGACTAAATGTACGGAAAAGAGACGACTTGTTCCAGGTTATTTGAACAATACGCGACGGACGAGATGTATGTGCGCATGCGCACTATAACAGCGAGCCTAGTGACTTTCTGCCAACAGCCCAAGCCAAACGACCACGCTCCATCGCTTGCAAATCAGGACTGCCAATTATATTTAAGTGCCGAAGCGAACGAAAAAAAAATAACGCCTCTATTTGTGGAATTAAGTTCCAGCTTCAGTATCAGCTGCAACAATACTACAAGCTTCGCGCACTGCAAAGCCAACTTCGAACAAATGCACTGCAATATGGAGAAGATCCGCTGTGCCTCGATTTGAAGCAACTTCGGCTCGAAGCATGCCCGTGAACGCATCGCACGTCAGGCAAGTGATGCCATTCCTGGCACAGAGAGACCATGCGGGCGGCGCGTTGGCAGCGGTATCGCTTTCGCATCAAGCTTGTCTTGGCATGCGTTGAGCAGCACGGGAAAAAGACAGACTCTTCCTCTCTTCCCCCCCCCCCTTCTCCGCCAAACACACACAAACACACAACGGAAACACTGTATACAGAAGATTTAGCGAAAGTGTGTGCACATATGCGCCTGGCTAATTAGGCAGGTATAAAAGGAAGACCCGCGGTGCGAGGCATTTCTTCCGTACGGTGCGGGAGCAGCGCGCGGATGGAACGTGTTTCGACGTCTGAGCACAGCATGCAGTCGCTCTGAAAGCGAAGGACAAGGCCACACTAGGCACGCGGTCGCCTGCATAAACACTTGGATCGGAGAACCTCACGATGCACACTTCATAAAGGAGCAGATACAGGCGTATCGTCGATAAAATTTTAATTTAGTACATTCGGCAACAGAAAGTTCGTCTTGACGTCGCGCACGTAATCGATCCTGATAGTTCGAGTAAACAGGGTCTGTGGAATAGTTCACTGACGAGTTCTGAAGCCAAGACCTCGTTCAGGAATTTCAAGTTATGCGTGTTTTGCAGGCCTTAACGACCATATGATGTATACACCATATCGAGGAACTCCAGGTCTTCACCAGCCTTCAAAGCCCCTTGAACAACCTCTAAACATACACAAAGCAAGCAAATTAATCGCTACTAGCATTTACCACCTCTTCAGGCAAATTCGTAACGCCAGCAGTCCGTTCCCGCGATGAAACGAGCAACTGAGCTCTAGATTGGCCTATGTAAGAGAAATACGATTATACACTCTAAAAAAATATCGAGTAAAAAGGGTGTCTTTTTGTCCCACAACAATAATCGTCATCAGGCTTGCGTGCGCTTCCTTTCTTGAAAAATCTGCGCTGGCCACTTTCCTATCGAAAATGCAATGTAAGCCTGATAATGGGCATGTCGATAGTGACCGGAATGTACCGGGTGCGGGGCGATAGCGCAAGGATGGAACGCAAAATAGATGACGATTATTGTTGTGGGACAAAAATACACCCTTTTTACTCGCTCTTTTTTAAGAGTAGTTAACCATGTCCTATACCCTGCTTTTTCGAGCAGTCGCATGCCCGTTCTGCATTGCCTGTCATGACTACCATGCGCGATCAACTGTTTCACTTCGTTGTCTGCGTTTCCCACAGCGCTAGCGGTGATAACAGCGTGCTACCAAAAAGCCCGAAATCCTTACAGGCTCGATGCATCGTGCTGACATTTTCCACACTTTTTATGAAGAAATATGTGGCGAGGAGAAGGTAGCGCCTGCACTTAAGGGCAGTCAAGGCCAAAAGAAAACCGCTCTCTCGTCTTTAAACTCGGGCTACTATATAGGGGTCAGTTAGCGTAGACCTAAATCTAATAGTACAGGTGTGTTACCGCGTTTCACCTCCACCGGAATGTGAACGACAGGACAGGGAATCGCGCCCGCTTCCTCGAGCCTGGAGGCGCGACAGAGTGACTGCTAAGCTTCCACGGCGTGTCGCAGGAACTCTGCGGGAGTTGCAAAAAATTTAGAAACACACGAGGACAAACCGATCATCCTTAGGAGAAGCGAATGTTCTTAATGAGACCTGCACACGATATATAGGCAGTAAGCGCGAAATGAAAAAAAAAAGCCATCGATACACAAAGGAGTTTCATGTGCATGAGGCGGATTTGTGCATCTGTATGTGTATTTCTTTCTGGTTGTGTTCGTTTCGCGCTGCTAATACTTCCGTTTCGAGTAGGCTAACATGCTCAAACCGCCTTCCGATACGCCACTCGACTCACCGCGCAGACATGTTTCCGCTTCTGCAGTACAGGCTTTTTTTTAATGTACAGGTCAGACTGGCTTGCGGACGTGCACACATGTCTGCGCGTAGGCGTACGGACGAAGCGAAACATGTACACTCTTCTTGCAAGCATTGCGTATGACTGCAGACATAACGTCATACATCATCGCCATGCCACGCACTTCACGACGCTGTCTGTGGCCACTGCGATGATCCTTCAGAATAGTTTGCTCAGAACGGAACACATGTGAGATTATCTATATACAGCCCCATTCACAACGGTATTAAGCCACAATGGAAGCTATACAAAAGCGTTACAGTCAGCCACGTGGCGCAGAGACAACTTTACAAGAATGATTATACCTATATTCAGTTGCATTTACGTTTTGTTTGTTCTGCCTCTATGGGAAAGCGTCTGATGAGATGCAATCGAATACCACGAACCAACACTGCGGGGATACACTCTGCGCCAACACACGCATTAATTTGTAGCCGCGCCTGATTTACCAAGGCCCCCTAATTGAGTGGCCACTCCAATAACACGTTATTGTGAAACAAAGCGTAGACGACGCTGAGTAGCAGTACACTGCATCAATGCCACCCGTTTCCCTTGGCAACTTTCGCCGCGCAGTAACCTGCACAAAAGCCCCAGTTTTATTATAAACGGTCCACTTTTGAAGCCTGACATATTTTCTTAACGCAAATTATCTTGCACTGACAGACTGAAAGCTCGCGTTGAAAGGGCTATCGAGCGTATTGCTTCTGTTAAGGTCATTTGTCCACGCGTTCACAATCACTCGACGAAGTGGCACAAGTAAGACGCGATTATGTGACGACGCCAGCGGCATTAGACGGAAGGCGTTGGCAGGCGAACTTACGTTCCGACTTCGGGGTCCGGGCTTGCACCAGTGCGGTGTCACGCACGTCGGAGAGGTCGACCTGCGGACGGGTCTCACTATTGGAGGCGGGGGAGGAGGAGGTGGTGGAGGTGGTGGCGGGGCCCGCGAGTAGAGCTGCGGCTTGCACGGTGGCGAAACCGGTGGCACGACCCGGCAACTGACCACGAACTGGTCCCACAGAGGCACCGTCTTGAGCTTCCTCGCTCGAGGAGGCGGACTTGGCGGCGCCCGCGGCAATGCCGTGTTCGACGACGCGGAAGCCGGTGTCTTCGCTTGGGACGTCCCGGGGCGCCGGCACCAAACGTAAAGACGCCGCGGCATGGCTACACCACAGAACACCGGTAGTGCTGGCAACTTTATCGCCTCTTCACGCGAACTACGGTGCGATAGAGCTGCACCTGCAGCATCGGCTGGAATAAAGAGGCAGACGGTGCAAGCCAAGACGCCTTCACCTTTTCCTCAAACTTTTGATACAGGAAAGTCCAAGTCGCAATCGAGCACTAGGTAGTGGCCAGAAGGACTACGGGTGTCGGTACTTCAGGCCGGTCGCGCTGGCTCCATAGTTCAGATTCACGAACGAATATGCGTCTCGCCACGTGCCGGGGACTCAAATGTCGAGACCAAGCATAGCCGGCCAGCTTACGTGAGCTGCCGCCGAACGGATACGAAAGCAGAGGACCGCAGACGAGACGACTACCAGCGTATGGCAGCTACACAACGCATCGCACCGTGAACTGCATAGCACGCCGTCTCAGAAAGCGAAACCTCTGGGCATCCGCGTGCGAGCGGCCAGCTACCGAAGCGGATCGCTGGCTTTCTGGAGCGTTCTCCGCTCTGTCCTCCGGGAGCGAAAAAACACGAGTCTCGGCCAAAAGAAAGCAATGAGGGCTGGCCGAAAAGGACGACACTTCAGAGTAGTTGCGAGAGAGAACAACCAAGAAGTTGCTACAGAGAGAACAGGGAGGAACCGAGCGGGCGAGAGAAAGAAGAAAAGCGCGAAATAGGAAACCGTAAAACGGCGAGCGGAGAAAACGAGTGCACGCGAGCCGTGCGAGTGGTGCGCACGGCGCCGGCGAGTGAGATGATGAGAGTGCGAACAAGTGAAATTGCGGATTCGCCCGGGCCAGAGGGGCTCCTCAACAAGATCGGCGAACAGGCGGCACAGGACGAGGGCAACGCTGCAGCAGAGGTGGATACCTCTCGCGTATTTTCTTCATTCCCCCCTCCCCCCCCCCACAACGCCCTCGACCTCATTTTCAGACCTTTCACTACTGTTTCAGGATGGCCGGACAAACGAACGTCTTGCAGTACACGAGCTTTTCAGTGTACGGAACAAAATGGTCCACACACGACTGCGGCGTACGGACACGCGCGACGTAACTCGACGAGTTGCACGGGTCAAACATGCCTATATATAAACTGGCTATTCACAGATTTGCTCCTAGAGCGAGCGATAAGCCGGCGCTCTTATATTGTTTCTGTCGGAACGGTATGTGTGGTTGACAGCGAGAGTTCCACACGACACCCAGATTTCTTCTCGTTACCTTAACGGAAATCCCTTTTCACGGCACCTCCAAGGGACAAAACGGCGGGAGCTAGAGCGACATATGGAATGACACTTTTTCCATCCAACCACTAAACGAAATAAACGAATAGCGCCGGAAGAGTATAAATGAGAATGCTTGATGTAACACACTCCTCCACATGACACGTGTTGGCAGCCTCGACTGAGGGACAACGAAATTTCCAGGGTGATGACTTAGACCAACAGGAGTGCTGCGATGCACGGTCAGGGGTTCAGAGACTAAGATAGAAAGTTGTTAACTAGCTTCGTGGAACACAATATTTCTTTGTGGCCCACATAATTTATTCACTTATTTAAATACAGAGTAGTACAGTAAAATTACAAGTTCGAGATGACCTTCTCGAAAGATGTGCAATCAGTGTACGATCCTGGCAGTGGAGGCGGGGAGCTGATTTTATTCGAATGATGCCGTATTCACATATATAAGTAGACATACACGTAGGTCTGGCAGAATCGCACTTGAGCTTCGAAGCTGGAACCGACGTGGGATGAAAGGTCGAGGGAACGAAATGCCTTGCAGCTCAGGATTCATAAAGAAAAATCAATGAAAAAGACGTAAGGATACCAGCTTCCGTCTTAGGTTACAGGGAGGTCAAGAGAAAAAAAAAGTACAGCAGGCACATTAGAATGCGGCGTAACAGCACGCATACGAGACGAACGCCAAACTATACGACCTTTGCGTCGAAGCAGGGTACTCATCTTTTGTGCTGCTTCCCGAGTCCTGTCTTAATACGTAAGTACCGACAAAAAAAGCAAAGCGTTGTCTCGGCATTGCACATATTGCAGTTTCGACAATGTCCATTCTACCCACTGCTGCACGAAACCGACGAATAAATACGCGCTAAAAACCCGCATTTCCTGGAGCAGGATAATAAATTAAGTGCTACTTCACATTTTAATATCCCAGTATGACCCTTCACTTTAAAAGCAAGTGATCCGTGCAAACCTCTGTTTTCTTAAACAAACAAAAATGATTCAAGTAAACTCATTTTACTATTACTACAGTCCTAATTAGCATTGTCTTCCGGCATGTAAGCTTTGACACGGCATAGAAAGATGTTCCAGCGGTGGCGAAGTGGAATATAGCATTCGAGACGACAGCGACATCAATCTCGAGGAAGACTACTCCTCTGCAGACTTGACGCACGAGGTATGCTTCAACTGTGCGACGAGATCCAAAATGTCTGCATGCTCAGTCACTAAACTGTCACTGCAGTTCGCAGAAAAGCTAAAGCAATATTAGCCAACAAGTAAGTGCCCATAGCCCCTGGCAGCATGACAAATTTTATGGTAAACGTACTGTCTATATTTCGATTTGCGTACTAATTCACGCCTACTGCCCTTTTCATGGGACGAAAAGAACATCGCCACGCTGGGATGTACACATGGGCAGAAAAAATGACGTCACAGCCTCAGCAGTGCATTTTTGCTGCTCACGCCTGTTTAGCGCAGCCCAGGGAGGATTATGATGGCGCCCAGGGAGCTGAGAAAAGGTTTGTAGCACTTCACAAATTTTAGACAGTAAAAAGTTTATGCATCACCTAACAACAAACGAAGAAGTTCCATGTGACGATAAAATGAAAAAAAAAAAGCACACGCGCGACCTTTTTAACTGTGGTCACGACGTGTAAGAAATGTGCGCGAGAGGTAAATTATGAAAAGCACTGACACGACTGAGCGTTGAAAGCAGCGTTCATCACAAACGTTAGAAATGTTCGCCCTACTTAACACACAGACACACACACACACACACGCACACGCACACACACCCACACACACACACACACACACACACACACACGCACACACACATTGCGTAGCCTGTTAGCGGCAGACAGTGAAAGAAAAAGTGGCGTGAGCCGTTATTTAGAAATCTTTCTATATAGATAGAACGTAATTTTAGCAAGGTGAGCGAGACTTAGTCCCGCAAGTCTAGACACGATCAAATTTAGGGCATAGTGATTCACTACACACAAATGAACCACGCGCCCATAGAAAAAAAAAGAGAAGAAAGACTGGCGGCACCGCACGATTCGGCACTACTACAAAAGCGAAGTTCCTCACATAGTAATCACGCAACCGTCCTTCCATCTCGACCATCATTTAAGCCTCGCTCTTCAAGGGCCCACGAAAACGTTCGCCCTGACCTTGCTTCCAAACATCGAATTATGAATGCCGAAAAAAAAAATACGACGCGGCGCAGCAAGGTTAGGTAGCACGCGTTTTGTTTCGTTTAGGCTTTCTTCCAAGTACCATTCATATTCCTAGATTCATGACGATGGCAAAGAAGCAAAAAAAAAAACGAGATCGGCAGTGCAAATAGGCAGAGGGAGGGGGGTGTCTTCAGGTTGACGAACGGGTCCGAGGCGAACCAAGAGCTTGGTTGAAGGGGCGACCGCAAGTGAACTATACAGTAACCTCCGCGCTTCTTTCCAAGCTGTAGCCTGAGAAAGCCTGGCAGACGAATGTGCTTCTTTTTAGTTCACGTAAGCGAAAAAAAAAAGAAAAGCAAGGACGCAAAAACAATAAAGGAGCTTTCGTGAGAGGACGAGAAAGAAATAGATTTAAGCGGCAAATGCGGGGCCAAGAGGGGGGGGGGGATGAGCGGGGAGAGGGCGTCCTAAAGCCGGGCAAGTATATCCTGCGGTCTCCGGAGACCACGAAATTCGACGTGCGTGCATGAGTCGACGCTCACGTATATGACACCGAGCGCTGAGCGCACGCTGCTTGGGGCACACGGGGCCGTACGCCTTGCAGGCAGGGAAACTAAGATGAAAAAGTACACGGCAACAGCGCACGCGCGACACCTCGAGCTTCCAAAAGCAGGAAAGCGGCGTATGAACGACAACATCGTTCTTTTATACGATACACGCGAATGTAACTTTCTTCGGGACGTGCAGCGCGCTCACGTGGACAAAGTGATCGCGCAGGCCACAGACCCGAGTACATTCTCAACCATATAGATATTGCTTCGAACAATACAGAACTTCATCAGGAAGTGACGAGGAATCTGAAGCTTGAACCAATGTTTCGACAAAGGGTTTGTGGATGCTGGCTTGAGCCCTGCAGACGGAAACAAGTCCCTTTGATGTCAAACATTGCTTTCTCGAGCGACGTTCCTTGTTTGAATATTTACCCTCATACATACATACATACATACAGACGGAGATTAAAGTAACTAGAAGAACAAGAATGGGGTGGAGCACATTCGGCAAGCACTCTAAATCATGATTGGTATATGGCCACTATTCCTCAATAGGAAGGTGTATAAACGCTGCCTCTTGCCGGTACTTAGCACGGAGCAGAAAACTGGAGACTTACAAAGAGGGTTCCGCTTAAGTTAAGGACGACGCAGCGAGCAATGGAAAGAAAAATGGTAGGTGTGACCTTAAGAGACAAGAAGAGAGCAGAGTGGATGAGGGGACAAACGGGGATTAAGGATATCATAGTTGAAATAAAGAAGAGGAAGTGCACATGGGTCGAGAATGTAGCGCGTAGACTGGATAACCACTGGTCATTAAAAGTAACTGACTGGATTTCCAGAGAAAGCAAGCGGGTTAGAGGGAGACAAAAAATTAGATGGGCAGATGAGATTAGGAAGTTTGCGGGTATAACGTGGCAGCAGCAAGCACAGGACCGGGTTGACTGGGGGAACATGGGAGAGGCCTTTGTCCAGCAGTGGGTGTAGTTAGGCTGCTGCTGCTATGATGATGATGATGATGATGATGATACATACATACATCACGGTAGGCATAATTAAATCAGTGGAAGGGTGTACTTCGGGTAACACATGATCGCGTTCTTGTCCTATATGACCAGGTCCGTTTTGTTTCGGCGTATATGGCGTACGCGGGGGTTTTAATTTATGGCGAGCGTTTAGTGTTAACGTCGTATGCGCTTTTGGGTTGAACACACACCATAGATGTCCCGCGGACGGCAGAACTTAGCGAGTCGCGAGGCATTGAAGGCAATAGGAAACAGGTGCAAGTGGGGAGGACGCATATATACTGTTCCTGCGTGCGTGCCCGTTTCTGTGGAAAGAAAAAAAACGAGGTGGTGGTAAAAGTATATGCACATGTGCACGTTTACGCACAAGCACAAACCAACGCAAAACCTTGACCATAAACAGGTGGAGGAGGAAAAAAAGTCAAATCCAGGGACTCGCGTATCAGAACCACAGGGTATACGCGTAGTGGGCATCCCTCTGAAATAACATATCTGTGGCCATTAAACGGGCGCCTAAGTCTATGCGGACTTCTTTCCTTTAATATGTTCCATCCTTTTTTTATTTTATCTCCCCCCCCCCCCTCATTTCGCCACAGTTTGCTTGGGGCCGGTGTGATAACAGAATCGCCACTAGGCGGGAATGAAGAGGCTAAAAAGAGACGAAAAAGAATAAAGAAACGTATTTCCGAAGACACGAGGGACGGCGATAGTTATAGCGCGAGAACAAAACGACGACACAGAGACAAGAAGGACACGAAAGTCTGTGTCGTCATTTGTTCTCGCGCTATAACTATCGACACGAGGGACGTTACAAGAACCGGAATATGCTATAAACACTGACCATCCCAAACTGATTGAACAACTTCGACACTCGTTCACACCGAAGGCGGCGCGGCAAAGCGGGCTTTTCGAAGCGGCGAGTGCGTGAACCTGCATGCCTCTTTTGGCTGGCAGTGCGGCAGACGAGGCGAGCATCTCATGCTTTTGCGCACGTGTCGTGATAATGTTTGTGTACTGTAATCATTGTTGTGCGCATTAAATGTTATGTAATTAAAGTTACGCTTGCGCATGGTACGAGACTGCTGACGTAATTTTTTTCTTTGTCGATGCAAAAAATTTACTCCCATACTGACCTGAAAAAGCTCCCCAATGGATGTAAATAAAAACCCCCCTGGCACCATGCAAAAACCCCCTACTGATAGGGAGTAAATTTTTTACTCCCAACGGAGGTGTTTATAAAACTCCCATCGGGGCGTGCGCTAGAGGACAAGGTCATTTACTCACATCTCGGCTTATTTCTGTTTACAGTGTAGACCTGTTGCGGCGCAACCTGGAGGGATCGAGAAAGTATATTCTGCTTAGCAGTGATTCCATTTACTGGGACAAGAACAGAGCTGTAGGATACTAGCACCAAACTAATCAATATCAATATATACCGTCAAAAGACCCGCGCGATCACCTTTCCTGGGACGTGTATAAGGGCGAAAATGCAGCATGAATAACATTTTAGCTAGGCAAACGCGTAGCCTTCTGAACGTCAAACCTCCGTTGGGCGATGCTATAGCTGTTTACACCAACAAACTCGTAATAGGCCCACTCCCTTTGTGTTGGTCTATACCGGAGGGGCGAACCGCGCTCGCAAGCTCCCTTAGCCTGATGAAGCTGCCTAACCTATTCCTACCAGTGGCCCTACTTCCTTCTTTACGTAGCGTTTCTGCACAATTATACGGTTGAAGCTTATAAGCACAATTAACAGGCGTGCCGGTTAAATACGAAGTCGCGATTGTCGATGGCATCTGTCAGAGTTGTAGACTGAATTGCGGGACTATCCGTGCCAAAACCACGGCACGATTACAAGGCACGCCGGAGTAGGGGGACTACTAACTAATTTCGAGCAAACGAAGGTGTCTGCTTAACGTGACTTAAGTCTATGCGCACACGCGCGAGACTTTTGCACCGATCCATCTTCCATTTATCAGAGTAGAGAGTGCACATTGAGCCGAGCGCCGTTCGACAACAGTTGTATAAGCGTAAGCGTGTGCACATTTAGTATGAGCTTCTTCAACGGCTCATAAGGTGCACGTAAACCATGCGAAAATCATATTATATATATATATATATATATATATATATATATATATATATATATATATATATATATATATATATATACATCCATACATACAATCGCCTTCCTCGAAACATAAGAGAAAAATACGCATTAACGGTGGCATTCCAGACAAACTTATGTTCAGCAATCCTTCCTATAGCTCCTCCTACTTCGTTTATTTTGTCAGCTGACGTGCAGCTCACGAAACATTTAAAAATTGGAGTAAATACGTCCCTCCGCAAAAAAAAAAAATATTCCTCGGTCGCTGAATCCCTGCCGAATCAGTCATAGCTGAATTGACTTTATTCAGTTCTCCAACATATATACTGCTCTCGTGTATAAAGCGATGGAAGTAAGATAGGGCGCACAGTAAAACACCTGGCCACTATACGTGAAGCATGAAGAGACGAATTTTCGATACCAGCACTGTTTCATATTTGCTGATTGGTTTGGACACTGAGAATAGTATATCCACGAGCCGCATACGTGCACACGAAGAAACGTTTCCACGAAAGCACCGACACCGGTGAGATCGCGTACTAAGCTCGTCAAAGAACAAGAAACCACGAAGAAGACGTGAACACGCGCCCTCCAATTTCGTTCAAATAAATTCATAGCAAGTATTCACAGTTTTTTTTTCTTGGTTTCTCCTCCGAAACCCGATTTCAGAAAAAGGAAACCACTCCTTCAATATTAACTTACTAAGTCAATATACCGAAGTGGAAATGCAACATTCTTAAATGAAAAGCAAAATAAAGCCGAATCATTGCGTTCCTACGGGCGAACTAAGTGTGGTCACTATTGGCTACCAGACATAAGCCGAAAAGTCGACCAATAAACCCTCTTTCTTGTCAATCAAACTGTTCTTTTGTCAAAAGAGAACATCTGTCACGACAAGAAACGAGGGCACGGTTATCAAAGCTGACCACGTGCACGTTTCAACACCAATTCAGAGGTATTGATCGAGTATTTTCAGAGCATGCATATAATAATTGGTGGGGTTTTACGTCCCAAAATCAAGATGTAATTATGAGACGCCGCCGTGCAGGGCTCAGAAAATTTCCACGGCCTGGGGTTCTTTAACGAACACCCAAGTTAAAGGAAGCGGGCCACAAGAATTTTCGTCTCCATCTAAAATACCGTTGCAGCAGCCGGGATTCGATGCTATACGATACAGCGCATATCACAACGTACGCGTGTCCCAGAGGAAACAATATATATATTTCCAAAGTGGCACAAAATAAAGTATACCGATGTGTTTAACCACCACAAAATGAGGTTTGCACCCCTACACAGGACGAATGAGGGTAAGCGACAGTAACGGATGAGAACGAAATAGAGAGATAGAGAGAGTATCCATGAACACAATTAATGACGTAAGAAACGCAATAATGCACTCGTAAGCGTTCAACTGTACGTTCCACAATCCGTAAGAATTGCAACCCTCTGCTGACTCGGCCTCGCAAACCTCTGTTCAGACTGCATACAAGGCCGGTCTTCTGAAATCATTAGGTCGGATAATTAATGGCAGTCTGCCACAGGCGTTCAACTGTACTTTCAACAATCTCTAAGAACTTCAACCCCCTGTTGACTCGGCATCGCAAACATCTGCTTCGATAGAATACGAGGTCCGTCTTCTGAAATCATTAGGTCAGATAATTAATAGTAGTCTGTCGTCAGCGCAAGCTCAAATATTATTTGTTGCAAAGTTAGACGGCCATGACTCCCATAAACAAGCGCGCAAGTTAGCCGACACGCTACACGAAAATTCCGAGTCATTTCTGGAGGGCTGAAAATCGCGGGACGCACAAGCGCTGGAAAAAAAGTTATAACAAAGAAAAAAATAAAAAAATAACTCACTGCGCAACTTGCTGGGGCCCGCCCTGCACGCAGCTTGGAACTGTCAAAAAAACTCCGATTCATATTCCCCTTTCAGCCCTGCGCGACTTCATAACCAGAACAAATAGGCCAGCTCGGCTGGCAGTCAAAATATAATTCCAGGAAACAACAAAGACATCTTATAAGCGAGCAAGAATGCAGTCATTTCGAAGCAGAAAGATTACTGGTGCGAGCGGCACAATGCCGTCCCGGTTTCGTTTCGGGGACAATTACGGAACGCAAAGCCAGCTTGGGGCCACGCGAAGAAAAAAATAAGAACAAGAAAACGCTCGAGGTGCACTAGAACGTTAGAGCAGTTAGCTAGCGTATACACAGACTCTATATACTGTAGTCCAACACTCGGTTTATGCCCCAGCGGCGTATGCGCTGCAAGTCGGGGGCTCCGCCAGTTTCGCCGTTCTTCTGGAGCAGCACTGGAACGAAGCACGAAATCAAGAGTGCGGCATTTTCCTCACCAGCAGTCGGGCCGAGGAATGCGCCTCGTCGCCTTCCGCCGGCCGGGCACCCGGAGGCGACAGCAACGAGAAGAAAGGGGCCTTGTCGTGGAGGCTGCAGCGCGACGGTGCCTTCTTCATCGCCGACGTGCCGCACAGCTGCCGCGTCGCCGCTCTTCTAATGTGTCTCAAGCGTGCCCTTTTCGCCGACCCTCTCTCACCCCCCCCCCCCTCTTCAAGAGTGAATAGTCCACAACAAACACTACCGCAAGAAACAGCGCATGCCGGCGCGAGTAAATGACCGGGCGCCTGCCGGCACGACGCTTGCGACCTTTACCTATATCGGCGGAAAACCAACCGTTGACGTCGTCGTCGTCGACCGGTTCTGAAACGTACAGGTTCGTCACCGTGCTCCGACGCTCGAATCACGCCCCACGTGCTTGACGAACTCGGGCCGGACGGCGGAAGAGCGCGGTTGCAACTTGACGGCACACACGCAAAGAGGCTCGGTCTCGAAGGTCGACCGCGATGTAGTAGCGCTATACGCCCGGCGTCAGAAGCAACAAGAGGAGGAAGAAAAGTAAAAGCGACTGCTATCAGTCAAGTCAGTGAGTACGTAAAGAGCTCTCGCACGAGTAGTTCTCCGCGCAGCATGGTAGTACACGGTCTGCGAGAACAAGCGAGAGCTGCTATAGGGTGCAGAGAAACGAAAACCAGGAAATTAAAAAAAAAAACGAAGCGAGGAGGATCGGAAAGAGATGGGGGGTGGGGGGGCTCTCTATAGGGCACCTGCGAAAATCAACTCCATCAGCAGCACTCGACTGTCTTTTCCTGCATATGATCGCAGCGCTGCACTTGCCTTCAACTTTGCTTTTCCATCACTCGTAGCGAGAAGGAACGAGGATATTCGGCACACAAAAGCGAAAACACGCGGCTATATATATAAATATACGAAGACTTACGGCGGCAACCTTAGCGCGCTATGAAGCCGTATAGCGAACACGTCAAAGCGTTGCGGCACAAACAGCAAGGCGCTCGAGCTGTTGCGAGAGAAACGCCCACCGGGAGGTACGTAATCAGAGTGAAGATGAGATTGCGAGGACATGAAAAAAAAAAGGCGGGCAGCCTTGGAGGGGGGGGGGAGGGGACGGCATTCCAATGAGCTGATGCAGAGCGCTTTCATCGAGAGAAGAGATATTGCGCAACCTCCGTGCCGGCGATATGCATTTTCATACGCGGGACAGATCGCTTTCAACCGATTGCCAACGTTTTGTAAAACAATGGGCTCCCCGCGTCGCCCCGATACCCCACATTCGCGTCCAACAGAGGAGGTTTGCTCAAATTTCTAAACAGCCCGATGTATACGAATCGTACGTCCGTACGCAGCTGGTGGCACGCCCTCGATGTGGAAATGATTGATTGATTGATTGATATGCGGGGGTTTAACGTCCCAAAACCACCATATGATTATGAGAGACGCCGTAGTGGAGGCCTCCGGAAATTTCTACCACCTGGGGTTCTTTAACGTGCACCCAAATCTGAGCTGCATTTCCGCCTCCATCGGAAATGCAGCCGCCGCAGCCGGGATTCGAACCCGCGACCTGCGGGTCAGCAGCCGAGTACCTTAGCCACTAGACCACTGCGGCGGGGCGATGTGCAAATGCTAACACCAGCGTCGTGTTACACGGCCACGTCAGAGTTCGTATACAGATTTCCGAAGCGAAAATTCAAGGATATTGAAGGTCTTTCCAAGACCTGTCACAAGTTTTTCAATGACTTCGAGCGGCACGAAAAGTTGCATTGTTTCTTTTTTACTCCGAAGTCTCCAAGAATGACCGATTTTATTGCACTTACGATAAATACATGCCTTCCACAATTGTAACGAAAGTGTCTAGTCTCCACAGTAGCTCCACAGTAGTCTCCACATACATCATGGTGCAACGCTGCGGAACCTATATACAAGTTCGCCTTGCAAGATGTGCGAGTACGCGCGTCCCGCACTCGGCTTTCGTCGTTGTAAACGCCAGCGCTAGCCGAGCAATGGCTCTCACACGTGATGGCCGCAACTGAAACGCCACGTGAAACACCAAAAGGAACAACAAAGAGACGTTAAGCGGATCAGACAACTTAATAAACAACTTGATAATTGCGCGTCCGCAGCTGCCCCGTACGGACGCAGCCTCCCATTGCGAACGGCTGGCAGGCTGCGTCGGTATACGGCTGCTGCGGACGCGCAACTAAATCTGTCGAATGACAACGGTGCAGCGGTGTTTCTTTATATCTTACAAGAAAGAGCCCTTCGCGCGCTGCGCTCATGACACAGGCCCGTGGCCAGGAGGGGCCCTATCCCCCCCCCGAAATTTGTATGAAGGGGGTGTTTTTCAAGGCCTACAAAAATACACCCCCCCCCCCCCAACCCACGAAAAATCCAAAGCTACAGACCACGCACAAGGGTTGTTTCCGAGCGCTCTTTAAATAGCACTGTCGTATATATGACGCTCGTAAATAGCACGACTTGGTAAATAGCAAATGAGACTCACTGTTGCTGAGGGTGATTCCTTAGAAGAAACATCTGCGAATACTCGAGAAGCAACGCTTCCCTTGCGTCCTCACGATGCAGGCTATAGCACAACAATGATTGAAAGGGTTTAACTTCCAAAACCACCACACAATTATGAAGGACTCCGGAAATTTCAACCACCTGGGGTTCTTTAACGTGCACCGAAACCCAGGTACACGGTCCTCAAGCAGTTTCGCCTCCACTTCAAATGGGGCCGCCGCGGCCGGGATTCGATCCCGCTACCTTCGGTTCAGCAGTAGAGTACTATAACCACTATACCGTGGTGGGTGATGAATGCCAACGGGAATATATCGTCTAATTAAGAAATGGTAGGCGGCACAACGTTCAAGCGTAAGGGCTTGCTTATCCTTTAGAGTTACTGTATATGCTAGGTAGCAGAGTTGCGCAGAATTTTGCACTGCGCCGCTATTCGGCGAGCGCTGTCACGTGGTGCAAAGCGACGTCAAGTGCCCAATTTCACGCGTCGAAGCCAACTTTACATGCACGACGGCGCGCCGAGTACTTACCGTCAGCCCCCATCACGAGCGGTCGTCGAGCGTGTCAGCGTGCGTGCGCGCGTCAAATGTGCGCTTTGTTTATGGGCTCCATAACTTGGCGAAGTGTTAGAAAGTACGTCGCATTGACAGTTGGACGCAACATATGACTGGGCACCTAATGCCGGCTGCTATTTGCCATCCATAGTATCTATACCATTGTACAAATAAAATTTCATTGAAAAGCTCTAGCGTCTCTGTCTGTTCCGCGGCACGAATTAAATATTTCAATTCGAAGGGCTCTAATTGCATGCTAAGATGACCTGACGACGATAGCCAACCTGCATTCCCATGAAGATTCGCTAAATTTCCGTTCACCTGTTTTTTTTTTCTTGATTTGCTCTTAATTACCTTTGGCTTACCTTTTGCACTAAGCTGACCTTGAATTGTTTTCTTAGTTATCTTACTCCCGTTGGTTTGACTTACTTTGCGTTTTTAGTTTGATTACTTCATTGGGTACCATTTAATGCAGTTAGGCTTGCTTTGTAGATATTTGGTGTATTATATGACGCAATACGAATACTGGCAGCACTCGTGTTGTCGCCAAAAGACTGGATCTTATCGTGTTTCAAAAGACGTATAAGACTTTCACCTTGATTATTAGAATTTGTACTGCACAAAATGCGCGATTCACGTGGTCATTTGAAATGAGTTTAAAAAGCACATTTTTTGCGCCACTTTTTTTTTCGAACAGCGGCCCCATTGCAAATAATGGTTAATGACTAATGAGAGTTTGTCAGTGGTCTCCAGGTTAAGCGCACACGCAATGATATTCTATCCACGGTGGCCGACCAGCTCGCATCGGCAGCTAAAATGCATTCTGATTGTCGACCACACGTTGCGTGAATTTCCATCAAACGCCCTTCAAGATAACTATTTCTTGCCTTCCGGCCAGGGGAGGAAAGGTCGTGTGCATGCTGAAAGTAATCGCACCATTTTTCGTTGCAAATTTCTGCGCATAAAAGCGAACTTTTGAGCTGTTTGATCGTAGCATGCATCTGAGAGCTGTGATAGTAGAATATGCCCACTACTTCAAAACTGTTGTTCATTGCATAGTTTTGTTCATGGACGCCATTCGTGAGAACCTACAGCAATATACAGCTTCCCTGCAAAAGTGAAATCTTGCTCAGCGCGTGCGAAAAAATGCCCCCTCCACCCTAAAGGGAATCGTGAGGAAATGCGAATGCATTTCTTGCGTTGAGAGAGGGTACCGTTGTCGTCAGTCATTCAATTGCCTTCACCCAAATCTGTCATCGCCTTGAGAGGCGCCTAGCCAGTGAACGGGCGAGAGTGAGGAGCAAGCGGAGGAAGAGTGGGGCGCCAGCGTTCTCGGCTGGCTCAGCATGGATGCTTCACAGCGGCGTGTCGAGCTAGCACCTCTTTTACTTAGTAGAGGAGGCACCACTCGAACACACATTTCCGGGTGTTCTTGACAGGCACCCAACCAGCGAACGGTCAAGAGCGAGGCGCGAGCGGACGGTAAAGTTCGGCGCAGGGAGGAGAGAGAGCGATCAGCGAGAGAAGGAGCGGCGAAGCACTGCACCTATCCTCTCGGATTCGCTCGCAGGATTTCAAGCTGGACGGTTGTGCCCTCGCGATCTCCGACTTCAGCGTAGCTCCCGCCGATGGTTCGCCCTCCGCGGTCTCCTGAAGCCGTGCAGCTCTCGCATTGTGGCACCCCGCCCTTGGACTGCTTCGACCGGATCCCCACTTTCCTAACTCCTTCTTTTTCTGTCGCTTGCCTGTCTTCTTCTTCGTCTATTTTCCTTCTATTCTTTTTATCCCTCCTTCCCCCCCCCACCCCTATAAGGCACTGCGCCGTGTCGCCTGAAGGCAGACAGAAATTAGGTGCCTTTTTCCTCTTCATTGTAACCACTACCACCACCACCACCACCTATCCTCTCCACTCTCTCGCCCCACATGCTCCGGTTGCTAGGGGCGATGATAAGCGCGCACGCTCGCAACTGTTGCTATGAGAGACGGTGTGAGAAAAAACACCTGCCGGCGCTCGGACACCGCTGCGGAAAACGCCAGATGCCTGACATCATCATCATCCGCCTGACTACGTCCACTGCAGGACAAAGGCCTCTACCCTGTTCTGCCAGTCAACTTGGTCCTGTGCTTGCTGCTGCCACTTTATACCTGCAAACTTTCTAATCTCATCTGCCCACCTAAACTTCTGTCGCACCCCTAACCCGCTTGCCCTCTCTGAGAATCCGGCCAGTTATCCTTATTAACCAGTGGGTATCCTGCCTACGCGCTACATGCCCGGCCCATGCGCATTTTTTCTTGTTTTATTCAACTGTGATATCCTTGAATCCAGTTTGTTCCCTGATCCACTCTGCTCTCTTCTTATATCGTATGATTACACCTATCATTTTCCTTGCCATAACTCGCTGCGTCGTCCTCAATTTATGCTGAACCCTCTTTGTAAGTCTCAAGGTTTCTGGTTTCTGCTCCGTAGTTAAGTACCGGCAAGATACAGCTGTTATATACCTTCCTCTTGAGCGATAGTGGCAATCTACCTGTCATAATTTGAGAGTGCTTGCCGAATGTGCTCCACCCCATTCTTATTCTTCTAGTTACTTCAATCTCGTGGTTCAGCTCCGCGGTTATTACCTGCCCTAAGTAGACATAGTCTTTTACAACTTGAAGTGCACATTTACCTATCTCAAAGCACTGCTCCTTTCCGAGATTGTACATTACTTTCGTTTTCTGCAGATTAATTTTAAGACCCACCTTTCTGCTCTCCTAGTCTAACTCCGTAATCATGAGTTGCAATTCGTACCCTGAGTTACTCAGCAATGCAATGTCATCGGCGAGGCGCACGTTACTAGGGTACTCTCCATTAACTCTTATCCCTAAATGTTCCCATTCTAAGCTTCTGAAAACCTCCTGTAAGCACGCGGTAAATAGCATTGGGGAGAGTGTGTCCCCCTGCCCTACACCCTTCTTGATTGGTATTCTGTTGCTTTCTTTATGAAGTACTATGGTAGCAGTTGATCCCCTGTAGATTTCTGCTAGAATGTTTATATATACTTCATCTACGCCCTGATTCCGCAGTGTCTGCATGACGGCTGATATTTCTACTGAATCAAATGCCTTCTCGTCATCTATGAATTCTATTTAAAGTTGTTGGTTATATTCTGCGCATTTCTCTACTACCTGATTGATAGTATGAATGTGGTCAATTGTTGAGTAGCCTGTTTGAAATCCTGCTTGTTCCTTTGGTTAATTGAATTCTGATGTTTTCTTTACTCTGTTAGCAATTACCTTTGTAAATAGCTTGTATACTACAGAGAGCAAGCTGATCGGCCTGTAATTCTTCAAGTCCTTGTCATCTCCCTTCTTATGTAATAAGATGATGTTAGCGTTCTTCCAAGACCCTGGTACTCTTCCCGTCAGGAGACACCTCGTAAACAGGGTGGCTAGTTTTTCTAACACAATCTGTCCTCCACCTTTTAGCAGATCCGATCTTACCTGATCCTCACCAGCAGCTTTGCCTCTTTGCATGCTCTCCAGAGCTTTTCTGACTTCTATCATTACTGGTGGGGTGCCATCTGGGTTACTGCTAGTTCTTATAGTATTAAGGTCCTGGTTGTCTCGGCTACTGTACAGATTTCTGTAAAACTCCTCTGCTATTTTAACTATCCTATCCATATTGGTGGTTATTTTGCCTTCTTTGTCCCTTAGTGCATACATCCATTTTTTTGCCTATCCCAAGTTTCCTTTTCACTGCTTTGACGCTTCCTCTGTTTTTCAGAGCGTGTTCAATTCTCTCCATGTTATACCTTCTTACATCGCATACCTTATGCCTATTAATCAACTTCGAAAGCTCTGCCAGTTCTATTTTGTGTGTTGTACTTGAGACTTTCATGATTTGACGCTTCTTAATTAGATTCTTCGTTTCCTGGGAAAGCTTGTCAGTGTCCTGTCTAACTACCCTGCCTCCAACTTCCACTACACACTCCGTAATGATACTCGTCAGATTATCATTCATTGTATCTACGCTAAGGTTGGTTTCCTCATTAAGAGCCGAGTACCTGTTCTGAAGCGACACTCTGAATTCCTGTACTTTTCCTCTCAGTGCTAGCTCATTGATTGGCTTCTTGCGTATCAGTTTCTGTCGTTCCTTCTTCAAGTCTAGGTGAATTCGAGACCGTACCATTCTATGGTCACTGCATCGTACCTTGCCAACCACTTCCACATCCTGCACGATTCCTGGGTGTGCACTCATTATAAAGTCTATTTCGTTCTTATTTTCGCCATTAGGGCTCCTCCATGTCCACTTGCAGTTTTCTCGTTTTTGGTAGAAGGTATTCAAAATCCGTAAATTATTGCGTTCTGCGAATTCTGCTAGTAGCTCTTCTCTGGCGTTTCTGCCTGATATAGCTTGACTTAAGAATGCATTTGCATTTAAAAATCTGCGGCACGTCGCCCGTGCCGAAACATCGCGCCGTATTTGTCTCCTGCGGGCGCGACGAGTGGCATCACTGCATAGTCATTGAACATAATTGACAGACCTATAAGCGCAACTCCGCTCCTGTCGGGAGCATATACAGTAACTCTACTTATCCTCAAGCTGAAGAGCTACCTTGCGATGGGTGGCAGGTGAACTGGCCGACAGCGGCTGTCTCTCATTGGACGCTCGCCCCTGTCACAGCAGGGGGTAGCCAGTGAGAGAGATATGGCAGGCCGTCGATCTGTCGACTCCACAAGAATGCGAGCTTTTTTTTTTTTTTTTTCGAAATGGGCCAAATCCAGAACCGAAACTAGCTCCTCTATTGGCCCTTACATACTCTTAACTTTACTCTAAAACAATAATAATAAATTAGTAATTATTATTATTATTTATTATTACTGTTTTAGATGAAAAATTAGGGTATGTGTGTGCCAATACAGCCTCATCTGAGCTATAGTTGCGACGATAGTTATAGCGCGAGAACAGAACGACGACAAAGAGACAAGAAGGACACGAGCACTAAGTCTCTTTGTCGTCCTTCTGTTCTCCCGCTATAACTATCGTCATGTCATACCAACTAGCCCAAACTGCCACACTCCTATAGATACGGTTCTGTATTTGGCCAATTTTGAAACAAAAATATCATGCTTTGAACAGCATAAAAAAATGCATCGCGTGCAAGGCCATTCGTCCCGTTTCACTCTATCTTAAATTTACACTACTTGTTTTATGTGCATGCTTTTTTTGTATATTGTTATCATAGTTCTAAACGAAAATTTACAGTGTAATGTCCGAGTTTAACATTATCAATTTCTATTGTTTGATGTGTAAAATGACGGTATGATCGTGAAGCACACGTTATAGTTGTAGTCTTTGGATTAATAAGGACCCCTTGAGGTTCTTGCATTCCACCCCTATCGTAATGTGGCCGCCGTGACCGCTAATTGAACCCATGTCCTCAACACACATTCACCAGAGCTATCATGGCAGACCCAAATATTTGCAATCGTGAAGTTGATTAAGATTGAGGTGATGTGCGCAGTGTGATTCTTTTTGTTGTTATTGATCATCACTGCACGTGAGCAAGAAGGGCTAGTAAGTGTGCTGTTCATTAGAGGTCTTTGCACCACAAATGCGAGGAAAGGAAAGCCCGTGCATAAGTTAATAAAGTGTTCATGTTGGTGAAGCGAGCGCAGCATTTGTCAAGCAGTTGAATCAGAGCTCCTGCCTGCCATTCACCAAGGCACTCGATTCCCAGCACCACCAGGCAACCACCAATTCATCCACTGGAAAGAGGTACCCTGCTTTGCACTCAGTGGTGTGGGCACTCATTTGTCAAGAAGTTGGCCTGTCCTTTCCACTATTTTTTCTTTACAAGCTTTACCTTCCCCGAAAAAACTCTGGTTCGATCGCCTGTATTGAACAATGTCCTTAGGGAGATCTTCACCCTAATTTAGAGCTGCCGCATTACGTTTTAGACATGAAGAATAACGCTGGAATAAATCTAGCCCAATCTTCTATATTTTATAGCAACAATGACTGATTCACTTTGTGTTTTCTGTCCTTCGCTCTACTTCCTATTGACGCCGGCTGTGTCGCCTACAAAACACATCGTCAACCTGTTTGACATATCCCACCAAAATGACCCGTAGAGAAAAATAGGAGCATGCAGAAACAAAGAACTGACTGTGTTGATGAGAACTCTTGCTGACCCAGCGCTGGAAGGCTGCGCAAGTGACCGAGGCTGGGCGCCTACAGACCGTGTGTCTGAATGGACGCTTGAATCACTGTGCTCTGGAAAGCTAGAAGAAACGGCAAGAAATACATCAACACTTCCTTCAAACATGTTGAGAAACCTCGACAAATGCGAGGGAGGTGGACTAACCAAGCATCCATATAATCCACACGATAGGGGCTAGAACATTTACGACAGGTGTGTGAAAATATTTGAGCCTTCCGATATAAAGTACTAATTTTGCCTTTGCCTCTGGCCTTGCCTCTCACCTCTTACCCTTCTCTCTCAGTACGCAGCAAGATATACTTATTTTTCAAAATGACCGCAAATACGACCTTTTTCCTTTCTTACTAATATACCAGCTCTTAAAGTGTTCCCAATACTTCCCAATAATACTGCACTACTAACCACCGTTCAATCTGTTAACGACTTTGCAAGGTGCCACTTCTAAAGAGTCCTTAAAACAATTTTTCAGCGTGGTCATTAAAAGCTGCCGATTGGTAGTCGACTTTTGAGAGTGCGCCAGCTAAACATTGTATAGCGCAGCGCACGGCCTCGAATTCACATTGAATCTTGAAAACCAGCCAGACATTGCTCTCTTTTTTTAGAAACGATGTCCATAAACCCTAATTACTACTCAGCCCTTGGCTGAATTGAGCATCGTGCGCTTCATGGTTACCGCGGCCGCGATCCCACCAAACGTAAGCTGCACGTTCGAAGAAAAAAAAAAAGGGGAAGTGCTCAAGGTCATGACACAAGCTGACTGAGACATGCGCTGACACGTGCATACTACTCGATTTGTCAGTAGAAGGCATTCAAGAACACAGTTTTAGTAGTATGCGTGATGAGCCTAATTTTATGTGCCTCAGCCAAAAAAATAAATAGTTGCTGAATGGAAGAAAATATCTACTTTTGACTACCTCATCTGAAAATAGGCCTAGGAAAATTTCATCCAATTAGTGGTACTCCACGCAACTTCTTCCATCAGAGGTTAGTACAGTGTAAAGACCAAATCATTCTACTAAAAATGAACCAACGCTATTCACAACACCAAAGTTTGACAACTTCGTCATCTAAGAAGTAATAGAAGTTGAAAGCATTAGAGTACAATTCATCGAATGATAGAAAAAAAAAAACATGTTTGATCTCTATGCCATAACAATTGGTATAACACAAAAGTAAAACATGCCCTTACATAAGTAGTTCAATGTTTATTATTTATATTCATAAAAGAGAGCTTGCACAAAGTCTGTTGGGGGTTAGGCAGCTCCAGCACTGTTTAGCGTGAACAGAGCCACATTGGTTCTTGGTGGCACATCTTCATTCCGACGAGTAACGTCATTGGTCAATGATTAAAGAAACCTCTGTGGTAGCTGCAGTAGTTAACGGTGCAAACGGAATCGGAGAAAGCGGTGTGACAAAATAATGTTGCCGACTGGACGCAGAATTTGAGCTAAGGTCAGCATCCTGCGGCATGTTAAAGAGCTAGTGATCACCATGGCCAAACTAGAGTGAAACGCAATGCGCATCATGTCTACCCTCTAGCCCAGCTGTGATTGATTTTTCTCGGAGCCAGCACAAGTAGAGAACGCAGTGTTACAGCCACAGGAGGCAGGCGCGCATTCTACAGCTATCTTCAGTACCAACGGATTCAGTTTCACTTGTGTTTGTGTGTGCATATATATATATGACATGATGAATGGGAGACGTGGCCTGGCTCATATGCCATGTTTATTCCGTTCCGACTTCTTCCTTTTCGGCTTCTACTACAAGTCACTGCCTTCCTACCTCACAGGGTTCCCCCTCTCCCGAAAGAATGCGCGCGTTACAATCAACAAAACAACAAAAAGCATAAAGTGAAGAATGTCAAAATGTGCACTAGCTCAATTTCAGAAGGGAGTTTTTTAACTCCCACAAAAGCATCACAGCAGAGGGCAGCAGTCCGGTCATATCTAGGGTAGCTCTGGTGGAAGAGGCTGGCTGTTGCGCCCGGGATAGCATAACTCCGCCCTGCACATCTGCACTGATGATGACACGACTTGAGGTCTTGTGAGGAACGAACAAGGCTTGAAATCTGTGCAGCATTGGATTGACGGATGTCTTTGGCATCCGATCCAGCGCCGTCGTGGCAACAGACGCTTTGATTCTAGTCGGCGTGCGTGGGAACCAAGGCTGATGGGACGATGTCTTTTTTTGTCCGTTGTATACGTGGCAGCTTCATGTCTATTTCGTAACTTTCTGTGGCATTCTCTCAGTTTGTTGGATCGCACACATGGCCTTGAGAACTGGTGCAGAAAATTTTGTCGATGTTGCTTTCTGCGAAGATGGCTCAAACATTGACTTAGCCTTTGCTTCTTTAATTGCTGCTCTCTCTGATGACCTTTAAGCCACAGGTGTACTCGTGAGGAGGTTTCACTTGATCGTTTTGTTCTTGTTCGAGTAGCCGTTGTAGTTCCTGGAGTTTGTGGGGTTGCTTTTGTTGAAATTGCTTGTTTTGTTGCGAAAGTTGGTCAGATGGGCATCTTTCAGGAACATGAGCCTGCTTTCCTTTGCATGGTGATGTGATCAATAGATAATCGGTAGTTGATACTGTACTGCTGGGCTTGTCTTGCGATGAAAGCAGCGTGACAGACTGATGAGAAAGCTCCCAAGATGGTTGCGAGTCATCATTGATTGTAAATGCTTCTGTCAGTTGACAATGCGCCGGTGTTTATAGATTCTAAATTTCTGCAGTGCTTTGACTCACATGTGTGTTATCACTTGACGATGAGAGCACAACAGACATGGCTTCAGGTGGTTCCGATGGCGTATGTTTTTCTTTTTGCAGTGAGATTAGGCTGAGAATGTCTGTCGAACGACCCTGGTCCGGAACGTCAGGGTGTGGGCTGGTATTGTGAGGATTCACCAGCTCATCATCATCATCATCAGCCTGACTATGTCCACTGCAGGACAAAGGCCTCTCCCATGTTCCGGCAGTTAACCCGGTCTTGTGCTTGCTGCTGCCAATTTATACCCGCAAACTTCTTAATCTCATCTGCCCACCTAACCTTCCGTCTCCCCCTAACCCGCTTGCCTTCTCTGGGAATCCAGTTAGTTACCCTTAACGACCAGCGGTTATCCTGTCTACGCGCTACATGCCCGGCCCATGTCCATTTCTTCTTCTTGATTTCAGCTATGATATCCTTAACCCCCGTTTGTTCCCTAATCCACTCTGCTCTCTTCTTGTCTCTTAAGGTTACACCTACCATTTTTCTTTCCATTGCTTGCTGCGTCGTCCTCAATTTAAGCTCAACCCTCTTTGTAAGTCTCCAGGTTTCTGCTCCGTAGCTAAGTACCGGCAAGATACAGCTGTTATATACTTTTCTCTTGAGGGATAGTGGCAATCTACCTGTCATAATCTGAGAGTGCTTGCCAAATGTGCTCCACCCCATTCTTATTCTTCTAGTTACTTCAATCTCGTGGTTCGGCTCCGCTGTTATTACCTGCCCTAAGTAGACATAGTCATTAACAAATTGAAGTGCACTATTACCTATCTCGAAGCGCTGCTCTTTTCCGAGGTTGCTGTACATTAATTTTGTTTTCTGCAGATTCATTTTAAGACCCACCTTTCTGCTGTCCTTGTCTAACTCCGTAATCATGAGTTGCAATTCGTCCCCCGAGTTACTCAGCAATGCAATGTCATCGGCGAAGCGCAGGTTACTAGGGTACTCTCCATTAACTCTTATCCCTAAATGTTCCCATTCCAGGCTTCTGAAAACCTCCTGTAAGCATGCAGTAAATAGCATTGGGGAGATTGTGTCCCCCTGCCCTACACCCTTCTTGATTGGTATTCTGTTGCTTTCTTTATGAAGTACTATGGTAGCAGTTGATCCCCTGTAGATTTCTGCCAGAATGTTTATATATACTTCATCTACGCCCTGATTCCGCAGTGTCTGCATGACGGCTGATATTTCTACTGAATCAAACGCCTTCTCGTAATCTATGAAGGCTACGTATAGTGGTTGGTTATTTTCTGAGCATTTCTCTATTACCTGATTGATAGTATCAATGTGGTCGATTGTTGAGTAGCCTGTTCGAAATCCTGCTTGTTCCTTTGGTTAATTGAATTCTGATGTTTTCTTTACTCTGTTAGCAATTACCTTTGTAATTTGATTTGTGGGGTTTAACGTCCCAAAACCACCATTTGATTATGAGAGACGCCGTAGTGGAGGGCTCCGGAAATTTTGACCACCTGGGGTTCTTTAACGTGCACCCAAATCTGAGTACACGGGCCTACAACATTTCCGCCTCCATCGGAAATGCAGCCGCCGCAGCCGGGAATCGAACCCGCGACCTGCGGGTCAGCAGCCGAGTACCTTAGCCACTAGACCACCGCGGCGGGGCGCAATTACCTTTGTAAATAGCTTGTATACTACAGAGAGCAAGCTGATCAGCCTGTAGTTCTTCAAGTCCTTGTCATCTCCTTTCTTATGTATTAAGATGATGTTAGCATTCTTCCAAGACTCTGGTACTCTTCCCGTCAGGAGACACCTCGTAAACAGGGTGGCTAGTTTTTCTAACACAATCTGTCCGCCATCTTTCAGCAGATCTGATGTTACCTGATCCTCACGAGCAGCTTTGCCTCTTTGCATGCTCTCCAAAGCTTTTCTGACTTCTTCTATCATTACTGATGGGATGTCATCTGAGTTACTGCTAGTTCTTATAGTACTAAGGTCCTGGTTGTCTCAGCTACTGTACAGATCTCTGTAAAACTCCTCCGCTATTTTAACTATCCTTTCCATATTGGTGGTTATTTTGCCTTCTTTGTCCCTTAGTGCATACATCCATTTTTTGCCTATCCCAAGTTTCCTTTTCACTGCTTTGACGCTTCCTCCGTTTTTCCGAGCGTGTTCGATTCTCTCCATGTTATACCTTCTTACATCGCATACCTTACGCCTATTAATCAACTTCGAAAGCTCTGCTAGTTCTATTTTGTTTGTTGTACTTGAGACTTTCATGATTTGACGCTCTTTAATGAGATTCTTCGTTTTCTGGGAAAGCTTGCCAGTGTCCTGTCTAACTACCCTGCCTCCAACTTGCACTGCACACTCCGTAATGATACTCGTCAGAGTATCATTCATTGTATCTACGCTAAGGTTCGTTTCCTCACTAAGAGCCGAGTACCTGTTCTGAAGCGAGACTCTGAATTCCTGTACTTTTTCTCTCAGTGCCAGCTCATTGATTGGCTTCTTGCGTATCAGTTTCTGCCGTTCCTTTCTCAAGTCTAGGCGAATTCGAGACCGTACCATTCTATGGTCACTGCATCGTACCTTGCCAACCACTTCCACATCCTGCACGATGCTTGGGTGTGCACTCATTATAAAGTCTATTTCGTTCTTATTTTCGCCATTAGGGCTCCTCCATGTCCACTTGCGGTTTCCTCGTTTTTTCGGTAGAAGGTATTCAAAATCCGTAAATTATTGCGTTCTGCAAATTTTACTAGTAGCTCTCCTCTGGCGTTTCTAGTACCGATGCCAAAATCTCCTACTGCCTGGTCTGCAGCCTGCTTCTTCCCTACCTTTGCATTAAAGTCTCCCATCAGTATTGTATACTGTGTTTTTACCTTACTCCTTGCCGATTCCACGTCTTCATAGAAGCTTTCAACTGAAGCGTCATCATGGCTGGATGTAGGTGCATAAGCCTGTACCACCTTTATCTTGTATCTCTTATTCAGTTTAATTACGATACCTACCACCCTTTAATAATTGCTATAGTATTCCTCTATGCTGCCAGCTATGTTTCTGTGAATTAGAAACCCCACTCCCAGTTCTCTTCCGACAGCCAAGCCACGATAGCAAAGGATGTGCCCATTCTGTAGCACCGTATAGGCCTCATCTGTCCTCCTAACCTCACTGAGCCCTATTATATCCCATTTAACACCGTCTAGCTCCTCGAATAGTACAGCTAGACTTCCCTCACTAGATAAGGTTCTAGCGTTAAACGTTGCCAAGTTCAGATTCCAATTCACCAGCTCATCACGTGTAAATTCCGTCACACGTTCGAAGCCGTCTGGGCCTTGTGTGTGACACGAAGCATGAAGAGATTCGGGTGGTTAAGTAACATCTGAAGTGATGTGGTGCAGTGAACACATTGAAAATGCCGATTTCACTGCTTTTGGAAAAGCCAGCTTTAGGTTCAGTCTTTTGGGGAAATGGTCTAGATTCCTTTTGGTATACGGAGGCTTTACCTTGTCTGTTGCGACGTGCAAGTTACCAGTCGGTGTTCGAATGCATGACGTTTTTTCAGAAGAGTCATATGATGGTACAATGGTGGTATATTTTTTCTGAGGTCTCGTTTGGAAAATAGGCTTACTGCAGAAAGACTTCGCGTAACTGTGATAGGTGAGTTGAAAATCCTTCCGCTGATGAGGTATGGACAGGTCTACATCGTATTCTTCGAAAAGGGTGATCATTTCTTCTTTGATCTTCTTCCAAGACTGATGGTTCTCGATGATGTGGGTGAGGTAAAATTTGAATGCTTCACCTGAGATGTAGTCAGTGAAGTTGGTGATCATCTCCCGTTCCAACCAGGATCAGTGGCGGCGTGGAGCTCGAACAGGTTGAACCAGTACTGTATGGGTTCGTCGTCCGCTGATCCTGTGTAGTTCGGGATGTCGAAGTCTGTCAGTGATGATGCCATGGTGCTAGTCACGACATACAGCGATGATCCGCTTCTGCAGTCCACATACAGTCAAGGCGCCATGTTGAGGGCTTCGTTAATGATGCGTGGCTGATGAAGTGGCTTCCAGGTCTTCATCCTGTCGACTCGTGTGACGTTAATATAAATGGGAGACGTGGCCTGGCTCATACGCCATGTTTATTTCGTTCTGACTACTTCCTTCTCAGCTTCTACTACAAGTCGCTGCCTTCCTACATCACACACACACACACACACACACACATATATATATATATATATATATATATATATACAGTACACACTCAGTAAACGAAAATCTGTTAAATGGAACTACTGCTTAAACGGAACCACCGGCTATATATATATATATATATATATATATATATAATGGGTCGGCTTCCACACAGAAGCCTTGTTCACCAGCTTTTTGATTGGCGTCCAGTGTTTTTATTTCTACCATGCCATTACATCCCAAGCTGATGAGATCTTGTTTAATTCTTGAGTTCACACTGCATTGTAGGTGAGCAGCTTGGTTTTCTGGACCAGTTGGTTTGTGATGTGAAAGTTACCGTATTCACTCGATTCTATCGCGCCTTCAATTGTAACGCGCACCCGATTGCCACGACGAAAAAAAAAAACTAAGACATCAATTGCAACGTGCATATACAGTACACACTCAGTAAACGAAAATCTGTTAAATGGAACTACTGCTTAAACGGAACCACCGGCTATATATATATATATATATATATATATAATGGGTTGGCTTCCACACAGAAGCCTTGCTCACCAGCTTTTTGATTGGCGTCCAGTGTTTTTATTTCTACCATGCCATTACATCCCAAGCTGATGAGATCTTGTTTAATTCTTGAGTTCACACTGCATTGTAGGTGAGCAGCTTGGTTTTCTGGACCAGTTGGTTTGTGATGTGAAAGTTACCGTATTCACTCGATTCTATCGCGCCTTCAATTGTAACGCGCACCCGATTGCCACGACGAAAACAAAAAAAAAAAACTAAGACATCAATTGCAACGTGCACCCATTTTTCTCGCTGGACCGCACGATCACACCACTCGAAAAAGCAACTCCTTTCGGGAGCGTCTTCCATTTATATATGAGGTACGGGGGAAGCTTGTGCCCATCTGACATGTAACAGAGCATTGCCGTCACTGTAGTTTTACCGTGGACCGATGTCAGCACACGAACTTCCTTCGCCCCCTTCTTCTCGACGGTTGTGGTGCCAGGCATGTCGAAGTAAAGAGGCGTCTGATCGGCATTCCCGATTTGCCCAAGCAGGTAGCCGTTGTTGTGCCGCAAGTTCAAGATGAACCTCTGAAAACTGTGAAGCTTTTCATCGTACTCCTCCGCAAAACTTTTCGCATATGCCCGTTCACCTTCGCAGGGGAAAGCCTTTCCTGTTCATAAAGTTAGTTAGCCAGCACCTGCTCGCTTTAAACTGGCTCCGCGTTAGACCTTTTTTTCTAAGGCTAATTGCATAGCCCGCACTTGGAGCAGTTCTGTCGTCACGGGCCGCTGTGCCACTCGCTGCTTAAGCACCTACTCGCCGAGCAGTTCTTCAATTTGCGGAAACCGACCCTGCTGTGGTCCACTGAAGCCTTTGCGTGAAGCTTTGCTGTTGACAATCTTCTGCTTTTGTTTCCGGCAGTCCCGCACGCACATTTCGGGAACTCCGAACGACCGCAATGCGGCCCGATTTCCGTCCGTTTCTGCACACGCGATGACTTTTCTTTTAAAAGTGGCATTGTGGTGCACTCGAGTTTTTGGAGTCGGCCCTTCCATGCCGTCGATGCTAACGCACTACAAGATGACGAACTCCTCAGCACACGTACGAAGTGCTGCACATGGGAAACACATAGGCAGAAATGGCCGACGCGCCATGCCGACGAACGTAGGGGGCGGCCATTTTGGAATGCCGATGGCAATACAGCGACCGTATTCATTTTTTTTTGTACTCGATTCTAACGCGCATGCGATTTATGAATTCGCTTAATCGGAAAAGAGATGTGCGTTAGATTCGAGTAATTACGGTAAGGGTACCAGAAAGTTTCAGAACAAGAACAAAGAAACAGACAGGATACAGCTGGACTTACATCTGAAGTTGATTAAACAACAGTATTTCCTAGGACACCATCACGCATGCATAAAAAAACCAATGACACATGTAGGAACATCCCAATCTTCTGCCAACTGGCACTGGAGGGCACTTTCCCTTGCATTGCAAGAGGTGCAGATGCACACCCCATTTCGGCAGTGTCTTGATTGTAGTGAGGGAACATAATAGATTGATGATGATATGTGATGTCCCAAAACCACCATATGATTATGAGAAACGGCTTAGTGGAGGGCTCCAGAAATTTCGACCACCTGGGGTTTTTTAATGTGCACCCAAATCTGAGCACACAGGCCTACAGCATTTTCACCTCCATCAAAAATGCAGTCGCCGCAGCCAAGATTCGATCCCACGACCTGCAGGTCAGCAGCCCAGTACCTTGGCCATTAGACCTCCACGGTGGGGCGGAACACAATAGATCGGAAACAGAAACATGCGAAACTTTCCACATCAAGAAGTTGGGTGCTGAATTATGTGTTAGTCAACCATCGGTGCATATCACAGATAAAGAATTTCAGTACCTGCAAAATCTATAAATTTCCCAAGTAGCACAAGTGTTAAAGGGGCCCTGAAACATTTCTTCAAGTTCAGCTAATGTGTTTCACGACAAACATCATGATGCTGCCTAATAAAATGGCCACCACTGGATCTATCAGCATGAACACAGAAGTAACTGTTGAAAATTGACCTTACAGCCTCTTCCCTGTGTTGATTTCACAAACAAATAATGCCTGATGTAGGTTTAGAGACCAGGGCATCACCAAATATTTATAGGAGCTGTGTTAAGTACAATGACCTCATTGCTTCAGATGCCCAAACTAGCACATTTATTTATTATTTGACTTCCTCAGCCTACTTGCCTAAGCTGTAAAAAAAAGTATTTACGAAACAAAAGCATTTGAGAGGCAGGTAGCCCCCCCCCCCCCCACCAAAATAAAATCCTGCATATGTCCATCATCACAAACAACAGTGGCTCATGTCCAGAATAGTGAGCAAGCGTGAAGAGACAAGGAGGTAGAAGAGAACTGCCATAGACAGAGTGCTACTTTCAAGCGATCTTTTATTTTCAATGGATGCAAACCAACTAGCCCACCGATGCATTTTAACTCATGTCCAAGCTAAGCATTTTCTCGGAAACATTGAAAACATGTCACAACTTCTCTGCAGCTAAACAGAATACTTGCAATAGTTGTTTGTAATGACAGATTAAATGTGGTGCATCATTCTTAGTGTACCAGTGAGCTCGTTCTGCACTGTTTTCATTTCATGTTGGGCAATACATGTTCTGACAATGGGCTATTTGGACACATTTAACAGAGTTTTACATCCAAGCTTACTGTGTGGCCAATATACAGAGCAATTTTCTTGGTTAAAAGAAATGATGCATCAGAAATATATAATGAAAACCGTTATCTGGGGTTCTACGTCCCAAAACCAAAATATGATTATGAGGGATGCCGTAGTGGAGGCCTCCAGAATATTTCGACCATCTGGCGTTCTTTAATGTGCAGTGATTGATTGATTGATATGTGGGGTTTAACGTCGCAAAACCACCATATGATTATGAGAGACGCCGTAGTGGAGGGCTCCGGAAATTTAGACCACCTGGGGTTCTTTAACGTGCACCCAAATCTGAGCAAATCTGAGCACAAATGTGCAGTGACAGCACACACTACATGGGCCTCTACCATTTCGCCTCCATCGAAATGTGACCACCAGGACTGGGATCGAACCCGTGACCTGGTCAGCAGCTGAGTACCCTAACTGCTACACCAGCGCAGAGGGTGTGCATTAAAAATAAGAGAAGATAATAATTGATCAGAGTGGAATGTCATTTTCATTTAAATATTTCTGTGTTAGACAAAGAATTAGAAAAACGTTGATGATACTGATGCGTGTTTGATGCTCTGCATCATGAAGACAGACAAGACAATAACATGAATGGGTTCCCAATTCAGGCAGACATTTAGATTGAGCACATTCACACCAACCAGGCAAGTTTGAGTCATCTGCTGAGGGGTGAATTTTAGCGTGAAACAAGTAATGTTCTGGTCCATGCATAATTTGAAACTTTTATCTGGGATTGTAGTAACAAAAGGATAAATAAATAAAATAAAGTTAGCCACGTGCTGAATAAGTGGAAATCAACAGTCTGTTTTCTAAAGATATTGAAGTCTCCAATTTCCCACACACACGCACACAAAAAAGGATATAGTGCGCAATGTTCTATTGCCTGTCAAATGTAGAAATTAAGAGGTGTGCTCCAGTAACTCTCGACTAGTTCACATTCCAACTGGTATTGCGCTTAGAGAAGTACCACAAGAAGTTGTTTTTTCATACCTTGCATTGAATACTGCAACACTTTAAAGTATGCAAATGGCAGAGCAGCTAAGAAGCTTATGAAAATTGCAATCACTAGCAAGCAACAAACTACAGTAGCCATTTACCTGTCAGTGCACCGGAGGTCTTCAGAGATGTTTTTTGCCACTCCATCTATCGTAACAGTTGTCACATGTGCAGGTGCTATCCTTGGAGGTAGTGGTGTGCTTGTCATAAATTTTACACTTGCTTTCTGAGCTGGCTGTCCTATTGGAGTCAATGCTGTCGTCATAAGAGCTGACGCAGGAGATTTGACACGTGAAGGTGCAGAGCTAGTGGCACTTGTTGGGGCAGATGTATGAGGAGTCTGCACTGGGGAAGATAGAAATGCCAACAATGAGTCTGCCGAGTTCGACGTCTTTCTTTCACTTTTTTCACTTTCAACCACAGATGGTGGCACAGTCGGGGTCGCCATGGCAGCGTCCATTCTTTGAAGGAGGTTCCTCTTCAAACGCTGAAATTCCTTCCAGAACTCATCACTGCCTTGACTTTCATTTTTGCTCTTGTCCTTGTTCTCTTCCTCCTCTTCTTTGAGTAAATCAGGCAATGTGCCTGGACGAATGTCAGTGCAGCTTGTGCTGAATACGTCACCCACCTCAAACAGCCGATCAACGGATGTATTCATCAGCTTCTTGCCAGTCAGATGGAAGGCCCCAAAAGAGCGCGACATAGATGAGGACATGTCTGCCATTGATAGGGCCATCTTGGCACAACCACTGAGAGCTGGGTGGCTGCCAGCAGAAAAGAGGCCCCCTTCCATGCTGGCCATTATAAGTGACCTGCTCATTGGAGTGCGTGGAACAGCTGAATGTGGAAAGACGCGCGGCTTGATTGGTGTCGCCAGGATTTGCTCTGTCCAAGACGCTTCCAGGAATGGTTTCACCAACTGTCGAATGTCAACATTTAGCACTTTCTGTTCAAATGGGTACGAAAAGACCTCTGGTGGCAGGCACTGAAGCCACGAAAGAAGGCTGAGATCAGCATCAGCACTTCCCAGGAGTTCGGTGAAAACGAACTCTTCATCCTGAGTGCTGCTTGGTGGAAGGGTTGCCTTTTTCTGGCAAAGGTTAACACTAGTTTCATACAAAATTCCCTTTATGAGCAGTTGGACCAGCCGGTCGCCAGATGATGTTCGACTGACCGACACTGGAGACTTCACTGGAGATGGTAGTAGCTTCTCCACGAGTGGCAACACCTATGGAATGAAGAAAACAGTGTTTTTTTTTGCAATGACCCAGAGGTTATCAGTGTAAAATAGGGCATAACAATGAGCACAAAATTATACATAGATAAAATAAAGCTCTATTCCCTATAGCGTGTGACAAGTCACGAATGCAAAAATCACACTTGCCACAGAAGCATGTGGCATCTACTCTTCGCTCCCAGCAAAGTTATTTGCTGGTCAGACAAGCACTTTCTGGTAAACTGCTTAGAAGGCCAATCATTGGAAGTGGAATGATTTTTTTAACATTGGTGCACTGTTGCTGTATTGCCATCATCATCAATACATGTTCACAAAATCACCACCACACAAGGCCAAGGTAGGGATGTGAATAATACCTACAGGCATATGCAGTGTTTTACTATAGTATATGCGTGCATGTAGAGCGAGATTTCAGTAATAAAATTTGTGTAAATGTGACTGCCATTTGATTGGAACAGTATGCTTGTGGTTCACCGTTTTTGTAATAGTGCACCGAAAAAAATATTCACAAAATGGTATTATACTTTCTGCAACTCCAGATTAACTAAGCTCTTACCCTAACTGAAAATGAGGCTGCACAAGCAATCTGAACAATATGCACATGTTAGTTATTCAAGTGTTGGCCTAATTTATTCAAGCTTCTCAGAAAATTAAAAGTGGTTAATTACGAGGACATAAGGTTGACACCATGAGTCATCATTATTTGACGTGAATTTCTCTTAACTTGAATGACAGCACACTCATTCGTTTTTCTTATGTTTTTCCTACATATTGCAATGTGTCCTTGACTCCTTAAAATGGATAACAACCTCGAGTCTTATGTGTCAACCTGAGTTTCCCTAATAAAGTTTAATTATCCATTATGCGAGTCTGCTCTGCATTGCTTGCAAATTGATATTTAATTTATTTTTTACTAACTTCTGTTTAAATTGGACACAATACATAAAACATCGTACAGAACTGTCGGCAAGACACTATAATTCAGTGCATGCAAGAGCTGTGATCTCTGTCATCCAATTAAATGCGGCTGAAGTGACGCATGTTTCCTTTTTAAAACACTAAAATTGAAAATCGCCCGGCAAGAACAGCATGTCAACAAAGGATTATGAAATGGCAGCAGTTTCAAATAGTGATAAAATTATTTCCATAGTCTACCACCCAACAGAGAAGATTTGTGTACTATGTTGTGCAGAATCTCACACTCTCTTCTGGCCTTAATGTTTAACCCCCATTTTTGCTTGGTGTGCCAGTGTGCTAAGCTTGAGGGCACAAGCCTCATACCCGTATTCAGAGAAGATTTGTGTACTATGTTGTGCAGAATCTCACACTCTCTTCTGGCCTTAATGTTTAACCACCATTTTTGCTTTGTGTGCCAGTGTGCTAAGCTTGAGGGCACGAGCCTCATACCCGCATTCGGAAAATGCAATTCAATGAGGCAGAATTACTAAGAACACCCTTTTGCTTAGATTTATATACACATCAAAGAAACCCAGATAGTTGAAATAATCGTGAGTGCCCCTTGTATAGTGTTCCTCACTCATATTCATACAGTGGTTCTGGCATGTGTAACCACTGCAATCGCTATACTATTATGGTGTGCCAGTGGTGAGCTTCAATATCAACATTTCCAAAAAGAGCAATGTTCCTAAAGAATTATACTTATGTGCATCTGGCTTCGAAAAATTTGATTCCAACACGAGCTCACCTTGCACGTTCAATGTCATTCTATCTTGGAGCTTTTAGGGACAAACCTTGAAACTGTTATTCATAACTCTGGTAGATACAATGGTTTTGGGTATTAGCAATCACTGCCCTGCTTATATAGTGTACAAAAAGCAAAAAGAAGAGAAGTAGAAGTTTTTACTGTACAGCTCATCACAAAAGCTCTGACTTCAGACTTTTGAAATAGAGATAATGCAGCAACATTGGCCTCTCCTTTCCAATACAGTTAATATGAATGGGACCTAGAACAAAATTGTTAAATTTTTTGTTAATATCATAGTAGACATGAGGTGTATAACATTAAGAGAACAAGAAAGCTACAGATTTAAAAAGAACACCTAGAAAAAATCCATCATAATAATGGCAAGTATCGTACATATCTGTGCAAAAATTCTGAATTGCACTTCAAAGCAATGGTTACAGATATCAATCATATATTATAGTTACTGGTGCAAGATAGCAGCATTATCAGAAGCTTTTCACAAATGTCCCTCTACCACACTTGTATGGCATGTGAAATACTGTTTTATGCCATCAAAACAAAATCAGTGAAAGAAAGAGCACACTGTGCAATGGTACTGAATAAACCAGCAAGGAGCTCGCGAATCACTTTGACCAACATTTCATAAGCACGATGAAGGAACGGAGTTTTGAGAGCCCATAGTAGTATCTGGGGTTTAACGCCCCAAAACCACGATACGATTATGAGAGACGCCATAGTAGAGGGCTCTGGAAATTTTGACCATCTGGTGTTCTTAAAGGTTCACCGACATCGCATAGTACATGAGCCTCAAACATTTTGCCTCTATCGAAATGCGACCACTTCGGTCGGGATTTAACGTGCGACCTTCGGGTCAGCAGCCTAGCACCATAACCACTGATCTACTGCGATGCACAATTACGAGGGCTTGTTCTTGTTTGTTAGACACAACTTTAACCAAAACCAGCACAGTATAAAGCCAAGAAAGTACAGAGAGATTGATTTTACTGTTTTAGGAGCACTGTAGTCACGTTGATGTATATGTAAAAAAAGTAAAGTAGACAAAACAGCTTCCCTGCTGGTTGTAAGTTGCCTTTTTGTCCACTTTACTTTCTTCACGTCTAGTATGTCACAAGTGCTGCAATACACTTAAAACAGCACAAGTGGCATATCCTATACCTTCCTCTGCTTCATCATGGGATGATTTTCGATATGGTTATTATATTAGCACAGACATTTCTTCTTTATTAAGAACCACCGAATCACATAAATCCTATTTCTTTGCAACTGTATTGTCTTATTTATTTGACTTTGCCCCTATTTGTTAGTCTAATTCTAGAGGTCGTAGCACCTGTGAAAATATTGCCGTGCACCAAAATATGAACAACAAACTGCTATGCATTTATTCAAGACTGCAGCTAACTAGACATAGTCAGCAGTACGATAAGCAGGTGTCGCCTCCCTGAGCCAGTCAAAGAAAAACTAAGATCAACCATAGAGGAGTAAAGGAAGAAGTAGAAGAGAAAATTGGTGATCATATTAAAATGGCTGCTACTGCAGTAGCCATGTTTAGTAATATGATGCATTGCTAAATGCACTGACATTTTTCACGAATAGGAACAAACTCATCAGGTAAAATAAATAACAGCCATCCTTCCACATTTTGAAAAAAACAGTACCTGACTGCATAAATGGTAAGCCTATGTTGAACTTGAAACTTTCAAATTTTATTTATTCTAACATATCATCATTTGGGATGCCGAGAGTCGGGGTCAAAAAGCCTCTTCCCAGGCTTGCCCCGCCGCGGTGGTCTAGTGGCTAAGGTACTCGGCTGCTGACCCGCAGGGCGCGGGTTCGAATCCCGGCTGCGGCGGCTGCATTTCCGATGGAGGCGGAAATGTTGTAGGCCCGTGTGCTCAGATTTGGGTGCACGTTAAAGAACCCCAGGTGGTCTAAATTTCCGGAGCCCTCCACTACGGCGTCTCTCATAATCATATAGTGGTTTTGGGACGTTAAACCCCACATATCAATCAATCAATCAATCAATCTTCCCAGGCTTGACTAGGACCATCACCCCGCACAAAATGGCAGGGATAGGCAAGCCTACATGGCAATACAATAATGCATAAAGTGAAAAACAGTGTATCTAGTTCAAATTTCACCATACGTACACAAAAAAAGTAGCTCAATAAATTTTAAAAAAGAAAAAAGATGTGCAAACCAACACTGCCATAATCTGAGTGAAATAGTTGCCTTGAGGTCCCCGACTGCCTTGAGGTCCCTAACGAGAATGTCCGGGAAATGGGTCCCGACGCGCAATCTGACAGCTAAACCACGAAGCCCACCTGAGGCCTGCTTCAGCGTCTTCCGCATGGCATTCCACCGTGATGTCATTAGGAGCGTTACAAGGCACAAATGTGGAGTTGGAATGGTTCCCTGCAGATGCATACTAACAGTGGCACCCTTCACACGAGTCATCTTCGGTTTTGGTAACTAGCTGACATGTGCTTGCGTTGGTTACCGATAAAGAGTCCACCAGCTCAAGTGATAAACTGCAGCTGAAAGCTGCAGCCTTAAGATGGAACACCTCCCGAGCTCCATTCTCGGTAACGGTCAGGTTGGACTGAGCGGTGGCAGAGAGATGGGAGGGAGTCCGGCCAAAAACAGCAATCAGCTTGCAGCTCCATTCTGCCCACGATTGCTACTACACGCGTTCGTACCTAAGCCACGCTGCGGCACGATTTTGACAGTGGTCGATGGCTATGCAGCAGTTTTGTTCTGTCCATAACTTGCGAGCCCTGAGAGCATTGACGGTAGCCACACAATCATCGGTTTTGTGCTGAAAGCCACGGAATGGTGCTAGTTCGCAGGCAGCCGGCGATGATGATAGAGCGACGAAAACTCATGTCGACCCGAAGCCGCCTAGTTGCTCTGAGCGCTCCGTGAGGTAACACTGGAGCTTGTGACGGCTCTCGAGTGGGCTGGCCTCAAGTTTCCACGACACGGATGCAGCCAACATAGCCTTGAGTACGCACAAAGTTGGCAATGCGGCCGGTGACAGCTTGGAACTGGACGCTAGCAAGGCGTCAGTCATGACGCAGAGTTGTGCGATGGTGTGCTGCAGCTCTGTGGCTCTGTTGGACAGTTTGATTGAAGACACAGGGCCAGCATCTGTTGAGAATACAGGGACTCTAGTCCTCATGATGGTAAAATGAAAAACCAAGGACACGTAGACAGCATCCCTTGGACATCCAGTGGCAATGGAAATTGGTAGCGCCAACGACGTTCCCAGGCAAGCGAACTCAGTGTGATGTCGTGTTGTGACCTCCTACTATGGTGTTAATAAAGCAATGCTCAGCCTTTGAGGAAGCCTGAACGCCATCCGCGGACAGTGCTGGAAGCGCCGACAGGTTGCCAGGTCTGGAGGAGGCATGCACATCGTCCCTATGCGAGAGGAGCCCGTGCGCAAGGTTAGCGCGAAGTATCACGTCACTGGACAGGTTTCCCGGAACCACAATGAAGGCCTGGACGCCGTCCGCTGGTGGTGGAATCGACACTGGCCGCGACGGTCCCCTTGTGGGTTCTATCAGCGAAGAAGCGTAACGGTGTTCCTTGGAAAGACGCAGGACCTCAAGCTGGCAGCTGAGGTTCACCAAAGCCTTTCAACGACTGCGCCATTGTCAAGAAGTAAGACACAGCACTCGCATGGTAGGCCGGCTGTTCTTATTCGTCTTACTCTGCTTCGGGCTGGCCGAGCGTGAAAGCCAAAGGAGCTCCTAAGTCACTTTTCATCTTTCATCATTACAATAAATATATATATATATATACACACACATACATATGTGTGTGTGGGGGGGGGGGGAGCGCCATGGGCAAGTTCTGTGAAGTTGGCAATGAGTGAGGTGGCCGAAAATTTGTAATATCTTTTTGAAAATCATCATAAACACCTACTATAATACTATATCTACTACATACCTTTCTTGCCACTTTACATCTTTCTGACGCTAGCAGCCGCTGCACTTTATTCATACAAGAACATAATGCAAAAGCCGCTTAACAAGCGTTGGTTCAGTACTAACAACCCTTCGAGAAACATTGCATTTTAAGCAATAAAGTAAGGTAAAAATAAACTTTAAAATAAAAAAATTATCTCGTTACGAAATTTCGCATTCTTTTTTGACGAAAACAATAGTCTATAGTTTGTAATTTTATTAGTGCATGCACTGCTGCAAGTACCATCAGCATGGTCATCTCAATCGGACCGCGCTTCTTTGTAAACACATGCAACAGCCAGCCACAGCGGACAATGGTCAGCAGCTTTACCGGCATGTTTCATATTCAAAGTCTTTGCAATATTCATGTTGACATAGTCTGTGGACTCAGCCCTATTTATTTACAATAAAGGCAAGTATTTTACTTTTAAACAACTGTAGCCGTTATATTATTATCACTTTTTGCACATTTAATTCGTCATCCTAACTAGTGTTGGCGCATGACTGCAGTAGACATGGTGCATGGGTGCCGCAAACATGACGGGTGGGACCTACTGTACACGGTAAGTCCTTGTTACATCATTAATACTTCGTCTTTCATGCAGAGATCTCCACACTTGTCTAGAACACTCCAATAATGCACTCTGGATTGTACTGTCGATGTTGGCATGTATGACCTCAAAGGGCGAACGCTCAAGTGTGAAGTATCTAAAACTACTTGTGCTGGAAAATACCAGAGTATGCAGTTACAGCGTTTTACACTGGTGTGTTAACCAGTTTACTACAGCTCATTTCTCTCTCCATCTTGTCATATTTTCCTTTCCGCAGCCTGCCTGCATGATTGCTGATGTATTGTGGCACAAAGCAAAAACCTCTGAACAACAAGAATATATCAGCGACCTCGTTCCCAGAACCTGCAGCAAAATGGGCAGTAGTTTTACTAAAGATATCCTTGGTAGCAGAAATTGAGTGCTGTACTACGAAGCTCGCTATGTACGAGACATTTTCGCCAAACCATTGTTGTGTAATAAAGGCTCTTTGAGTTAAATACCAGTTAAGATTATACGGATGACCATTTTCATTCAGCCAGTCAACTAGTTGGAAACCAGTCTATTTTAGCTGGCTAACCAATTGAGAACTGGTTATCTTTAATTGGATAAGCCCATATATCTATTTGGTTAAGCAACTGAACACCACAAAGCTTTTATTGGCAATCTAGTTGGACACCAGTTCTTTTCAACTGGCCAACCATTTGGACACCAGCTAGTTCCAACTCGGTGACCATTTACAATTAACTGGATTATCAGTTGTACACTAGTTCACTTCAACTTGTTAGCCATTTGGGCACCAGTTAGCTTCAGTTGGATGACTAATTGGACCCTAGCTTAAATTAACTGGTCAGCCAATTAGCCACCAGTTCTGTCTAAATGGTTATTTATAACCATTTGGATGTTCACTTATAACCAATTGGATGCAGCCAGTATATTTTCAATTGATGGTGAAATATCAATTGCTTGAAAACCAATTGTTCTTAATTCGTATTTTTTCCAATTGGACCACTTGAACTTTTTTGACTGGGTGTGCTATATGACGCCACCATGCAAACAAAAAAGTGTTCTACAGTGAACATCATGGCTATTCGTGGCACTGATTGACACTCCCACGTTTAAATGCACATATACAGTCGAACCCACTTATAACAATACTTATGTGCCACGATAATTTCATTGTTATCACCAATAATTGATATAAATGGGTCGCCCCCAAATATAGCAATATATATGCATGGCAGGCTGTCGTGAAAAAGCCATAACACCAGATGTGATATGCCAAGAGACATCAGGGATAAGGATGACAAAGCCGCCTATTTATTGGACGTGCTTGAAAATTTAGACACTTTCACAGCCCCGCCACATAGAATCACGAATGCATAGAAAGCATGATAACATCTGAATTTTCGGATGTGAAACTCTAGCAAGGCTTAACTTTTCACTCAAATTACACGTCCGAAAATGTATTAACAGAAACCAACACCGCTCCCGCGCCGTAGCAGATTTCAGAAGTTAGGTTTGCCATCATGTCATAACACTACGCGGTAAAGCACACCACGAATCTGAAGGGCCCTAGGGGACGTTGGGGTTTTGTACACGGGGTTTCAGCAGCTTGAATTTCTCGATTTCTTTAATTTTTTTCAAAAATTTTGCATTTCATTACCTTTCGGCACAGATACCCTACAGCCAGAATTCATTTTTATGACCGTTGATGCAGCATGCAGGCATTACTGTAAGTAGGTTATTCCACTAAGAAAAACATGAAATCTGACAGTGACTGCAGCAACTTCCCATTGTTATAACCAATATACTGTTGAAACCGGGGTTGTTACAAGTGGGTTTGACTGTAAACCCTATAAAGTGGATGGACATATCACCACCGGCATAGCTCAGTGGGTAGGACATCAGGGCCGCAGCTTCTATCAATGCCAGCGGCAAGTTATCTTTTCATCCACTTTTCTTTCTTCGCATTTATGTTACAATAACATCCTCAGTACTTTCCAAGGCACCATAGTCTGTTAGTTTGCATTGCGATCAACAGAAGACGTGCAAGACATTAGCAGGCAGTTTGTAACCATATATACTGTTCTGTTCTAAAAGTGCACAAGTAGCATTTCATTCCATCTTTCAATGCCCATAAATGACCTTAATTTTATGCATTCTTAGGCACTAGTGACTGAATTATACTGTGGAGATAACACATTATTTGGCTAGTATCAAGATGTCCTTCTGGATTCACAAGCAGTCCCTTACATTAACTTTAAATTCTTCTTTCCCAAAGCACTGCTGTCGAGAATACCAATGTTTTTGATACCTTCAAGCATTACCTAGTCTACTACTGTATCAACTATAGTTTGGGAATAGAAAAACTTTGAAATTATAAAATGTAAAAGAACTTAATGTTGGGCTAGTTGGCAGAACATTGAAAAAACTAATTTGGGTACAAACACACAGTGGTCTAATTAAAACAACATTGAAAAAACTCATTTGAGCACAAACACACGGTGGTCTAGTTGGTAGAACATTGAAAACACTAATTTGATCGCGAACACACAGTGGTGGACAATATTTTTTAATTCTTTATGTGAGCAGTGAGACCTTACATCCCCTGAATCTATTTTAAGCATTTTTAAAAGACTAGGACAAGCGCTTTCCTTCAGTGTTGAATTACCGAAAAAAGCTTGTCTGCAAATTTTAGACTTGAGCCTCACGTGAAACGATCAGCATTCTTGCTGGTTTTATCATCCTCGTGTTAAGGAGGAGCTGTTGCCGTACGATTCTGCCCACTCAAAGATTGTCAAGAGGGGTATAGCCTCTCTTGGACTCGGTGCTGAGGAGGTTGTGCCCACACAGCATGAAAAGTAGTTTCCATAATAAGGTGAGCCAATTAGACGCTGCTAGCTTCCCTCGTTTGGTCATTACGGCCATTGCTGGATCACTTTTGCAGAAGTTTAAACGTGGAACATGGGAAGCGATGACTGCTTCCCAGCCCTCAAAGATTAGACTACAAGTTGTGCCATATATCCATAAGCTCTAGCACAATTTCGTGAAAATTGCGGGCAGGCGCGGTGTACCGAAGGTGTTTTCGGCACCTGAGAAAATCGGGAAACTGCGCCAACGTATTTGCGATAACAAAAAGCGCGGCTGCAAGAAGAAGCATGGGAGGCCCTTTGTAAAATGTTCTGGGGGGGGGGTCATGTACTCGATACCCTTACCCTGCGACGAGGTGAACATCAGCCAAACCGAAAGATGTATTAATGACTGGTTAAGCGAACACGCCCAAAAATTAACAAAACCAGATGACAAGTATGCGCACCTGGCTGCACATGTCGTTTTGTGTGGTTGTGACGCACGATTCTCTGAGACAAAGATTCTAGGCAGAAGCGCAAAAAAAAACTGCGCAGCTAGTTAGAGACCTTTTCCATAAAAAAATAAATATCACTGTGTAATCACCCTTTCACCATCTTTCTTTTCAATTGAATCCCAGTTTATTGGTTCTAGGCTGCGAGAGGATAAACTGCATGTCTGGACAGCGTATGCTGTTGGCCTTCTATGCTGTTAATGCGCACATGTACCCTATGTATATAGTATTCAAGTCTTCGTGCTATGAATAAATCGGTGTGTGTGTGCGTGCATGTGTGTGTGTTTGCATTCAAATTAGTTTTTTTAAATTAGAGTTGCTGTTTAAAGCAAGAGCAGTGCAGCCATCAGGATGTGCTTCTGCATGAGGCCATTCTATGATTTTCATTTTAGGTCAAGCTATTTGACATTGCAACTTCCATTCCTGCATTACAGAAGCCACAGCATTTTGAGAGGCTATGTATATCCAGCAGGATGCGACACCTAACAGAACACCTTTGACCGAGGAAGAAACATAGTTCTTATATTAGTAAACCCGAACTCATCAACTGTACATTTATACTTAGGCTTGATCAGTAAACATTATCATCATTCTATAAACTGTGCACGTGACGACAGTCCTCCTATGAAGCCCTGTTGTTTCCACCGAACAGGTTGCAACAGATATTATGTGTTTAAGTAACAAATATTTTGCAGCAGGTGAACGTCAATAAAATAGGTCGGCAATTACAAGCACTCGTAGCACTGCTCAGTTCTAGGACTGGGGCAATTTTAACAATATATTCAACTCCTTGAGCACCACCTTGGAGGCTGCCTAGTATTTAAAGAGAATGGGCAATTATATTAAAATGTTCAGCAAATATGCAATGAAAATTTGTCACAAGGAAGCTTTAACTTGAACACTGATACAATGTCTGTGTTCAAAAATGATGAAGATGCTCTAGTAGGTAACCATTTGCTCGGCCAAATTCAAGAATTTCTCCACATACTCGCCACATTTTCATTACTAATGGTTATAAATAGTACACAGTACTGATTCAGACAGTCATTTTTATTAAAAAATTAAAAGAATAACTTAAATTGTGCTTTGCCTGGTTTAAAAAATGCAAATAAATAAGTGTGGTGCATAGATCCGTAGGTCAGGATAGTATATCTGTAAAGTGTAAGACTATTGCATGGTGCAAAAGCAGCTGAATTTTCACGGGAATATTCATAGACCCTTTCCTCTAAATGTAGGACCACTTAATGCTTGAGAATCATGGGCCCACACATGAATAGATAAAAAAACAAATGGTAGCACTCATGGCATAATCACGATGCTGTTATAGATTGCCCCCTTTTTTTGAAACAAAAAAAAAACACACACACAAACCTTTGGAGAAAGGGAGAAAGGGTTACAAGAGATCAAGTTAACATATAATAGATGCGATTTTATGTTTTTGGCATGCAGTGCAATTTACTGTAGCCTGGCCTTTAGTGAAATAACTTAAATGTACATGTACATAAAAACACAGACTGAGCTAATCAACTAGTCTGATTGTTTGCATAAAAGTACCAGTGATTGGAATAATGCTTGTACTAAAGTAACTGAGGTTTTGGTTAGTGCTCTAAATTTTCTGCACTGAAAAGGGACTGCACATACTTTGTCCTTTAAATAGTGCTTCTTTCCATCGGATCACTAAGCCAGTGATATTGCAGGCATAAACTAACGTTAAAATGTATAGGTGCACAAGCCCCAAAAATATCAGATATCCATACGTACATAGACATGCAATGATATGCTCTATTCCGATAATTAGTACACTTAAAGGGATTTCAAAAGAGGGTTGACTAATATTGTAAGATTTCATGTGACTGACAATATCATTTATCATCATAGTTGTTGAAAACGTCCGAGAAAATAAATGAGTGCAGTATTATAACGAAAAACTGACCGATGATAGCTGGCCCAAGGTGCGAACCAGTAAACAGCCCAAAAAAAACCAGCTGGGCCGGTCTAAAACTGGGCACATGGTAACTCTAAATGCAGTATCCCGGGTCCAGAATGTAAGACGGCGAGGAAAGCCTATTCCTCAAAGATGCTAGCCAGAACAAAGGGAAGCTCATCTTCCGACAGCAAGGTAGATGCATCTTAATCTCAAATAACACTTCTAGTATGAATAAAAGTAATCTGAAAAATTCCCATGGCAGATACGCTCCCAAGTACTTCTCCATTTCCAGAGCATAAATGATATTTAGAATGAGCCCTGGGTCCACTATACATTTATTATAGCACTCTTGCTTTACCAGCCTTCTAAGGTTAAGGGGTATTGGCACAAAAGTTTTGGAGTTTTTTTATAGCAAGATGTTACTGGAATCCTTTCGGTCATAGTGTAGCACATCACTTGCTACAGTGCCCAACAGATAATTATAAGTAGTATGCTTATCACCGACCAGTCTTAGCTCGATTAGGGAGAGCTTCGAGAACGACAGTCCACCATGTGTAACTAACAGCATCTAGCATGTGAAAGGACCGGAATACAGACAAAATTCTGTAGTACCTGCATTGTCTGTTTGCAATCTTTTGCATGCCATATGTGCTGCAGGGCATTATTGCTATCGTCATCGTCACCTAGTGGCAAGGACCTTTTTGGAGCTTCCACATGTTCACTGCAGGCACCATCTCACGAGGAACCACGGAATAGTAGCCCACTGGTGCGAGCATGGCAAAAGCGCAATGCCAACTATGGCATCATGCTTTAGTTGGGCATCTCTCAGCTCAGCTGCATTGATGTTGTTGCACATGTTTACTGTCGTCTTCAGGTCACTTTACATGATGTCGATGTCAAGAGATGTGGCATATAGCACTGAAATGGGCTTGTAAACTTGAAAACTCACATAAAATATCTTCCAAGCTGTATTCACTGTTCAGATTTGGTAGAGGATAATCCCATGTTCACGATTATTGATCCCAGAGACTGTCTCAGCCGTAAAATTTGGTTTCGGTACCCCTTTAACATAGTCCCTTTAAAGCAAGATGTGTATAGTACCTCTCGAAAGCAATTTATCCGTGCGTTACTGGGATTCCAATGTTTGTAGTCCAGGTGATCACAGAGCCGAGGAAAGGTGAGCAATAGGCAAAGCTGGTTGTAGTCTTCACGAGAGGGGCTGCACTGCTCAAGGGCTCCGAGGCAAGCCACCATTTCCTCCACGCCAAGCTCAGCACTTTGCACCAACCCCGCTTCCGACCTGATGCACAGCAGCTCCAAGAACTTGTGCTTTAGTACCGAGAACCTGGAGAGCAGAAAAAGTGTGCTTGGTGCGCATGCGTCAAATCAACCCTTGATGTGGATTATAGAACCATGAGTGCAGTTAAACATTACAGACGCAAACTTAGAGTTTGTGCAAGTACAAAAATCCTTATTTTTACACAAGCATGCCAACTACATCTTAGTTTAAGTTTCAAAGTAATGTTCCTGCTCTAGGTCCTTATAATTTATATTTCAAGCACGTATGTTGTATCTTGCTAATAGGGCTTCACTCAGTGGCACTGGAAAAGAAGTATGACCAATGAAAAAAATTCAACAATACATAAAATATGTGGAAGAATAGGGTAAAGCTGAGCAAATGTTACATTCATATAAGAAAATGTCCAAGTATTCAATAATCTTGAATAACAAACTAAATACAAACGAGAGGTATTCAAAATTTGCTTGTTCTTGTAATAGTACGTGAAATCACCAACTGTGCAATAAATTTAATAACTGCGGTCATAGCAGATGCAAAATGCAAGAAGTTCTAGAGTGAAGCACATTATGTGCCACTCAGGGTGCCAGTCCTTTATGGCAAAAATACTGTGATTAAAACTCAAGAATTAGTTTCAAGCATATAGAAATACAAATGAGGCATCTTTTTTTTCCACCTTAATGCTCCAAATAGGCTTTTAGTAATGCATTGCTGTTCGTTGTGAGCCCATGCCCAAACTGCAATACATTTTGAGCGGTCTGTAGTTGGGCACTGCTGGAAAACTTATTTCGCGGTTGATTCATGCATGTATTATGTGCCATCTGGAAAGGACAGACTTCTCTCACTTGCGCTTTGAGTCTTTTACTTTCAGATTAGAATGAACAGAAGATGGGAAAGTGGTTAGAAACTACAAAGGCTTAAACAATGCTTCATAAATTATAAGATGATGACAAACACTACTTTTAGAATGCATTTTTCTCAAGATGCAATTTTGGGCATCTTTTTATTTTGGACATCATGTATTTGGTACTTCTGATGGTCATATTGAGATGAGCGTTTTACCCCATATCCTCTAACATATAAAGAGTGCAATTATCATCTTTAAAGTATGATACCACTTATAGAATTATTACGGACTTAAAGCAAGCAATTAGTAAGGGCTGAGCACTTGACAATTCTCAAATTAAAATTTTTTTCTTGTGTTATTACATGTTTTCTACACTCTTTCTCAATAGTTGTTTGTATTCTACAGTTTATGCGTAGCAATATGAACCACTAATTACTCATAATTATAAAAGTTAAATGGCCAAAAAAGTCTGTTCAAAAAGAACAATATTTCACAAATTGTCATGGTACAAAACAAAAACTATGCAACTTACTATAATACTGATTACATATTCAAAATAAGCATAAAAACTTATATAAGCAGCTAAAATTATATTGTCTTATTCTACTGATTAAATGAAACTTTTTTTTTTCCGAATCGCATCTCCCCCTTAACTATCCCAGAAATCCATTACGCTGCCACAAGAGTGCTAGGTCACCTCACATCCTGGCACTCACTTAATGGCACACTGCATATATATCAGCTAGAAGTGTAGGCTCCATGATCCTCTTAACACAACAGCAAGAAACTAGGCTAACGAAATTCCTATGGCTACTATGTTACAGAAATTGTTTTGAAAGCAAAACCAATTTCTCTCCCAATGAAGTAAGTAGGCTTTGAATAAATGGAAACCTGTTATGTGGAATGGCTACATAAATAGAACAATCGGGATTGGTTTCGTAATAGCCCTGTTAATCTCTCAGTATATTGAACTGCAGTTAAATTGGCCGTATTTTTTTTTTGTTTCTAAAGGTTTCATTGCATGAGAGTTGACCGTACATACAAAGCTTCAAAGGGACATTAAGAAAAAAACAATTAGTATTTGCTTATGAATAACTTCCCCTTTCATAACACCAAAAGCACAATTGTCGCCATGCGAAGTCGCTTGGTAAACAGGAAAACACACAAAAAGAAAAAAAAAACAGAAGGCGATGCGATGCATCTTAAAATTCCTGCACCAACTCTCTGCGATGTCACAGATTTTTAAGGTGTCAACTAGAGTCCACATAGTTCTTAATTGGTAAAAATGAAGTTTCATCGTCTTCCAAGGGGCTCAGAGGTGACAGGCGGAGTTTCAGGGAATTTCGTTGAGCAAATGTAGCTATGGTAGGTCAAAAACACTGAAATCTGCAAAGTCCTTCATGCGCCAACATTCATTTATGAAACTATAAATTGAAACTTTGACCTTCATTTTCTCTTTTTTATGAATATATCTATGATGATGAAACTGATGAAAATAGTATTTTGTAAGAATACCTCACAATTCTAACTTAACTGACTTTTTTGCTTTAGTGTCAACACAATAACCTATACTTACCTAAAGCGTTTTTTGTCAAACGCTTCCATGTCCTCAAGTGGTTGAACAAAGTCAAGAGCGTCATCCCACTGGCCATCAAGAATGAGCTGCCGCAAGAACAGTAAGTCATCTGACAGGGCATCATTAATCACGCCTGACTCTCGCTCCAATGCTAACTGGCTTATACTCAGTTCTCTATTCGCCAAGAACTCCAGCACCAACCGCACAACTTCTGCTTCCTCCAGACACAAATGAGCTGCCATCTCACCACTTCACTGTCGTAGCCACTGCATAAGCAAGAAACAGTTGAATAATTATTAACTAGCCCATTCACAAGATGACTGACAAGTCCACAGGTTTTAACCCCTTGCAGTGTAACACTGTAAAGCTTCAAGAGGCCCTATAGTGCATGAATTCAAATTAACTTTCAATGCCTACAGCTTTTGAGCGTGCTTCTAAGTACATAAGGATTCTTGTATTTTACACCTTTTCAATGCGGTCATAGATGGGAATCAAACCCAAATAATAATCACTAAAAATGAAACACCATCCTACTGAACTACTCCAACATATCCAGAAGACAACTTCACAACAGCTACAAGCCTGTAGGTATGGATTACATCCCACAACACAGCCAACAGTCGATCTGAAGATAATAATAATAATGAAAAACAACTTTTTTCATGGAATACCATGTTTAGAATTTCATCACACTTGCTGGAGCAACTGGCCAAACCTATTCTGAGTAATATTTACAAGTAGGCCCCCTTTTTCTGAATGGTACACTCCCAAATCAGCCCTGTGAAATGTTCTATTCTATAATACCCTAAGTAATTATACATAGTTGTCAGTAAAGAGTAATACAATACAGAGTAGAATTGACACATGAAAACATATCAAAAGTACAGAGACAAAGGGGAAGGAACAAGCTGGCATTACCAGCGGAAAGGGTCCAATGCCAGCATGTTCTAAAGGGGGTGAGGATAAAAGTACCAAAAGAAGAAAAATACCCTTCAGAAAATAGCACTGCACAGTACTAAGGTAGCAACTACAGATGTCCTATATGAAAGTATCTGGAAACACAAACACTCCAAGAACCTGAACTTCTCAGTAACTTGTACTTTAAGCTGCATAAATAAAATCTATCTCCATGCTCTCAAGCTCTCAGAAAATACTGCATGCTTTACCAGGCTGTTAATTACCAAAACTAAATGTTTTAATGAATATGTTTATTTCTGCATAGCTCTGTGTTACGAGTCCACTGCACTGTAACTCAGACATGCCTTACAGCCAAGTGTAATACAACTGTCAATTATGTTGGAGCACATTTTTGCAAGTCATTCAACTCCTCTGATTTACCCCTATACAAATTTATATTAATCAGAATATGAACCTACACATGATCTACAGTGCTCCAAAAAAGAAAGAAGCAGAGAATGCCCTCTTTGATACCAACCAATAGCTTGTGATGTCACACCTACTACTACAAAAGTATTATGACAGGTGAGTGCTAGTAGTAGTAGTAGTAGTAGTAGTAGTAGTAGTAGTAGCTGAGAAGTAGAAATACCTTGCCGACATTTGGGGCACAGAATATTTGCACAATGAAGTACTCCTTACACACTGGTAATACTGCAAGTTTTATTAGGTGTACAACCCTTACAAGAAAGTGGTCCATATAATGAAGAATTGTGAAGGCTCTAAATATTCATCATACAGGCATTTGGCTGTAGAATTACGTGTAATGCAAAAAAGTAACAATACAAGAAAAAAATTATTGCATGCCAGGAGAAAAAAAAAACATCGATATATGACGTGTGTACACTCCATGTGCTTTTATTTAGGAGCATCACACAAGCAGGTGTACATAGACATATGTACAGAAAGCATAAGTAGTGCTTCAGACCACCTTCTTAATTTGTCATATACATCCACGAAAACGTATTTAAAAATGTGTTTCTCACTGGAAGATACGAGCAGTACTGCCAAACTAAACTAGTGTGTAAACAAACCCTTTCTGGCCTCTGTGTTCAAGCTTATACCAGACAGCATGAGAATGCAAGCGGGAAAATTACATACCATTTGCAAGATAAACTGTTAAACGAATGGAATAGTTACCAGGAAAATAAAATATTTGTGCTACACCCATATTTCAGGCGCTAAACCCCACATATCAATCATCCATCAATCAACCTTTCAGGCATAAGCGTGCGCAGGGTTCCCTATCATGGGGCGGGGGCCCTGCCTTAACATGCGCACGTTTATGCTTTGAGGAATACAGAATGCTTGTGTTGCAGCAAATGTACTAGTCGCCCGCGGCGGACTCGCGGTGCGGTACATCCCCCGCCATTCGCGACCGACCGCTCGGCGAAGCTTCCAAATGCGACGCGTCGCACTCCCCATCCCAAGGTCTGAACGCGCCTGCCGTGAAGAGCCACTTGTGGAATGACAAGAGCGCCGCTGCGAGAAACGCGCGCCATGCGCTTCCGCTCATCTGCGCCAGGAAAGGATATTAAAAAATAAATAAAGAGAAAACGAGGGAGAGTGAGAGAGCTGGTCTTGCAACAGCTGCAAATCGCATTGCACAGCCTCGCCGGTCCCATCTCGGCGGAGCGAGCAAAACTTTTTCCCCCGAATCGAAGGGGACACAAAGGAAACAGAAGGGCGGTGCAATTAGGCAAGTGCTGTCGCCATGCAGTTTTGCGCAAAAATTTCGGGAGCGACAGTGCCCCTGTTTTCCTTACATGCCCCTGCATGTTACCCTGTTTACAGCACATGCGCGCTTGAATGAACAATATAATAATATGTGGGGTTTAACGTCCCAAAACCACCATATGATTATGAGAGACGCCATAGTGGAGGGCTCCGGAAATTTCGACCACCTGGGGTTTCTTAAACGTGCGCCCAAATCTGAGGACACGGGCTTACAGCATTTTCGCCTCCACCGAAAATGCAGCCGCCGCAGCCGAAATTCGATCCCGCGACCTTGAATGAACACTATCCACCTGGCAAATATTTAAGGTAAAAATCATAATGAAATGTGAAGCTATGTACAGCCGATAAAGCCGACGACTAAAACCGGTCATTTTGCAAAGTAGCACGTTGTAATAATATGATCAACTCTTTCTTTTTTTTTCTTGTTCTTTTTTTAGCGAATATTTTTTTCGTCTTTTTCGCCCGGTTTCGTGCAAGATGGAGGTAGACGACTTAGCGCATCGGGCGCGTTTGTCGCCGAAAGTCATTATTAGCACTTCGAGGCGCACGTATCGTGGGGAATTGCTATCTCAAAAAATGAAATTGCATACACATCTTATCTGCAATTAATATACGCTCTCAAGCGCACATAAATTTTTCGAAGCGTTCGGCCATTCCCTGTGACAATCACGGTAGACTGTACCTGCACATTTATGTGTGTCCCTCAATTGATATTTCACTTAACACAATTGATAGACTAGTTTGTGCAGGACGACAGTTACATTTCCAGGATTAGCATTGATTAACAGTGTAATCCACGATTAACAGCGTAACAGTGGCGTAGCCAAAAATTTTTTCAAGGGGTAGGGTACCAACTATACTTTATGCACGGCGTCGGCGAGGTGGCCGAGTGGTTAAGGCGATAGTCTGCTAATACTTTATGCACGTTCGTGCATGCGTTTGTATGTAAATTGAACCCCCCCCCCCACCCCCTCATACGGCTAGGCCAGTAGGCCAGTGTGTAAAAACTACTGCATACAAAAATAATTGCACATACATTTTTATGAGCAAGACGATGCTCTCCAGAATGAACTTTTGACAACTAGAATATGGAATATATATTGCTTGAATTACAGTGCGAGCTTGAAGCCATTTTTAAAAAGACAAGAGAGAGGCAGTGCCGATTTCGAACACAAACTGAACATTTTTGGCAGTCGTCTTGTGGCGGGAGCGAAATTATCAGGAAAGGTCTTTACAATTCTAATTCTGGCCATAACGCTAAACACACACACACACACACACACACACACACACACACACACACACACACACACACACACACACACACACACATATATATATATATATATATATATATATATATATATATATATATATATATATATATATATATATATATATATATATATATATATGTACTAGTACTTGATAGAGTTGCAATTATGGTTTATTTTCGCACCTTGTTTCTTTCATTACACATAATCAAAAACGCAATTGATTAACTTCAATTGCTTAGTTTTCTTGAACTTTACGGGAAGCAAATCATACGAAACCTGAGTTGACATTCTTTCTTTTTAAAACGCCGAAGTTTTACCAGTAAAATTAGTGTACTATTTCGAGAGATGACCATTCGCTGGCTTCCCGGCGTTTCAATGCAGCAGCTGTCCTCTAGACTCACGAGAACACATCCCAGAAGTTTATAAGAAGGAGAGGACCAACACACACACAACAGATCTCCTGGAGGCTTTGGTTAAGAAGTTGCACTGACAGCATAAGTCCGAGCTGAACTCATAAACGTTATTTTGGGCACATCGCTAAAAAAATAGAGCTCAAATGGCCTCCAGCTTTTTTAAAGTAGCCCATGATCAAGTACGAAGAAGTAGACACTGGACAGCTATCGAATATGTAAAACAAAAAGATGGTACCGGTAATCGCGCTAATGCGGAGCAACGGGCACGCCCACGCGTGATGCCTACATCTGATAACACAACTCTCCGCGGATTACCCGGTACGAACAACGAAAAACTTTAAATTAGTGAGCTACAACCGAGTCGCCACGGTCACCACAGGGCTGTACGACACCACCCTGCACGAGCGGAAGAGCAGGCTGAGCGGCTCAATTATCTCGAGATGGCCCGCTCGGCGGAGGCTAAATATAAACATCGGGACGCGATGTCACATTAAATGAACCAGCTATTCGGCAGTTCTGCGTACCAACGGGGTAGTGTCTGTTAGAAACGTCCATACGCGCCAAGCAAGCACTACACACACAGAGACAGGAAGCGAACAATTAAACTGATTCATCTATCCGCTCTCGAAGCTGACAGTCCTTACTGAAACGCGATGCGAGATGCGACGAGTCCATCGTATATCGCTCCGCAGTTTCCACAACAGAAACGCCGAGAATACGTCAGCAACCCATGAACAGATAGTGCTATGCGATGTCTAGGAAAACAAACAGGTACGCTAAGATAACAGAGAACACTAAGATCATTTTAAACCGATGTCACCCGCCGGCATGCGGCGAAGACGCTGTTCTTACCTCTGGAGCTTTTCGACGCGATGAGTACTTGCAGTCAACTTCCTACCACGACATTGGGCCCCTTCGCATAAAGCACTAAATGTCTAAAAGTGTAGCGACCGCTTAGAATAATACAGAAGCACATTAAAAGCGCTACATCGGCGGTCAGCAGAACACTACGAAGCCATCAAATCCTCAAGCCGTGCACCATGGACAGTCGACATGTTTGCTTGCAGACTGCTGCTGCCCCCTGGAACACAAAGGCGGAAACTGTTGAAGACGAAAAAATTTGAACCCATTTGGCGCGGCGACGGTTCGCTGAGCTGCTTACACCATTCTTCTACAGCACTCTTTGGGCTCAGGCACCTTATTGTAGTAAGTTACTCGGGCATAAAAGTTGTTTTAAAAATATAAAGAGGTAGCACTAGATAAGCATCCAGCGAATATTTTCCCGCCTTTGTTTTTGTGCTTAAGTTGACAAGCGAAGTGCACGAGATGCTGTCCTTTGGCGCATATCACTACAATCCCCTCGTGTTCTTATAAATGTGCGGTATTTTAGACCGGCACAGATTCAATAAACAATGCGGTTACTGGTGCGGACCAAATTGGGAGTAATACACTCGGTTCCTAAGAAGAAATGTCAGCTACGCCCGCAGCAGTCATTGTCTTGAACATTGAGTTAGGAATGTCTTGAATAAATGTTTCATCTAATAGCACTAGAGTCACATTTGTTGCGTCAAGCGCATCTGGACTATTTCAGAGAGTTGGCTTTGGTACAGACATGCGTTGGTACCACTGTTTTTAGGACCAAAACTTGAACCTTCAAGTAAATTTCTGCTGGGATTATGACATCATGCGCATCATGCAGGTAGCGCAACGACGAAGTTCTGACTTTTTGTAGGCACTGTATTTCCAATAGGCGAGAAAAATTACTTGTGGTTCGAGAGCAAAGCAGCCAGCCTGACTGTCTTCCCCAGGATAAGTGCAGGTGCACCGTGGCGCTGCAGGCGTAGCTTTTTTCGGGGGAGGGGGGGGGACGTAAATGAGTACAAGGGCTATAATTTCTTTCAGGAGGCATAGTGCGAGCGGCGTATCAGCTAGTGCATGGAAGAGTGATCAATAAATTCCAGGGTTGCCACTGATGGCTACTTTTCGACAAGGTGGCGAATTTGAGAGGCCGGTGGTGACCTAAAATTAAGCATAGCGACATGGTGAATTTTTAGCGATTTTAGGCTTAGGCGTCGAGTGAGTTATGCATTCAAACTCAGTGTCTTCAATACAAATGGACGACAAAACTATTTCTACTTTTTGTAGTTTCGAACCCAACAGTACAAGGCGCACTTAACGCTCAATTTAGTTTGTCTGTAGTGTTTCTCGTGTGTATATCTATAATTCCCGTAAGGAGGTACATTAGTGCGCCCGCCAGCAATTTACCAGCAAAATTTAGGTCAGTGAACTGCTTCTCGTGCCGTGAGGTGGTGGTGTTATACTACGTTTTTTAGGTGCTTTTAGAGCTTTAAGCTTCTTTAGAGTTTCTCTTCTGAAGTGGTTAGAGGACGGTAAGGCTGTGTGTTCTGACCACAGCTTCAACAGTCGTGAATAGCTTGTCAACGTCTTCCCTGCTGTCGTACCCCTAATTTAATTAATTGAGCTTAAATTTGTCTTTAAGATACTTTTTTGTGTGGGCCAACAAGTCGGGTTTTTCTGGGTAGACTTCGGAAATCACAGTGAGGCTAATGTATAGCCTAAGCATGACCACCTATAAAGCGTTGTGCGGGCATTGCGATGGTTACGCAATACTTCTGAATTAATTTTCGTTGTTTTGTAATTAAGTTATTTGGTTATTGAATACATAATTTCATGGCAATAAAAAAAAGAGAGCGAGAGAACATAAGGAGAAAGGCAGGGAGGTTAACCAGGGCTGGGCCCTGGTAGTCTACCCTGCACTGGTGAAGGGGAGACGGGGAAAGAAAGTTACAAAGGAGGAGAAAAAAGGTCACTGACTGAGCCCTACGCGTAACAGTTTCACACCACAAACGATTAAAGAGGCCGGTGTCTTTGAGAAAACGCAACAGAGCTTTCGTTGGTTTTCGGAATTGGGATGGGCAGTGCCATAGTCCCAATACTTTCTCGACAGTGAAATAACTTCTGTCCAGTTGATTTAAGACAATGCGCGGGTGAAGCCTCTCGATTGTGTATGCCGGCCCCGTCGCGGTGGTCTAGTGGCTAAGGTACTCGGCTGCTGACCCGCAGGTCGCGGGTTCAAATCCCGGCTGCGGCGGCTGCATTTCCGATGGAGGCGGAAATGTTGTAGGCCTGTGTGCTCAGATTTGGGTGCACGTTAAAGAACCCCAGGTGGTCTAAATTTCCGGAGCCCTCCACTACGGCGTCTCTCATAATCATATGGTGGTTTTGGGACGTTGAACCCCACATATCAATCAATCAATTGTGTATGCCGGGCAGTAAAATTCTGTAAATATGCAGGAAGGCTACGCACGCTATCCCTCTCTTTTTGTAGCGATTGCTTCATCCGGTATTCGCTACAACAGAAGCCATCACAAGCTTTTGTTATGAGGTGCTAGCATTCAGGGACGCTGCTAGTGCATACATGTCCTTTTTCAGGGCTCTCATGGTGAAGCAGGTGATATACATTTGCTTTGAAAAATGTCAATATATTTTAGGTTTTATCGGTGGTACCGTACTTCTCGAGGCTATACATAATTAAGAACTTTTATTACTAGGTATGCCACACGTAAGCAAACGGGCGACTATTTTGGAGAGATATGAAAAAATGGCCACTTTTGGCGACATTTCGCTCGTTGTTTGGCAAATTTCACGCGAAAGGCAGTGGCAACCCTGATAAAATCGAAGCGCACAAATAGACGCAGACAAAGAAAATCACAGCATAAATTCACGGAGTGAATGATGATAAGTGGGTTGAAGCGTCTGTCTTTCTGTCTGCCCATCCACCTGTCTGTCCGTGTCTGTCTGTCCATTTGTCTGTTTGTCTGTCCGTCTATCTCTCGGTGTCCGTCTGTTAATTATACGAAATTAACACCCTCTTAAAATTATTCATACCTTTTCACATCCCCTTTTTTCCGCGTGAAGCGTGATGCCAAAGGCCCGACAGGAAAACTGTAAAAACGTCTGGTGACCTGCAGTCTGCCTGCACGTGTTTTATCGGTGTGCTTGCCCAGGCAAGTCAGTGCGTGTGCGTCAAGCTGCTGCACAGTTTGTGTTCTTCATGCCATGTGCAATTTGGTGTTCTTCGTGTCCCTGTGAGTACTTTTTTTTTGGCGCACACGTGATAATCCACAATATGTGACGTTTGGTGCGAATCGCATAGCATCGCAACGACTGCAAGTTCATGCAACATGGGCCGGTGTTGTGTTCCTCCGGGCCGCGGGAACTATGATAATGGACCAAAAGCACGCTTGTACTCATTTCAAAGTGATGACGCTAAAAAAAGAAAAAAGTCACAGCTTTGCCTGAAAGGCGAAGCAATGAACGCGATAGCAACAAATTGGAAGGTCACGCGCAGGAGGGTAAGCAGATCAAAACGTGCCCCACGTTTCTCACACACAAATGACGCACGAAACATAGTCGCACAGGTATAGATGAACGTAAATAAGCTTCCCAGTTCTTGCTTCGATACGTCTGAAAAGCGTGCCCTTTCGCAAACGGAGACTGTGCAACAATTGCAGTGACCTTTGTGCGCTCGGTAACTACAACAGAATCGTTTCGGTGAAATCGCAAGGCCAGTCAATACGTACGGTCTTCCCCACCGCGAGATAAAGATGCGCGAGTGAGTGCCCACCCCCTTCCTCTCCGCGAGACAGATTATGCGTCGGAAATGAGAGCGCGCACCGCCGCGTCGTGACGATATGGCGATGTGCGCTCGTTGCGCCATCTTGTAGGTAATACTGTAAACACGTTAGTTCCCGCCGAGATGCCCATCACCAGCTGTAAGTGGTAGATATAAATAACTTGTCGTTTGAACGTTGAAGGAAGTACATTTGTGAAATTCACAGCAAATAAAGAAATACATAAAAGAGCACCAAGAAGTGTCCATGTATCTTTTTGTGGAGCACACGATTTTCTCCGATACCTTATGCAAATTTCTTAGCTGCCATTTTTGCATTTTTGATAACTAATCCTAAAGCTATACACCCTAGCGTAACGCTGATTCATGGTGCCGCTGCAGTGCCACATATGGTTACAAATATTTAAGCAACGTTTGCCTATTTCGCATCGACTGGTCTTGCAGGGACTGATTGCAAAAATAAAAAGAAACACCTATGATGTAGGAAATTAACGTACCATTCTGCAAGAGACATTTTGAAACTCATACAGTGTCCACATCATCCTCGCGAGGTGATGACGCACTGGAGTTACCAGTATGCAGGAGAGGTACCCGCCGTATAGGTGGGTACCTATCGGTATAGTATAGCTTATGCCACTGCACGAGTCTCTTCATAATGTTACGTGGAAAAGAACAGTAGTCAGTACGCAGCCACAACGCAGCTCACCGATGATGATGATGATGATGATGATGATGATGATGATGATGATGAGGATGATGCCTCCACTATGGTTCTTGCCCACTCAGGGGGATTGGCCAAGAATTGAGGATATAAAATTTAAAGCCTTTCAAATGAAACCTAATCCTAACAGGAGGAGGATAAAACGCCCGTAAATACAGAAAGAGTGCAATATTTTTTTTTGCTATTTCGACCAGACAGAATAATATATACCTCGAATCAAAATTGCAGTAACTTTGAACACGTTTAAAAATGATGTTTAGAATTTGCCTAATAATATTATATTAACAAATGTGCAAATTGGAATTTAGAGGCGCATTCGTTTTGTTTCACGTAGATAGCTGCAAACGGCATTAAAGGCAATGCTGTGGCTATAGCCCAGAACCGAAGCACCAAAGGAGAGTATATACTCAATGGTGAAGGGCAGCCCAAGGTTAGCAAATGGGATGGCAAGGAGACGTTTTCTTAATAGACTGTAACGGCGACATGACAAAAAATAATGGTCTATTGATTCCAGATCTGTACAAAAGCTGCATAGGGGAGATATTCCCACCCCAGCCCTGTGTGAATATAAATTCAAAGGTGGCACACGACATCGCAGTCTTGTTAGCATGACTTCCAGTTGTCTAGTATGACACCAGCCGGATTTCCATCGATATTTCAAATGTCTAAATTCAGTGCATGGTGTTACTGGTTCTATGGCATCAGCCCTGAGTGCAAATTTTCGATAGCTTATAGCCGTTAAACTGGGCAGCACCGGAAGCACAGAAAGTATTGGGCCATTTAATGCCATTCGAGCTAATGAGTCCGCCATTTCATTTAACTCTAACCAGCAAAGTCCAGGTACCCATAATAATTTTAAGAGTAGCTCACCGTTGTTGTTGTTGTTGTTGCCCCTTCGCACTGGCACATACCCACTATGGGGGATTGGCCATGAAATCTAGAAGTAGCCTGTATGAGATCTACTAAAAGGTTTATCCTAAATGAAAAACTAATGATATAATAGAAAAGAATAATTAACTAGAAAAAGAATATTAAACTAAACAAATAATTGAAGATTGAATCAAGAAGAGTAAAGGGGAGGTAATACTACAGTGTAAGACAGAAATTTTGAGTAGACCAGACAATCGAGCTTATCTCACCCGTTCACAATCAAATGAATGTGCAAATTTCATTCAAAATTAGACAAGTGTCGTCAGAAATATATTTAAGCAGGCATTATTATGACATGCGCTTTGATTCTCGAATGAAATTGCATACAGCATCGAATACGCTCCTGTGGCAATGTCCCAAGCTAAAGGCACCGAAACTTAGAACATTATCTGCAGTTAAATTTAATCCTACTGCGTGAAACGGAACAATTAAAAGTCTTTTCCTAATTAATGAATAGTTTTTACATGTTATAAAGTAATGCTCTATTGTTTCCGTTTCTTCACAAAATGGACACAGGGGGGATATCGCCAGACCAGCTCTGTGCAAGTAAAAGTTTAATGGAGGGACACGACATCGAAATTTGGTTAAAATAACTTCTAACTTTTTAGATTGACTCCACTGAGGTTTCCAGGGATATGTAAGGTCCCGGGACACTGTGGCATACGGTTGAATGAAATGGCCGATTCACTATCTCGAGCCACACTTGATGGCCCTGTGATCTCGGTACTACCAGAATCGGAACACATAGTGTCGATCAGATATAGAAAATTGGCTATTTATACGGATATGATGGAAAATATTACTAAATATACGGACTATCAGCACCTTACATAGCTCACCGACAACGTCCACTTCTTCACTCTCAGTCTGAGGCACTTTACTTGGGTATGTCCCACTATGCCCTGTTTCAGTCAGCCGAAATCACGTAACACGACCCCCGGCGGCAAAAGCGCTGACCCGGCGAGTTTACGGGGCCACAACAGAAGCAGTGTGGTAACGCTCGAGCCTTGACACGTGGACGATGTCCCGGGACAGCAGAGCAGAAGAGGTTGATGAATTATCAGGAACAATTTCATATGTAGTGTCGGTCACTCGTCTAAGCACGTGGTATGGGCCCGTGAAACGAGAGAGAAGCTTCTCTGAAAGGCCTGCATGTCGCGTAGGGAACCAAAGAAGAACGAGGGAACCTGTCGGAAAGTGTTCGTCGCGATGCTGCTTGTCGTAATGATGCTTCTGCGAGTCTTGGGACGCCATTAATCTGCTGCGGGCAAGCTGACGAGCGTGGTCAGCTCGGGTAATAGCGTCGCGTGCATATTCAGAAGTAGACTGCGCAGCGGCTGGCAGGAAGGTATCCAACGGCAATCTTGGTTCGCGTCCAAACAGAAGATAAAATGGCGAGTACCCAGCAGTGTCATGCCGGGAGGAATTGTATGCGAACGTCACGTAGGGTAGTGCAAGGTCCCAATCACGATGGTTGGCCGAGACGTATTTCGATAGCATGCCTGTCAGGGTGCGGTTTAAACGTTCTGTAAGCCCGTTTATCTGGGGATGGTACGATGTCGTGAGCTTATGTTGGGTAGAGCAGGAACGCAGGATATCGTCAACCACTTTCGAAAGGAACGTACGGCCTCGGTCTATCAGCAGTTGACGAGGGGTTCCACGCACTAAAATGAGATCGCGTAGAAACAAAATCGGCGACGTCTGTAGCGCAGCTTGTTGGCATGGCTCGCGTAACTGCATAACGGGTAGCGTAATCTGTAGCAATTGCGACCCACTTGTTTCCGGAGGCAGATGTTGGGAAGGGACCGAGAAGGTCCAAACCAACACGGAAGAATGGCTCCGATGGGATGTCGATGGGCTGAAGATATCCGGAAGGGAGTCCCGATGGCTGTTTGCGACGCTGGCAAATTTCGCAAGCGTTGACATAACGAGGTACAGGGCGTGAAAGCCTAGGCCAGTAGAAGTGGCGGCGCACACGGCGAGAGACACCATAGTGACCCGCGGTTGGCGCGTCATGGAGCTCGCGTAGGACTGTGGAGCGCAGGTGCTTTGGTATGACCAGAAGTAGGTCGTGACCATTGGGCGATAAATTACGCCGATCTAAGGTGTGGTCCTTTAAGATAAACATGCGAAGAGAATAAACATGCGTTTTGCGGTGAAGATTCAAGCTGTTGTATTAGGCGGCTGATATCCAGATCGCGACGCTGCTCGTCCCCGAGATGAAGCAGCTGGGAAATGGAAAGGACGCAACCCACAGAATCAGTGCTCGTAGGATCGCAGTCAGCCACAGGTTAGCGTGACAGACAATCCATATCTTTGTGCAGTTTTCCTGATTTATACACTACGGTGTAAGAATACTCTTGGAGGCGGAGTGCCCAGCGGGCGAGACGACCTGTGGGATCTTTGAGGGAGGCGAGCCAGCAAACAGCATGATGGTCGGTGAGAACTATAAATGGTCGGCCGTATAAGTAAGGGTGAAATTTCGTGACTGCCCACATCAGCGCTAGGCATTCGCGCTCTGTGATGGAATAATTACGCTCCGAGGGGGACAGCAGCCTGCTGGCATAAGCTATCACGCGATGCTGGCCACGTTGTCGCTGAGCCAACACAGCGCCTATTCCGTAACCGCTGGCATCGGTGCGGACTTCGGTCGGTGCCGTAGGGTCGAAGTGAGCGAGAACAGGAGAGGAAGTGAGCAAAGTGGTCAGGTCGGAGAATGCTGCTGCTTGCGAGGGACTCCAGGTAAACGTCTCATCTGGTTTGAGTAAATCTGTTAGTGGCCGAGCGATTTCCGCGAAGTTCTTGATGAACCGCCGAAAGTAGGAGCAGAGCCTTACAAAGCTGCGGACATCTTTGGCGGTTTTCGGCACAGGAAAGTCCTTTACAGCTCGAGCTTTTTCTGGGTCAGGCTGTACGCCGTAAGCCTCAACAATATGCCCAAGTATTGTAATGCGACGGCGACAAAACCGGCACTTGGATGAATTCAGCTGAAGGCTGGTGAGACAGAATACATCAAGAATTTTTTACAGTCTCTCAAGGTGCGCTTCAAAAGTGGGAGCAAACACAATCACGTCATCCCGATAACAAAGACACGTAGACCACTTGGATCCATGGAGCAGGGTGTCCATCATTCGTTCAAAGGTGGCGGGGGCATTACATAAGCCGAAAGGCATGAGTTTGAATTGGTAGAGGCCATCGGGTGTTACAAAAGCCGTCTTTTCTCGGTCCATGGGGTTCACGGTAGTCTGCCAATAACCAGAACGAAGATCGATGGAAGAAAAGTAGGCGGCACCATGGAGGCCATCAAGGGCGTCGTCGACTCGGGGCAGAGGGTATGAGTCTTTCTTGGTGATGTTGTTAAGGTGGCGATAGTCCACACAAAATCTCCACGACCATCCTTCATTTTAACTGATACCACCGGGGATGCCCAGGGACTGGAGGATGGTTCAATAATGTCCTTCGCTAGCATCTTGTTCACCTCCTTTTGAATGATGCTCCGCTCAAAAGCAGACACTCTGTAGGGACGGCGGTGAACAGGGTTGGCATCACCTGTGTGTATGCGATGCTGGACAAAGGACGTCTGCCCTAGAGGTCAGTCGCCAAAATCGAAAATATCCTGGTAGGCCTCGAGAAGATGTTGTAGGGCTTCAACTTGCGGAGGCGGAAGATCAGTGGCGATCATGCCTACAATTTGACGGCTGCCCGAATGTGTTGCGAGTGGTGTGCGCTGCGGTGGAACAAGAGTGGCCGTAGTCTTCAGGGGCAGTAAATGCTGTAGACTCAGTGCGGGTCGGATAATGGTGGTTTGGTGGACGGAATGAGTTACTATAAGCGGGGTACGAGCCAGTAGACATAGATGGCCACTGGCTGCGGCAGTAACGAGTGATGTGACCCGCGCGACCACAGTGGAAGCAGATTGGCTCATCATCAACTGTTCGCCACTCAGACGGGTTTCTGGTTCGAATAGAGTACGGACGGCGACGTCTCATGTCCACAGAAGCTATCGATGGATCAGTATTATCCAGGGTGGGTGCAGTGGACAGGATACCCAGGTTAGCGAATTCGTGGCGGACAACAGCCTGGATCAAGGAGACAGCTGGCGTTGAGGCGTTGGGCAACGTCGGTTTGTTGGCAGCCGATAATTCGCTGTATACAATATATCATACTGTATACAGCAAGACAGGTGTATTTGGGACGTCTTATTCTCATAAAACAAAGAAGGGTATCTCGCTCGCTCACTCTTTATTTTTTCACGGGATCTATGCGCTCGCTTTTTCATGTGAGCTCTAAAAATCTCGCAAAAAGCGTTTTTCGGGTTGTGTTTGTATCCCGACACAAAAGAGCTATCAATCTCAGGTGTCTTTCCTTTCATTATCGCCGGGCGCGGAGTAATTGTAAGTTGTAAATTGCATGCGTGCTATTAGCTTGAAACAGACATTTTGGGTGGGAAAATGGCGAGTGCCGAGTCATCACGAAAGAAGCACCTATAGATGACTGTCATTCATGAGGAGCAAATTAGGCTCCACGAAGGGTGGGAAACATTTTTGGAGTGCAAGAAACACATGGGCAATAGGATTTGGTGGTATTATGTTGGAGTTAGCGAGTGTAGACTTCAATTTTCCTGCTGAATGCACTCAAGTTTCCTGGACTTCGTTCGATAAGTTGAAACTGTGAGATCATTTCGCTCACGCTAGCTTACGTTAAACTCCTGCTGAGAACATTACTTTTAGTCTACCACCAGGTTAGAGCACAATACGACCTGACACCAATATTCCGTTCACTTTCCGTGATGGAGCTGGAAAGAATAATACACGCCATTCACTATTGAATACAAAAGCTGGAAGTATGCCATTCATTTCCCAATATTTATGCATCACGTGTTTGCGCTTACGGTGTCCGCGCACATAATTACACTATTGACTACATGACGTGCATGCATGAGTTTCAACAAGCGCTAGCTGTTTTCATAACTAGGGTAAATCACGTTCCATGTAATGACACCTTTGTGCGAAATACAAGTAAGCAAAAATACGGTAACTTAACACTGCTTTGTGCTGACAAACGTACATTCGAGACTGCATCAATAAAATGTATGGTGTTATTTCAAGGTGTGTTGTCATACTATTTAACAGACTTTACCATACAAGAAGTAATTTTACACAAAACGCACTCAAGTAAACTTTGTAACACCGACTAGGAAAAAAGAAACTAAACTAAAATGTAGAGGGAGAATGAGCAGCTATTTCAGCGCAAAAAGCGGGAGGCATCAGTTAGACGTTCTCACCTTACTCCAGTTGTCGCCACTTGCTTTCCCACCCTACGACTACCGCACTTCAAACTTGAACAGTTTGAAGTTGCACGCTCATTTTCTTTTTTCAAAAGAATATATTGCCTCGTTTTAAAAAATGCTTTCCCGAGCTTCGTCTGAACATCATGTCAAGATGGAAAACATTTCACCGATTTATTATTACTTGCAGCACACGATTCTAGTTGCGCAAAGGGTCACTTTCTTTTGCAGAAGGCCTTGGCTGTTAGCACAAAATAGGGCCTTGGCATTTTTCAATCAAATGTAGAACTGCTGGCGAAGGTAGAGCATGGTTTATGTTGCTCGTGTAGGATTTCAGCCGCGTTAGTGTGCTAGCGTTGTTTGATTGAAACAATTCTTTGCACTTTTTTACAGCATGCTGTTTCTTTTAATACATTGCTTACCACGTACCCTGCCAGACAGTCTAATGGTTCTTGTTCTGCATTGCCCAGTTCAAGAATGTAATGAGGGAGGACAGGAAACTCCATGTCTTCTGTCTCGAAACAAGTTTTTTCCATCTGATGTATTCAGGCTAGTCACAAAAATCTATCATCAGCAGTATACTTACGGTCTTTGCTGGGTCGTAAAAACTGCGCCATTGTTGCAGCTCGAATGACGCAGCGTAACTCAAGAGGCCTTGGCACTGGATTTTTTTTAGCACAACGTGGGAAAACGGTTTTTTCAAGCGCGTCTTGTCCGAATCGGCTGAGGAGTACACAAAAGAAGTTATTTTTTGTTCAAGTAGTAGTCCTGCAATTTAAGTGGTACTGTTGTCGCTAACACCACTCCGGACTGCACATGTTTCCAAGCAATTTTTATTTGCACTGCCAATTCACACTCTTTCAAATAAGTAAACTAAATTATTGAGGAATACAACTGCTTCATTGTACTTCTGCTCATCAAGCTTACTGAGGGCAAGCTTTGTCATTCTTGACGTCATTAATTTAAATAATAATAAAATGGCTTCAAAAAACCAGGCTCTTGTGAGGGCTTCCATGGGGAGGTCTCCTGTTTGAACTAGAAAACGAATGGCAGTGACTGTATTATGGTTAAAAAATGAATAGGGGAGACCTACTTTCATTTTTTCCGAAATGTCTTGGCTCTAAACAAGCCGGCTTCAAGTGAGGTGCAAGATTCAATTCAAGAGTAGCATTAATCTGCACAAGAACCTTCACGTGCTCAATCTTAACCTCATTTGAAGGAAACTTCTCCTTAGCCACTATGTCATCTGGCAAAAGAAAAGATTGCCCTCTTGTGAAATGGTTGCGAAGGTTCTTCAAGAGATGCGCAACATCTGCAAATCAAATACAACCTGCGACTTGCATCACAGGAGTGCGGGCATGAGATAGTTGATTGGCAGTGCTTACCGATAAATATGCCAAACTCTTTCCAAATGACTTGGTTGCCACCTGACATGTCACTGTCAACTGCGTATACGTTATTAGAACTTTTTTAGCAGTTTCCAATTATGTCTAAGATAACTTTCTTCACAGCACCAGAACTAAAAAAATTCCCTGTGAAGTGATATGCAACTGTCTGGTTCTATCGTGTGGTCACACCTCCTAACATAAAAACAAGTCCATGCGTAGCCAAAGTGTCTTCCGGCAGCGTCCCATCGGCTAGAGGTATTGTAGGCCTGCCAATTACCACGCTGGTTGACTGATCAAGAGCTAGGCCTGCTGTTAGTTGTATTTCATCAAACTTTAGGATTGCATGCCTCTCGTGGTCATACATGACCTTTACCTGAAAAATGAAAGCGTATATTAAGATATCAAAGTCGATTTGTTATAAACAGTGCCCCATCCATTTACTTTTAGAAAAAGGCAGTGCAGGATGTCGTGAAGCACACCTGAAGAGAACTTGTTGTTTTCTAAGTGCCTTGTAGAGTGCGTTCGGCTGGAAGAGGTATGCAAAGTTCCTTCACAAAAGCCTATCCGCGGGCACCACACGACAGTCGCACTTTCAGGGCTTTCTGTATAGTGCTTGGTGACCAACGCTGTTTTTTATTTGATGGCCTTTCTAAGGACTACAACAGTCAGGGGCTAAGAAGTGTTAAACATGTTTCTGAAGGTTGATTTTTTCTGGCACTATTTTGTTTTTCTGCCGCTGTGCTAGTACCAAGCTTCTCTGTGTACGTTGGAGCTTGTTTTTCGATTCCCGTAACCTCTCGTGGAGAGCAGTTACAGCATCCGGTGAAAGGTGCACACCCTTCAAAGGGACTTGTATTGGCAGACTGTCCTTCAGGACATCAGTTGAATCTACAAGTGAAGACAACATTAGATACCTGCAGTAATTACACTGAGTAATAAAGAAAACTAAAGTGATGCATATTAACAATACACGGTGAAGTTTTGAGCGTCCTTGTTTTTAGGTAGCGGTGAACTATGACACGTTCCCTACAGAGAGAGAGAGAGAGAGAGAGATAAATAGAGAGGAAAGGCAGGGAGGTTAACCAAGCATGGCTCGGTTGGCTACCCTACACTTGGGGTGGGGGAAAAGGAGAATAATAGAACAGAAAGAGATAGAAAAGAAGAGGAGTAAATAAGAGAACCATAAATAGTCCGCTCGAGATTACACAGCACGGCCTCGCACAGTTCTTTCACAAGCGGTCGTGAAGTTTGGTGGTCCTTAAAAAGTACAAGAGGGCTTTCGTGGCTTTTGCGCGTATGGGAAGCCGTCGGCCAAGGTCCCAGGATCTTCTCTTCTGTAAGCGGCCGTGAATCCAGCTGACAGAGCTTGGCTTCCGTAATACGTCATTCGGTCTGGTATGCTGGGCAATGACATAAAATGTGCTCAAGCGTTCCTCGCAGGCGCAGATGTTGCATGCCTAAGTGCTTGCCATTCCAAGGAGACGAGAATACGAATTCGTAAATGCCATGGCCCAACCTCATGCGACACAGTAAAGTTCAGCGCATCGTAAGAGCCGGATGGCAAACGAAGTTGCAAGTTTGGGGTCGATCGAATACAGGTGCGTGTTGGAGGAAACCCTGCGTATTCCATTGTAGGAGAGATATACGGCGAGCAAGTTATTGTAGTAGCCTTGTAGCGCCGTTCTCAAGAGTGGTGTGGCGTGAGCTGTCTTGGTCATGAGCCGATCGAGCAGCTTCAACGCGCGGCCATTGCCGACGATTCCGCAATGACTCGGCAACCACTGAAATACAATATCGTGACCTTCCGCGAGCGCTTTGTGATAGTCGTGACTTATCTGATATACTGATTGTTCATGTAACCCGTGCTGCATAACAAACCGTAGTGACTGTAAGGCTGACCTGGAGAGTCAAAAGATGGCTCATTGGTTAGGTTTGCTGGCGAAGAATGTACTTTACTGCACCTTGAAGTGCTGCGAGCTCTGCTGCTGTCGATGTCGTGGTGTGAGAAAACTGTACTGAAGCAACACATTTCTGATGGAAAACCACTGCTCCTGTGGAGCTGTTGGAATTAGTGGAGCCATCGGTGTAAACATGTATGCGGTCGAAGTACCTTTCGTCCAACAGACGCAAAGTCAATTGCTTCAGGGCTAGCGTTGACATGCGTGCCTTCCTAAAGATTCCAGGAACTGATAAGGCGCACGTCAGGTTGACGAAGACTCCATGGCGCAGTTGCTGGATGCATCGCGAGTTCGAAGCCAGGCGGTAGTATTTCCTGATGTTTTGTCACGATACCGCAGTACGAAGAATGGGGCCTCCGAGCTGTCGAACACGCTAAATAATGTGACGGTAGCCGTGATAAATGCCGAATGTGCGCTCTCAGCGTCTCGACAATGATGTGCGTTGTGACCGGTTGTTCTTGTGCAATAAAAATAGTTGACACTGTCGATGAACATCTTGAAGGCCAAGTCATGTCCGAAGTGCTGGGCTTGAACGCTTTGCAGTGCATGGATGTTAGTCTTGCACGTGTTAGACAGACAGGAAGGCTGTACCGGAGAGTTCCGAGAAAGAGGGCTGGTTAAAGCTGCAACACGGAGTGCATGGATGGGCCCCATGATTTCCGGCGACGAACTTGAATACATTCTCAATGTCAATGAGCTTTTTCTTCAGGTATGTGACATGCGGGCTCCAGGTTAGGTCACGATCTACGATGACGCCTAAGAATCTATGAGTGCTCTTATATGGGATCGATCTGCCATCGATGCACATGAGTAGAAAGACATCGGTTTGCGTGTAAACGCCACCGCTGCGCATTTTCGTGGCGATAGTCAAACCTTGCTGGCGAAGGTATGTCGATGTCATTGTTGCCGCTTTCTGTATTCTTGCGCGCACTTGAGGCCGTGTCACGCCGGACGCCTAAATGCAGATATCGTCAGCGTAGAGAGATATATAAGCCGTCTGTGGCAGCATTTCGGTGAGCCCCACGAGAACCAGGTTGAAAAGTGTTGAACTCAAAACACCGCCTTGTGGCACTCCACGACTTGTGAAATACTTATCGTAGACCCATCTTCAGTTAAAACGAACATGGATCTCTTTGTGAGGTCGCTTCTTACCCATCGAAAGACACGACCTCCAAGTTCAGCTGCTTCAAGAGCATTGAGAAC